>KK119033.1:327929-445755 GCA_000611955.2 Stegodyphus mimosarum
GGAAAAAAGAATTTAAAGGCATTTCAAATAAAGCTATCAAATATTTATTGCCTCCTTGTACAATCCATTTGTGTGAACAAGAATTTTCTCCCATATTATATTTGAAAAATAAATACAGAACAAAATTAAAAGTTGATCCTCTCTCTTAAACAGGCCACTAATTTTAGAATTAAAGTATTTTGACTTAAATTTGATAAGTAAAATGGCAACCAATGTGTAATCTAATACTTTTTATGTGTGCGCATTTAATATAAATAGCGAATAGGTTGTGCAAATGGCAAAATACACTTTTTTAAATATTTCTATTGAGAAATTGAAAAATGATCATTTTAAAATATAGTGGTGGTACTAAAGTTTTTCAATTTTTGCTTAGATGCTACGCGTTAGTCAAAAGGTTGAGAACCGCTGCTTTATAATAATCCCTTGGCGAACGCGGGTAGGAAGAGTTACATAATTAATACATTTAGCATCATTCAAAATCACGTTCCACAAAGATAACTTTCTATGGGGGAAATGTGTTAGGTATAGGTTGGGTTTGCTTTATTCAATTATGGTAAAGCACTCGAGAGCCTGTGTTGTTGATGTAAGTCCACGTTTCATCACAAGTGACGATTCGGTCCAGAATTTGAGCCTTGCGTTGATATCCGAGCAGATTACTGCAGGCTCGAATACGTCTGTCTTGCTATTTGTCTGTCCTTATCTGCTTGAGTCAGCCCATGTGGCACCCAGCGATTGAACTTGTGCGTCAAGTTTATGCGAAGCGTAGCGCAACTAATGGCATGGCACTAACGTCTAACTCCTTAGCAAGCTCTCGAATGGATGCATACTGATCTTCCACAAATTCTCGCAGGCAAGCCTAATCAACATCAATAGGACGGCAAGAGCGCTCTTCTTGAATGTCATAGTCCCTGTTTTTAAACTTTCGGTACCAAACCTTCACAGTGTCATATGATACAACATTAGTACCGAAAGCTGTACGCATGATTTGGTGACATTCTGTAGCTGACGTTTTATAACAGAACTGGAAGTAAATGATGGTTCTAATCTGGTAGCGTAATAGTTCCATTTCAGATACCTTATACTTAATGATAACTATATTTTTTACAAATTTCACAACACATTATTCTAAAACAAGTCTCTTTCTTTCAAATGTCAAGACTCGTTTCACAAAACCTGACTAAACACGCCAACGCAAACTGTTTGAGCAGACGATATTTGCGGTGGCGAAAAACGTTCGTTAAACAGCGATATTTTCCCCCAAGCGTGACATAAAGAAACGTCAGTTTCTCTTAGAAAGCCTTCTTTAAAGACATCTCACTTAAATATATAGCTTTTAAGCATTTTTCGGTAATCCATTAACAAGTAATCAAACACTATGCTGCATAATTTTGGTTACTTTTTTTTGTGTGTTGTCTTCACTGTCGTCAAAGTGATCTTTGTTTAGATTACAGGTATTACTTTAGTACAGATATATAGCATCTATATTTTTGTTACCTCTGATTGGATACTTATTTGAATAGAAATGTTTATTGTAGTAAAGATTTCATTATCTTTCGAATCATCTTTCTTATATTGCGTAAAATACCAGTAGCTGACACATAATAATTGTATGATACAGCTCTTATTTCTCTCTTTAAATGTGTAAGCAAATTTTTAAGTAAGTGTTTTAGAATTCTGTAATGCTTGCAGGAGAATAAATAAGATTAGTATTTTTTCTTGAAAGATATTCTCTTAAGAAATTTCTTAATATTCTTTCTTGAAAGATATTCGCTAAGAATGTATGGAAAGACTTGATAATAATTGCGCTAAAAATTTGATATTCGCTTAAAAGATAAAAATCGCTGCGTTTGCTTACATTCGAGATTTGCTGGAATCTATGTCGCGAATACCTGGCCAAGATTTTTGCCGATGCAAAGCACATCTTTGTGTGTTTGTGGGAAAAATACCATCATAGTTATGGAAAATTATTAAGCTAACAATTGAATATAGCGGTTGGCACGCACAACTTTCATATTTTGTTGGGCCGACGTTACAGGCTCGGGTGAGGCATGAATATTTATAAGATATGGGATTCCTTTCTTGTATATACAACAACAGTTCACACTTTGTGGTTCTTCCTGAGCTACGTATTCGATGCCAGAATGGTAAAGTCTCCGTTGGATGGTTTCTTTTCTTTCTTCCGCCAACGAGGAGGCTGGTCCACATAGGAAATGTATTTATCAGCTAGTATACCACGTTGCTCTCAAGTGCTAGTCAAGAACATATCCCCATGGATTTTTAAAGTTTGCTACGTTATTGCTGCCGTATGTCTAAATAGTTCACGGCCAAATTGTCAGTTGTTCAAACTGGCAGTGAATAGCTACTGAGCCAAGCGGAGTTGCATAGTGGTGCAGCATACAGGGGAACTAAGTTAGGCGGCGCTTTTAAATCGAAGCAAGCAGAAGACTAGCGAGTATGGACAACAACTCAGCATGATGCTAAATGCTGATAACACAGCTGCAGCTCTAGAAAGTCACTGCTATACAACGTAGCTCTAGCTTAATGGTGGCACGCTTCATAAGGGGAAATACATCTTGAAGTTATACACGAAAAGGGCGAAATTATGCATGCATGCATGGCATATTGCAATATTAAAAGAACATAAATGCCATAAAGTTGTTTCTTCATCCTTCCAGCACATCTTCGGAGTGTAAATGTAGCACACTCGGCGCGTATTCGAGAGGTCCAGGTTCGAGTGCCAGAGCGGGCATTGATCATTTTTCATGTCTACTGCTTCAAAATAACCTAATGACTCTACAGTGGCTCCCGAACTAAAAGGTGGTGGACGATAATTCGTCACCACCAGGATTTGGCGATTGGGTTCCCTAATCACCAGTCGGCCTTTACAAGGGGGATTATCTAAGTTTTTTTCTCGCTCCTTCCATCATGCCTTCGTGGTGTAACAACGGTAGCACACTCAGTGCGCATTCGAGAGGTCCAGGTTCGAGTCACGGCGAGGGCATTGCATATTTTTTACATCTCCTGCATTCAAAATAACCTAATGACTCTATAAGACACCATGTAAAAAATACAATATGAAATAGAACAATGTGCATTGTCCAAAGTACATATATACAAGGCTGTACTAATACTAAAAATACAAAAATTACCAAGCGGTTTACTGTGTCAATGGAAGTATACCTGCTGGCATGACACTATTCGGTAGATGTACACAGCATAATATAATCACGAGTAGTGGATATATTATACAGAGGCTGTTGTCACATTTTTAAACGACTTCGCTTTGCTATAAAAAATCGCTTGGTTGGAAATTTTTTTCCCTAAAACTACAACTATATTTTTGAAAGCGTAAATTATCGTCTACTACTTGACCATTTTGTTTTCAAGCAAAATGCTCCGCGAATTTAATGGACAGTTGCATAATCGTTAAAATGCTCAGTGTCAAGTGTAAACAAAGTGACTAATGCTGATTTGAATCTTAGAGAAGCAAAAAACCATAATGTGCATCGTTTTTCTGCACTAATTATCCAGAACATGCTGATAACGCAGAATTCTCTATGAGAAACAATTATTCGGACAAAAATGGGAAAATGTTGTTACAATAGATGAATTTTGGGTACATTTAAATAACCATAATAAAAAGAGATCCATTTATTATGATCAAAGAGATGAAAAAAAATCTTAGAACATGGTTCAAAGAGTCTAAAGAAAGTTTTCAAAGGGTTTTATGATTGTTGCTGGTGTTCGATATAACAGCAAATAAAAACTGAAGAAAGTGCAAAAATGTTAATGTCCCTCCACATATTATCGGGAACATATTTCATGCCAATTTTCCAATATGAAATACCTTCTATTTACCCACAGTACCACCAATCCGTAGAACTGCATCAAGGGTCGCACGTCAAAATCTACTGTTAATTTTCTAGGAAATGTGGAACAAGAAACGGGTATCAAGATCCATACCCTTCACTCATATCCCTACTAAATCTTTTGATGTATCATTCTCAGATGTTTAACGGTTTTGCACTTTTATTAAAAAGCGAATTGTCCAAACGTCGATCTAGTTTTCGGCTTGGACTCTGGAAAGCTGTTCAAGAGGAATTGGATAAATTGCTTCATCCGATACTAAAAGAGGCTTCATTATCATTGCAGATTACGATGTAGAAAGGTAGTGAAGATTAAGGGTTATTGAATGGAGCATTCAAAACACAAAAATTTTAGATAAAATATATCTGGAAATACAATGACAATCGTCTAACAAATGTGCGTACACGTTTAGTTCGTTTCCTTAATACATAGACAATATCTCTGCAAATACCGAAATAACGACTATCCCGTCATTGTAAAGGAAAAGGAGTAATACCGTTAAGCATTGATCCGATGGCTATATTCAATTAAGTACTTCCTATTAATAAACAAAATTTTAACTTATATTTACAACATTTACTCCATCTTCTTGTTGCTGAAAGAGATCCTTTTTCACCCAAATGGCTACGTGTCGCTTTGTCACGATGTTCTCTCATGCTCATAAAAAGCGCTCGTCAAGATTAGAATAAAATATACGTCATTTATTAAGAAAAGGCTACTGAAAGGGATTAAGTCAGTGAGACGTGCATGCATTATGAAAGAACAGGAAGCACAAGCTACTTACGGTTACATTTAAAGACGCGTTTTATCTCCTTGTTGCATAAAATTTTCTTTTCATCTACTAAACAAAACATTCGTCATACTCCTGATTTATCATTCGCAAAATACGACTTCGCAATCCTTTACTCCTTCATCAAAGAGGGGTTGCTGACCCCTCTCATTTCGAATAGTATATAAAGTAGGCGTTGTGATATACCCTCGCATAACGATACAGCAATACTATGCAGATTGTTCGGATGCTCAGTTACGGTCATGAATGCCTTTTTTTACGCCTCGCCCGGTCTCGGTATAAATCTTTCTCATTGATTTTAAATGGTAGTAAGCTTTTTTTATTCGAAGGTGAAGTTTTAGTGCTGCTGGGATGAATTTATTTTGAGTCTGACTTTTTTGCTTAGTTTATGGGCATTGATTTTTATGGATCGTAACGTTATAGGTTTCTCAAAATCCTGTAATTTAAACGTAAACTTTCTTCCCCTCCTTTCCCGCTAAAGCTTCGTTTTTGATTGTTGCTTAAGATTTATATGCGACCTTATGATACCTTCACAAGGAAGAAATATTAAGATTGCTATAAATTTGGATATTTTTAAACATCAGGAAAAAGAACTTTGAGTTCTAAGAAGGAATGAAACGTTTAAATGTAAAATCTTTGGATTCAGTGAGTTCTTCCGCGGAAATTCATTCGAAAATTGCTATTCAACAATTTTTATTTAATTTTGCATTGTACGATATGTACAATAAAACAAGTATATTGGAAGGAGTGTCTCCATAAGATATATTTTGTTAATTATCTTTAATAACCAAGTATTACAGAAACATGCTGAGGCACAAGTGATTTCATTCCTTTTGTTAGAATATAATTTTTTGAGATAGTAAGTTTTCTTTCATTTAAGGAAGTTTCTCTATTTCATATTCTACCTTGTTAATGCCGATGTTGCTTAAGATTACACAAGATGATTCCGATAACAGTTGTTCGGTCTAAGTTTAGAGGGATTTTTATTTTGACTTATGTATAATAGATTTGCATGCATTAACCGAAAGGTTTTAGCGAAATTTTTATTACTGAAGTTTGAGGATTGACTTATTGCATGAATTCAGTGTAATCATAAAAGTGATATTTTAGGTTTAACAATTGAAAGAAAAAAGGTTTTTACTTTTAATTTTTTAATTCATATCTAATCCTATTGTTTTTTCAGATGGTCGGACGCTTGTTTATTCGGCTATCTGAAACAACAATAGGCTCTATCGGATTTATATAATCCCAATATGTATTAATTAAAGTTCTTACTATCAGTATTCGACTTGAAAAGTTTAGAAATTTTCCAACACCTTTGACTGAGGTCAGTCTAGGTGAAAGTCATCGTTCTCCTTTTAACTATTAACGTCGTTTTCATCCACCTCGTAAATGATATTTTACGAGGTGTTTTTATTTTTCTCTTTTCTCTTGAAATTTTCTTTAATTTGTATTATTATTTAATTTAATTGTATCATAAAATTTTTATTTTTATTATTAGCCCAAAGGGTCGGTGGCCCAAAAGGGCTATTTGTCTCAAAACGGTATTTTGTGGCTTTTCACTATAAATGGCGAATCACTTTTTAAATTGTTACCACCAAATCTTATCGCCCTGTATTATATTTTAATAAAATAAATTATAAAGATACGGATTTTTTTTATTGTGAAAAAACAAAGGTATCTAGAGCTGTCACAATTTGAATAACGTAATGCTCCACGTCCAATACTTGCTTATCCCCTCTTTTACTGTAAACTAAATTTTTCATGTAGCAGACATTTTTCATGGGCACCTGGAAGCCCGATTTTTGGATTTCGTATTTGTTTTATTAGCTGCTTCACATTTTGTAAAATTTTAACGAATTTTTGATTAACAAACTCAATGATTTCAAAGAGAGCAATGACAACACTGTACAGAAAAAATGCTGTTATCTCCAGCGCGAGAGACTGTCTATCGAAAATTCTGAAGATATGCTGTTTTTATATAGTTTGTGATATTGCTGTTGGACTGAATTTTATGTGGTTTAGGTGCGAAGAACGTGATATTTAACAAATAAAGGTTACAGACAAAAAGTTAGAAAAAGCCTACTTTTTTATTTTTTATTTTATTTTATTGTCTGAACATTTATTACCATACAGTATAAACGAAGAATGGTATTTGATTCCTAAAAGCTAGATCGTAGTTAAAAGAAGAGTAGGATCTTGGGTCTTATGGTTGTTGGAAAAGCGTTACCATAGCTGACAATCAAAATTAAATTCGCTACGCTATTGTAAAGCCCCAATTAACAGATACGCCTAAAAAAGTTGGGAGAGTGAAAAGGTAAAGTTATTCGCGCCAAAAATGATTTTTCTTCTATAGTGCTCTCACCTTTAATTTTTGAATGGAAGTTGCAGATACTTATCTTCAGTGTAACTAATACTAATGCTGGTCAGATAACTCTTGCTGAGTACGACGATCAGTTATTCGCACTTTTGAAGACTTTTGGCCAAACTTACAGAGCAGATTTAAATTAAGTTTATAAATGGGTTTTCAGCTTAATTAAGTTCGTCTGCAAAATCTTATCTCTCTTTTTATATATGGATTGGCTTACATATGAGGTAATTTATAATAAATATCAATAAAATCACGCAAAATTTGTGTCATTTTTATTCATCAAAAGCACAAGTTCAAGTTCTTTGTTTCGATCTTAATACTTACTTATCCCCTCTTTTACTGTAAACAAAATTTTTCATGTAGCAGACATTTTTCATACATTCAATAAACATACCGAAAACTTTATCATCCACTTTTTGAAAAGGCATCAATAAAAAATAAATTGTTTACATTATTTACATGGAAAAGGTATCAATAAAACATAAATTATCACTTAAAAAACTGTTGATGTATAAAAGACTTTATATATTCAAGAAAATGTGTATGCAAATCCACAAAATAACCTTTCGGTTAGCCAATGATCTCTCGATTATCACCGTTAACTAAGCACTATTAGACAGAGATAACTGGAAAACAATGGCGATCTGAAAGAGTCTTTATATAAGGTATCTCAATAAAAACGTCATATTTATTATATCCAATAAAAAACTTTATTTTCAGAAATTGGAAAACATTTTAACATACTTAAACAGGTCACTGCTCGATTCCAAAAATGAAATACTAATGTATGGCATATGTCCTCCACGACTTGCTCTGCAGCACCGTACTTTCTCAATGAAATTCGGAATATCTTTTTACGTATCTACCTATCGAGACGGCTAATGACACGTTCAATTTCCTCTTTAATTTCTTTTATTGTTGTTGTTTCTCTTAAATAGCTTCTTTTTTATGACATGCAGTAACACTGTCACGCAAAATAGCAACATTTTCATCAGACCAGTTAGAATGAGAGCGTGGTCGTTTAATGTCTGCTGTCAAACCTGTGTCCTCAAATTCCTTTATCAATCCACGAACTGTTGTTTCATTAGGTACACGCCGACGTCCAAAAATTGCATAGAACTCTCTAATAGTCCGTAACATAACACTCTCTAGCCTTCCAATGAATTTTCATAATCAAAATATTTGCGTAGCTCTCCTTGCCGACTAAATTGCAACAAAGCTGTAAAATGAACTGACGGTGATAAAACCCCAGTATTATCGAGTCAAATCCGGAATATTTACCTAATGTAAGTATGTGAAAATATTATCCATTTTCTAAAGTGTTTTTTAGAGTATATCAAATCCGGCGCTTTTATTGAGGCGTTCTCTACCATAAAATATTAACGCAACAGAAATGTTAGAGAACGTACATAAAAGACTCAAAAAAGCATAAAAACAACAGAGTATAGTTAAAACAGAATAACATAAACAGAGTATAGTTAAAACATAATAATATGTGTTTACACCTTCAGTTTTTAATTTCGATTAAGTATTTATAAATGTCTCTTTTTAATCCATGTGGACACTTTTTGGACAGAAATTCCTTTTCCATAAGATTTGAGCTGCATTTTAACTTTTATCTGCGGAATTCTTTAAAAACAATGTATTCCTTTCAAATACAAAATATATCGTAATCAAAGAGATTTATTCCCGTTTTGGGCGGGGGAGTTATTAATATAGATTTTAATAATAGTGAATTTATTATTGTTCCTATTTTAGGATGAAAACTATATAATCAAACTTTAAAAAAGAGTTATATCATTTCAAAAACAATCAAATATCATTTCAAGAACAATCAAGCTAATAAAGAGAAAATTTGAAAAATAATTAATATTAAAGAGAAACACTTCATATTAAAGAGAAACAATTAAACAAAATAGCATATGAAAACATACATGAGATCGAGAAAAACTGTAAAAGAAATCTTTGCAATTCTAAAATATTCAAAAGTAATAAAACAGTGAAAATCTATGTTCTGTTACCATCAAAAGACTGCAAAAATGCAACACATTAATGAAGCCTAGATTAATTTAAATAATTAAAATTACTCAAATTAATATTTCTACGAACTATGAAGTACGTATATACAGGCAAATTTACATTAAAGTAATTGAAATGACTTTTATACAGATAAAAGTAATCTAAATTATATTAAACATAAAAGTAATCTAACAAAGTTAAGTAAAATAAATGTAAAATAACACTAGAGTAACCTAATGTAAAGTAAAATAATAATATTTCATGAAAGCAGTCTAAATAACACAGTCTTCTGATGACTCTGTTAAATTCCTGATTCAGTACTTTGCAATAAAAAATATTATATTGCATTCTAAATGATTAAAAATTCCTGATTAAACATATATGGTCTACACATGAAGTTCTTAAAGGGGTCGTTGTTCAGACCTTGGGGGTCTATGAAATATTTAAAGTGGTCAATGATGACCAAGGCATTAATTGAGGATAGAAAGCTCAGTATGCACCGACAGTTGATCGATATAATCAGAGTCCGATTGATAAGAAAAAATTATTAATAAAATTGGTAATTGTGTATTGAAGTAAAGCTGTATCATATAGTAAAGAAGAAATTATATAAAATAACTGTCTGGGACAAAAAATTAAATTATTCAATAAATTTTAAAAATCAGTAATACTTTTAAATGTATAAATTTTTATGCAATAAATACAATACAAGAAAACACAATAAAAAAGGGAATGCGAAGACGAAAAAATAGAATCGAAAACAAGAAACAGGCTGTACGAGGTGATTTTAAAAATTAAATTAAGCAATTTAACGCGAAATGTTTAAGAAATTTCATCAGTACTAAACCATCGCTTTCATTAAAATCGAACTTTTTTTGCAATTTGAATGCGTGATTTTGTTTCCGAAAACTGGTTTATATCTGTAAAATTAATATTAATAATAAATACAAAAAATAATTAAGCATAAATCTAATAAACAATTTTTCCAAAATTTTGTTCATATCCTTAATCTAATTATCTTCAAGTTATTTACATGCAATTATTTCTATTATGATTATGTTGTATACTGTATATTATTGAGGAAAATGTAAGGGAGGGTCGACGGAAAAAACCTTTCCTTTAAAAGCGGCCGATGCAAGAAAAAGCTTGGGGTCTGGTTTATATAATACAGAGAACAAAAATGATATGATATATATATTTAAGTACGATCTTTGAACAAATACATTATGTTTTCTCTGTCAGCTTTTGAATTTAAAAGGAACAGCTATCTAAACGCATAAATAACTTTCCATATAAAAATAAGATTTCCTTTTTACTTTTCAGTAAGCTGTCCCTCTGGAAAGCTGACCTTTGTCCGCAGGCTTTTCTCCAAACTCAAACTTGATTCCTTACCTGCCGGTGATGTTATTCAAGTGCACGAAAGTCCACCTTCGGAATGCTTCGCTCTTTGCATGCAAGATGACAGCTGCTCAGCATACGTTATCGATTACAAGAATAGCTCTTGCCTTATAGTCCACAACATTACTACAGCGGAGCTGGAGAACGAATTAGTGCAAGACGGATATAGTAGTTACCACAGAAAATTATGTTTACCTGGTATGTCAGCGACTTAATATTTTCCTTATTTGTTTACGTTAACGCAACCACCTTGGCGCAATCTGGCAAATTTTTCAAATGAAAAGGTAAAATTACTTATCCGGTGCAGGCTGGCGATCTTCGCGACATTTTTTAAGAAGATTCGCAAACTATCGATATTTATCTAAGTCTGCAAACATTGTCACACTATATCAAAAGAAATCACACAACAGCAGTTTAAAGTACAAATGTTAATTGTTGATTAAGGTCTATATGATAACTTAAAAAAATAACAACGAACATACACGAAAAATAAAAAGAACGCATACGAAAAATAAAAAGAACGCATACGAAAAATAAAAAGAACGCATACGAAAATAGCGATGCGGCTTTCAACTAAAGAATTGTAATAAGCATGGTTGTCTGAAGAATGGTTATTCGCATGGTTGCCAGAATTTGGCGCATTATGAAAAGTTGGCGACTTCTGTAAAGGTGGTTGCGATTGTACGTAAGTAGCCTTCTTCTATTTTCATCTGAATCTCATTTCAAAGTTTTAACAATAATCGTAGCTTTATAGGACTCCTATTAAAAACAGGTTCTAAAGTTTCTGAGGATACATTATCTACAATAACAGCATTAATAAAATTTAATTACTTATGATTATAATTATGTATTTTCAGATACACTGTGCAAGCACGAGTGGGAGTTTGATGAAGTCCAAGGCGTTCAGCTTTTCCACTACCTCGATAAGATAATTACAAATATAAACTCTAGTGATCTTTGCATGTCTCTTTGTCTTTCCGAGCCTACGTTCACATGTCGATCTGCTAGGTTCAACCAGACAAATTATGAGTGCATTCTCAGTCAACATGATCGTCGAACAGCAGCCGAAGTTTTCCGACAATCGCCGAAACCTGGTTCGGTACTCTATCTCGAGCGACAGTGTGTGGAAGGTAAGAAACCACGTTAGAACTTAAAGAATAACTACCATGTTCTAGAAATGTATTAGTCAGTGGCGTAGCTAGAGCTTCTAGCCCGGGGCGCTCTCTGATTTTGCCCTTCGGGGCTTCCCTGATTTTGCCGCCTGTGGCGCTTCCTAAATTTCTTGCTCCTTTTGATATACGAACAAATAAATAAAAAAAATGTCAGAATGAATGTATAAGTAAATTTAAACTCTAAATGCTTATTTTCTTGAAGAAAAATTTTAATCAGCTATCTTCAGTAATGCTATTAACTTCATCAAGTCTTAACTGATTTCTTCTAAATGTGTTAAAAATTTGTTAAATTTAAATGCAATATTACTTAAAAAAACTATGGAGTAAAAATTCAGTATAAAAATTTATATTCCAGATTAAAAGAGGTGAATCAACAACAAAGCTTGCAGTAAAATGTATTACTATGTTTTTACTATTTTTAAAAATATAAACTCTTTAAATTTTAACCATAAAATTGACGCAAATGTAAGAAGCTTCTAAATATATTAAGGCAATATTAAGTATTCCAATTAAAGCAATAATTTCACTGAAAAGTAGTCCAGGGTTTCGCAATCAAATATCATGACATCTGTCACGATGTTGTGCGTTAATTTATACTAGAATTTCTCTACTAAATAGGTAATTGGAAGTTCAGTTAAGAAGCATTATCAGGACTCGTATTTCTTTTTATCTGTTTGGCGAACATGACGTGTCCTGATTGGACAGTGAGTTGACTGCAAACTATGTCCTATGGAGTGTAGCTGAGACGACAAGATGAGAAGGGTTAAAATTACCCTTTATTTTTTCCACGTTTTCACAGTCGCTCCCGCACTTCGGGATACAAAGACCAACCACTTGTGGTCTGAACGTAAAAGTATAAGACTACTAACTAAATAAAATTTAAATAATATGTAACTTTTAATATTTTACACAGATGACTAACAGTAAGACTGGCCTTTTAAATTACTACGTCTGTAGTACACAAACTGCGGAAAACTACAATACGTATTTAACTTTCAAGAGGACTAAAACCTCTGGCCTTAAGGGCAGACAGTAACTGATGGCAAGCTGGCTTGAAGACTCGTGGCAAGATGGCTGACTCTCTCTCCTTCTACTATGCTCTTGGCAAAAAAGCCACAACTTAAATACTGAAGCGTTAGCAAGTACAATTTGCATAAACATATTCACGCGTTAATTCTAGCCGGAAGTGGAAAATAAGAGATGATAATAAAGTTTTAAAATAAAATAAACGTAAGTCAAACTTAAGATCTTTACAACATATAGATCATTGTCTTACCCAGAATGGACGAAGGTAGTCGTTCGTCATTTGTAATTTAATTGTGGAAATAAATATGAAAATTTTTAGATCCAGAATGTGTTGTTTGGATTGCTTTTGTGATACAGTATTGGGAATTCGAAATCAAATGCTTATTCAGATATATTGTGAAATAGAGTTAGAAGTAATTTTGTAATCTATTTGTAGCTAATGTTAAACGTATTTGACTGATAATCATGGTTTTCGACAATAAGTAAACTTTCAATTTTTTTTAAATAATGATGTATTTAAGATCTTTTGCATATAGTTTATTAATAAAAGAAATGTTAGCTGCAGTGTTATTTATATAAAGCGTTATTCATTAAAAAAAAGATCTACTTTGAAATATTTTGATTTTTGTGTTTAAATTATCTTCTGATAACATTTTATATGCTTCATTACTTACATTTTAATCAAAAATTTCCATCCAGTTTATTATTATTGTTGTTATATATGCATGTATGTGTTTATATTTACGAGTATGTGTTCCATGTTAAGGGAAGTTAATTTTTTAAAGATTGGTGTTTTAAAAATAATGAAATCAATTCTTATTACATACATAAGTGTACTTCTCCACTTAAAATCTACTTTCTTTTATAACGTTTGAAAAATATTTTGTCGAATCTTGCCCTCTTTGGTAACATAAAATAGATGAGAATTGTTAAAGACTTAAGCGACTTCTCGCTCTCTCTTGGAAATTACAATAGAGATTTCAAAAGGGTGTAAAAGAGCCTTTTATTAAACAGAACAACAGATTAACAGAAGATTATTATATTCGTGTTTCCGAATATCAAATATTTTTCAGGATTTGCAGTATTCGATGATTTGAATGATTTCTCCATAATTAGAATCATTCGCTTTCTTCATAATTAAAATCATAAGGAAATTAAGTTCTTTCGGCATAAATAATCATACCAAACTTTTATATTCCAGAGCCTACGGGATGCCAGTTCCGCAGCAGGCAGTCACGTGCAGTCTTACGTCGTCATCGCCATGTGCAAGTCATCGAAAATATAACCACTCGTGAACAATGTGAAATTTCTTGCCTTCACACTGCTCCTTTCCTTTGCCGTTCCTATGAGTTCGATGGCGAGAACTGTATTCTCAGTCCTGAGGACTCTGCATCAGAGTTCGGACCCTTAGAACAACCCGTCAAAGCTTTCGAAGAAACGTCAGAAGTCGATACTGGCGCCGTTTATTTTGAAAAGGAATCGTGTGTTGATGGTAAGTGTTTTTTGATATGAATCTAATGCACCATGTAATTTCCTGTGATAAGACTCTTTCGCCCAGCAATCAAGATGTCCTGATTGTATTGTAGTTAAAAATGACGGGCTGTCACTAAACGTTTAGACAACTTTTCAATGTGAAAATTCAATATGACAAATACATAAATAGAACTCTTACGGTGGCCTTTAAATGAGATGACATTAATTATTATTCTTGCAGATATTTGATACGATAAGGTAGACTTCTGACACCTTAAACTGCGAAACTCCAAACAGAATTTATTCTTTCTTTTAGTGCGATTACCTCGTGAAATTGGTCGATAACCTCATCATTTGGCTCACTTCAAACATTGCATTCTCAGCCCATGAATTGCTGTGTAAATTTATGGCCAATTAAGCGAATTTTTGATGTTACTCGTCTAAGTTTACCCTTTTTATTTGATTTGAGTACTGAAAAATAGTGTGAATGTCTTTTTATAATTTCTCCCTCTCATATATATATATATATAGAGAGAGAGAAGATATGATATAGGTTTTGAACTGTTTTCTACTTTGTATTTATTCATATATATATATATAAAACACAGTGTAATTCAAAATCCAATCCAGTTGCGCACTAATAGTAGCAATAAGTGGTGGTAATAATGCAAAATGAAATAAAAATAAGTTTAAAATTTTTCACATATTCAATTCGAAAGGAATCACATGCAAAAAAAAAAGAAAAAGAAAAGAAAAAAGAAAGAAAGAAAGAAAAAGGGAAAAGAAAAAAAAAAGTCATAGTGGCAAACTGCAAGAAATACGAGCGCAAAATATGCCACAACCATAAATGAAATTTGAAATTTACATCTTAATTATCATCAATCGTAATTATTATTAATTATCAATTAAGATAATAGAGTTTTAAAAGCGTTAGAAAGGCCTTTAGTACTTTTTCTGCTTACAGATGTCGCTACATTTTCGCGAGTTTTACTTCTTTTGGGTCATGAATATAACTGTGGCTTTCCCTTTGTTGCAGATTTCTTTGGTCCTTATGAAAAGGGATCTCTACTTATTGGCCTTTTGCAATCTTGAAAGTTTTGGCTAAAATCTACTCCAAACACAAGGTTGTTGCTTAGCTGAATTTTAAATATTTTTTTGCTCTGAGATTGATATTGGTATTAGTAACGTAGACGTAGTTTATCTAAAAATGGTTCAGTATAAATTCATCAAGAAGGAAAGTTTAAATGTGATTGAAACCTCAAATAATGTAGAAACATTAGGTATTTTTTGAAAGCATGAGAGCAACGCCTTTCCCGGGACTCGAACCACGGACCTCTTTAATACGGGCCCAGCGTGCTGACCACTACGCCACGAAGACATGCGAAGAACGTAGAAGAAATACCTTATATACACCCCCTTTTAAAATGCGACTGGGAATTAGGAGACCCAATCGCCAAATCCTGGTCGTGGAGAATCATCATCCACCACCTTTTAGTTCGGGCGCCTCTTGTAGACACATTAGATATTTTTTGAAAGCAGATGAGATGAAGAATAAACAATGCCTTCGTCGGGACTCGAACCACGGACCTCTGAAATACGCGCCCGGCGTGCTGACCACTAGGCTACGAAGGCATGCGAAAAAGGTACCTTATATACTCCTCCTTTTAAAGGGCGACTGGGGCTTAGGGGCCTCAATTGCCAAATCATGGCGGTGGTGAATCATCCAGCACTTTTAGTTCGGGTGCCACTTGTAGTCATTAGTTTATTTGGAAGCAGGAGTCATGAAAAATAAGCAGCGCCTTTGCCTGGACTCGAACCACGGACCTCTGGAATGCGCGCCCTGTGTGCTGACCACTACTCCATGAAGGCATGCGAAGAAGGTGGGAGAAATACCCTATATACTCACCCTTTTAAAGGGCGACTGGAGATTAGGGGCCCAGTCGCCAAATCGTGGTGGTGGAGATCCATCATCCACCACCCTTTTAGTTCGGGCGCCACTTGTAGAGACATTAGGTACTTTTTGAATGCAGGAGAGATGAAGAATGAGCAACGCCTTCGCCGGGACCCGGAGCACGGACCTCTGGAATACGCATCCAGCTTGCTGACCACTACACCACGAAGGCATGTGAAAAAGGCGGGAGAAATGCCTTATAATAAATAGAAGCAAAGGAATCGAAAGAAACTTCTTTTTTATGCATTTTGTTGCTTTCGAAGGAGAACGTATTTTAGAATTGCGTACATTAGCATTACCAAAAGAAAAAATAAAGAAGTGTTAAAGCTATAGAAGCATTTCTGTCGATTTCTTTGTTATTGAGTCTTACCAGCGGGTAAGTGAAAGAGTAACAAAAGAATTGCTGCAGCTAATATGTATATACAAGTTCTTTGATTAGGATTTAAAAAAAGATTTTTGCTTTCTGAAGCTAGAAACATTTTTCTTTATTGAAATGTATTTGGATGATTAAAGCCTTTCGTCAGCATGAGTGTTAGTAAATATATAACTCAGTAATATATATCCTACGGAATAATGATGATGTATTAAATCTTCAGCTTACATAAGGAATAAATTATAGTTAATTCATGCATTGGATAACTTTGATAGCTTGAATAGATTGATTTACGATCGCCTGAAGCATAATGTGACTTGTGTTATACATTGGAACTCCTCTATGCAGAATTTGATTAATTTCCGTAAATCGAAAGAAGTATTCCGAATTAAATAGACGGATATATTAATAAAAATTCCTACTCAGTTGTTTTAGTGCTATTTAAAATTTTTTAATTGTTCTTTGTTCGATATGCTTCAAAATTGTCTGTTCTTGTAACTGAAAGAGAAACAAACATACTTTTCTTTCTTCCTCAATAGTCTTTTAATTTCCAGTCTGAAACATTTGCCGAAAAAGAATTATATTCTTCCGGATACAAGAAGTTATTTTTCTGCAGAAACATTTGCACATAAGTTTCACCAAGAGCAGCATAAATTCATATCGAAGGCAGAATTTTTACTCACATTAGAACTTTTTTTTTTTTACAAGGGGTATTTGGATTTTCGGCATTGACCACTCCTAAGGCTGTGGAGTGGAGGCACCTAATAAGCGGTCACCGTCACCTCCTATGAACGGATAGACAATTTACATCCATGCCTTCTCCAGGATTCGAACCCCGGCCCTTTGGTATCGCAGTCGGATCCCCTAACCACTATACCGTCTGGGCTAATAGTGGTCCACATTGCAACTTAGCATTAACATAATTATTAGGGACCCTAACCGAGATCTTTTATATTAATATCATCGCGCTCGGGCAAGTAAAAATTAAAGTCGATTTTGGAAAAAAAAAGTCAAAATATGCTTTAATTCTTGCACAATTTTCAACTGCATTATAGTTAGCAAACTAGATTCCCATTTCGTTTTATTGAAGTTGTTGTTGTTGGATCGAGTGCATATTGCATGGAAGATTAATTGCTAGAGCCTCAAGGAGGCTGGACTTCTACTTACACCCCAATTTTGAAGAAGAGCATCATGCGGGGTCCAGGTGTCTCCCACCTCTCTCCCCTACCACCAAACCACACGAGAGTACTTTCGGCTCACCGTATATTTGGAGTGTCCCCATGCCGCAAAGCCACTATACATTTACAAACATACCTGCCTTCTCCGGGATTCAAACTCGGACCCTTCGTTAACTGCAGTAGACTTCCCTAACCACTATACCGTCTGGACGGCTGTTTGAGTTAAGTTTTGAATGCTTTTCCATGTATAGCGTCTTTGAGGCCCAGAGACACTTAAAATCCTTCCAGCAAAATGTAAACTAGGAAGGCTGTCGTTAAGGAAAAGAGAAGTATGAAATCCCCGAATTTCGTTTCCCAAAGTGTTGTCGATCAAAACTGAGGGGAAGCTGCACGAAGTCATTCTACTACCACAATCACCCAAAGCTTTTGTCTAAAATTTTAATAATTGTCTAAGAGTTCATCCATGATAACAATAAATTAAAATCGCTGCTCAGAATCATATTAAAAATCTGTGTTCAAAATTTAATTACAAAAATATAAGCGACCTAAGATTTGAAAAATAACACGACTTTTATGCGTTTCAAAAATTATGAGCGACAATTTTGGAGGCCAGTATGAAAACGAAACAGCTAATGTAAAACATAAGTTAGGCAACAACAACAAGAAAAAAAGGATTAGATTGCTGTATATTTTTAAATAATAAAATTTCGAAACCGAACTGATATAGATCTGTCTTTTCAACAGAAGGGAGAAATTTACTTTATAAACACTTTTTTCTCTCTCGAAGGAGAAGGATTATTTAAAATCTATGCCAATCTATTCATTTTAGTCTACTCTGGAAATTCAAAAGTGTATCTCTATGTTGGGGAATTTATGCAGATCGAAGTCTGGAGACTAGCTGTCAGTCTTAATCTCCTTAATAGTTCACAATAATACTAACAAAGTGTGCAATAAGACAAGCATATAAATAATAATTTCTGTTCATTTTGAAAGAAACGGGAATTTATTATCAAAGTCTTAATTCTGTTAAAGCAAATCTTATTTTAATTACTGTTTGCGCTTTGTGCTTGTAAAAAATAGTCAGAGTGGAAAATGATGATGTCCCAATATTTACTGAATTAGTGCCCATGTGTTTTAAATAGCAACAGTATATAACTGGAAAATTAAATTTTAAATGAGTAATATATTCGGCATTTGCTATAAAACTAATTATTGCACCACTTCGTTGCAACGATCGATGCGATAAGTCTTCAGCTAATAAGAGTACTATGAAATCGTTTTCGTTATTATAGCGACACTCGTTATAACCCATTTTAGTTTAGGAACATATAACGAGGATCCACTGTACTACGAAATACCGCCCTGAAACATTGCTTTCAAATACAGGAGTGCATGTCAGGAATTTAAAAAGATACAAAATTGCAATTGATTACTAATGAAATGCAAGGAAACATACGATTTTCCTTTATTAAAGATTCAGTCCATGGCATAGAGAATTGAACCTAGTCAACCTAATAATTCCGAGGCATACCTTTAATCAGATAATATCGTGCGATGATTTTTCTCAAGAGTCTCCAGCTCTTCAGAAGTAGAAAAACCAGCTATAATCACAAGTTCGCCTACGCACAAGACGGAACATGAAAAGTAATAGAAGCCCCAGGCCTTATATTTCGTTGTTAAGTATAACGTTGCACCTTAGCTTTCTAGAAGGCTTTTTATTTGCATAATTTGTAATCGGTAGGTACTGCAAGCTATATGCATTTATTTAATGTCCAATAAAAGCGTGGGAATGTTTTCAGACGCCATTTGTTTTCATGGATTACGTGATATAAAAACAAGATAATTAAACATCAGGTTCGAGAAGCAAGAAACATTTTAAATTAAATATACCCACAGGAAGCATGGCTCTGAAGGTATGCATATATTCTTAGGTTTTAAGGAAACGTATAATCCGTTTAAATACTCAAAAACATAAGTGTAATTTAGGAATCATACTGCCTCAGCCGTTAATACCTGCTACTTTTTATCGATAGAAAGTATTAATTTAGCTTTTCAGGCCTCTTACGTACATATCCATAATATAAAACGTAACTTTACTTACTTTTGGGAAGTTTAGTTCAGAGTTTGTAGTTACCATACTACCTTTTCTTCCAAAGTTAGAAGACACTTTAAACCTACGAAACATCATTCTTTGTGGGAATGAAACTGAAGTGCAGTATAATCTCTCTTAATCGGTAACAACAGGACCTCATCGATTCTGGATAGTTGAATATATAATGCTAGAAGTTATTTTTTAATGTTTTGTAATGCCGTCTGTAGAAATTACAGTATTCAAAGTCTATTAATTGTATTTTTCCGTATATCGGCAATTATCGAATAAATGTTATCGAAAATCGTACACATAATTTAAAATTAAAATACATGAATGCGATTTTTATATGTGTGGAAAAAAAGTCAAACAACAGATTAGAATTTCCATATATTTTGCTTTTACATGAAAATTACGAATTTCTTCGTGTGATGGCATATAAGATCGAATGCCTTCCTACTTGCAAGGTTATCAGCGTAGTTTTAAAAATTAGCTTGAACATACAGTGAAGCTTCATAATATCGTGCATGGCCATAAATGAATATTTCTTAGCAGATCATATGAAAGTCTGCAATTCTTCATCAGTTTTCTTCCATGTAACTCTCTTGCTTTGCGAGTCATCTTCATCTTCCCCTCCTCCTCCTCATTTCTATCTGCTATCCCAGTACAGGCCCGATTATTTCGTCGTCATCTAAATAGACTGTGATGGGAACCGAATTGTCTGTCGACGTAAAGTAATATTCTTTGCATTGGTTAAGGCTAGAGACATAGTAAATATGGCGTATTTCAAAGTGAATTGTTTTTTAAAATCATAAACACTATCTTCAATGTTTTCACACATCGACGCGTAAAAAGGGATTTAAAGCCAATGAATTACCCAGAATATTACAAATGTTTTCTACATTTAAACTTCAAGTATCTATCAGATATTTTTTCTAATGGTAATGAAATAGCTGACGATCTTGCAAGTAAAGGTTGTGATCTCCCTATACCCACTTCCGTTGATTTAAGCCAAGCCTACCATTTCTGATTATAAGATCTAAGTCTCTCCAAACGGCCATAGCCAAATCCAGAAGCTGGCATCTTCGATGCATGAAATTCAACGGGGAAGAAAGGACCTTCCCCTCGTGTACCTGTTCCCTCCCTGCCTCTCCAGTTCACCTACTGGATTTTATAGGCGTCTCCCTGAGACAGTTGTCGGCTGAGCAGGACGACATCAGCGATTTACTTGTGCGGCAAGGTCTCTTGGACTCGGTTTAGGCTCTCCTACCCCAAGGGGATCAGCAACAACATATTTTTTATTTCATAATCCTAAATTTCAGATTTTCAAATGTGCCCTATTTTGATATTGCCAGTTGACTAGTTAACGGTTACGAGGGATTTTACTTTAATTAGCAATTAAACTACATTTTTATATTTTACAGCGAAGACTTAAGTTATAGGTAGTTTTTTTCTCCACCCAATTTTAGAACTACTATTTTACAACATCAAAACAACTCTGCATTCAAAAGGTTTTTCTTACTATTGCCCTCTGTAGTAATTAAACTATTAAATAAAGTTTATAATTACATTATTTCAATTATTAATAATTATTTTTTAATTTAGTGTAATTTTTATTTAGTTTTTATAGCTTTGAAATATTATTGATAGAAAATAAGGTATATTTCTCTAATTACATGTCTCAGTAAGACTCTAACGACTATACACATCTTTTCTTTTGTATTTTTCCTTCTGATTTCCAATAATATGTAATAATTACACTGGTTGGACAAAAATATGGAAACACCTTTAAAAAAACATGTTTCTTTGCTTAATATGGTGTAGGAAACCCGTTGGCATCTTAAAGAGCTTGCAGTCTTCTCGGAATGGATAAATACAGTTCCTGTATGTTTGACAAGGGAATATTATACCATTCTTCCTGCAAAACGGTGGCAAGTTCAGATAACGATATTGGCGGTAGATAACGAGAACGCACTTTCCGTTCCAATGTAGACCACAAAGGTTCGATAATATTCAGGTCTGGTGACTGTGGTGGCCAGGGGAGATGGGACAACTCATCCTCGTGCTCAGAAAACCAGTCCTGGACAATGTGAGCTGTGTGAACAGGGGCTTTGTCGTCTTGGAAGACACCATCACCATCGGGGAACACAGTTTGTACCATGGGATGAGCTTGATCGGCCAAAATGTTCACATAAGTCTTGGCAGTCATGTGCCCCGACACAGTTATCATGGAGCTAGCAGAAAACCACGATATGGCTGCCCAAAGCATAACAGAACGCCCGCCATGTTTCACTCTTGGCAACAAGCAGTCTGTATTATAGGCTTGAGATGGCGTTCTCCAGACGTAAACTCAGCCAGAAGTGGGAGACAATGTGAAAGAAGACTCGTCAGACCATATTACTCGCTTCCACTGCTCTATAGTCCAGGCTTTATGACTTAAACACCACCTTTTCCTGTTACGGGCATTAGCATCACTGATGAGTGGCTTCTCAATTGCAGCACGGCCAGCAATTCCCTGTTTATGAAGCTCCCTTCTAATTGTTTTGGTACTCACAGGGTTCGGTAACATAACATTCATTTCAGCAGTAACTTTTGCGGCTGTGTCTTCTTATTTTTCGTCACAATTGCCCTTAATGATCGTCTGTCACGATCGCTCAGGACACACTTTCGTCCGTGCTGTGATTTAGCAGATGTTGTTTTTCCGCTTTTCAAATATGCGGAATAAATCTTCGATACAGTACCTCTTGAAACACTAAACACCTCGGCTACCTTGCTTACGGAAGCACCTACCATACGTGCTCCAACAATTTGCCCACGTTCGAAGTCTGTTAACTCTGACATAATGCAATGACAACCTCACATAACAGTACTCCGACAACAACTGAACTGTTTAGCACATTTACGAAGTTGTATAGGTGGCGTCAGTAGTCAAAAACGCCAGCGCCACCTACATATTTCATTAAAATCAATCTTTCTTTTCAAACATGCATTTCACAAGGTGTTTCCATATTTTTGTCCAACCCCTGTATATCTATGTGTATAATATATAAAATTATGTGCAATAATTTTAATAAACTTGATTTTTAGCATAAGCGCTTGCCTCTGAAAGTATCTCGTTTGTGAATACGCTTATTTGCGTGTCAACCGTAAGGTATTGTATTTAACCATTCTGTAAAAAACATTAAATTGTAAAACTTGTAGGGTTCTGCTTGTACAAAACCTTAAATCAATGTCTTTGAAACCTTACTAGACTGAAAAGCGAATTATTATTCTACTTTGAAGCAAGAAACTCTTACGAAGGATAAAATAACTTCGTCATGTAATTATTTAAATTTCACTGAAGGCATCACCTCTGCTACGTAACGAAACTCCGCCACTTACAGGTATTTAAAATAACGCAAATGGAAATTCAAATTTAAGCAACGTAGTCGGAGATTGCACACAAAATAGTCTACTTAAACTGGCTCGAGTAATTAATGTCGCGCTTTTAACTTCGGCTAGCAAAATGGCTAGAAAAATGCTAAACTTCGGCAGAATTGGCGATAGGACGTGAACTGCAAGCGAGGTTGCCAGAAACTGTCACTCTAAAACATTCAAACAATACTCTGAAGCTAATTTGTATTCTGATGGGGAGTATGGAAAGAAAACGTCTTAGTTAAACTTCAAATCATAATTGGTTAATTAACATAAAATCCTACAAGCTCAATTAGTTGGTGAAGGTTAACTTAATAATGATTAAAAGTCTAATATCATCAATGTAATAAGGTTTGTAATCAAAGCTATGACGGCATATTTCGCAACAAATAACTCATATTCAGTTAGAGAAGTATATGAAGGCATAGTATTTACCATTTCACTGTTACCTAATTTATATTAAACTTTAACATGTTCAATTTAGTTTATTCCAACAGTTTTTAAATAAAACAATTTCACTTATTTTACGTTATTTTATCCCCTGTATTTCATTTGAAACTGATGAGCAGGTTATCGCTGAGATATTAATTTAAGGAATTTTTGCATAGTTTTTCATAATCACGGTTCGCTGATTGGTCTAATATTATGCACCGATCTTTGTGGCAATGATTACCAACTTATATTAATATATAAACAATGTCTCTTAGAAGTTAAATACTCGTTGCCATATTTATGTACTAATAGCCAAAATGTTTTGGGCAGCATTATTATTCTCCTTTTGTTTTTAGTGTATATTATACTGATGGTTATTATTTATTCATGAGGTCTTTTATTCTATCTCTCATCTTGGATAAACATTGTCCTGCGTTTGTCACATTGTCTCCTCTTTTGCTTGCTACTGCAGGCATTAAATATATTTACGTTGCTTGACAATTATAATTATAGAGTACAGTCAATAACAGAAGGCCATTAATTAAAATTAAACCCCGAAAGGCCAAAGAGAAATTATAGTCACGTCCGATTTGATATATCTCTTTTCATGCCAGCTAGTATTATTAGTCTTCAATATCAGATTTATAAGCCTAAACTAGTTATATTTATATTTTTTAATTTAAAGGGCTTATCTCAGTTATGCAACAAAAGACTGATAAGCCAGGAATTTTTTAAGTTAATGGTAATTTAATTGTTGTCATTATGAAGAGATTACTTTTCATTATTTTTTCCTGGACAGTAATATAATTGTAATAAAATGAAAATTACAATGCCAAGTTACCGGCAGTTAAGATTTGGTTGTGTTATAATATCTCAGTTAACTGCAACTTTCATACACACTTGCCATCCATAGAAACTCACTCAATGATTTCCGCCTTTTATTCTTGACAGCTGTTTTACGTACTTCCCTATAAGTTTAGAATGGTACTTTGGTTAATTAGTACAACAGACTCCGCTTTATGTGATCGCGGTTAATGTTATCATTCGGATATTGTTTTTTAATTACCGAAGTCCCGTCCCTTTATATACGAAGACGTAGAAAATATATCGCTTATATTGGTGAACAGTTCGGTTAATATTATTAAAAAGTTAAGGAATAAAATTTTTTAACTGACGCCAAATAAGGTCAAACTAGGTTAAAAAAATTGCCAAGTGACAGAGTAATGTCGCCAAGTGAGGGATTAAGTCACCAAACAGTTGATTTCGATTTTAAGCAACCATTTAAAAATAAACAACAAAAGCAACCTTAGTTTGGCTTAGTTTTTGAATAACTCTATCAGTTTTAATGTGACCAGACACGGGTCCCTCTTCATCAGGAGGGGGAAAAATCTGCAATTTTTTCCCCTTGCTTCTGAGGAAGCAAGTACTCTGAATGCGCTTACGCCAAACTAAGGTTACTACTTTTTTTGTCTAATTTTTCATTTTACGTTAGCATGACCTCTTATTGGCAAGAGCTCTTAAATGAACACTGAGCGGGGCGCACAATTTATGTGCATTGGAATCGTTAACGCAAGCGGAGAGTTTATGGAATAAAAGCACACTCAGATCTGGACTCTGATATCGATTATCGGAATAACCAGAAACACAGAACATCAGTTATCGGAGAGCGGATGCAAGATATTGGTATTGTGAAGTACGCTGCCCAAAACATTTTGGCTATTAGTACATAAGTATGGCAATGAATATTTAACTTATAAGAGACATCGTTTATATATTAATATAAGTTGGTAATCATTGCCACAAAGATCGGTGCATAATATTAGACCAATCAGCGAACCGTGATTATGCAAACCGATTACATGAACGATTACATGAATAAGTCACGAGGGTTCTCTGCCGGAGAGGAAGCTTGTGTTCATGGAGGAGTTTCTGAGAGAAGCTGGCTAACCTTCCTGAATCTTGTCTACTTGAACATTGGAAAATTATCCTGACAAGTCTAAATGTCACCAAAATTTATTTAAGCAATTTTCACGAAATCTTCATTTTTATAACACTGATATTTAAATCGGTTATTGCTTTTAAATGATATCCTTATTCTAACAAAAATTCGTTTGTAAATTTCTGGTATTCCACTTTAAATTATTATTCTTAATGTGTTATCGCCTTTTATTTGTTCTATCTTAAACATTTTTTGTAATAAACTTCTGCTGACGGGAAAATGTTTAAAAACGTTTTCAGCATTTTGACTTCCTGTAATTCTTTTTTTAACTATTTTACAAACATGGACGTCTTTTTAATCTCTAAATTTTCAAAACAAATCATGTTTACATTGTGGCTATTCATTTTCAATATTATCCTTTTTTTATACAATGAGATAGCGAAATTTAGTTTGAGAAATTCAGGAAAGTCAGAAAAAAATCATTACTCAAGAAATGTATAACAAACAACAATTTCTGAAGAAATATGTAACAAAAACATATTTTTTTTGAGAAGGAATTCTTGAGAAGAAACTTTAAGCATAAACCCAGCTACCCCATGGAACGTTGATGACAAATTATCCTGCGCGCCACAGTTGGATGCCGCTGAGAATCTGAGAGTGAGCCGTATCCTTAAAAATAAATTTTGCAATCATCATATATTAACAAGAGATCTGCAGATAACAAATTCGGTGTGCTAGCCGATATACTCCAACGCTTTTGGAGAGTGTCTTTAAGAGTTTTGTGTCAACTGACAGCCACCTGTAGAAAGGCAGGCAAAAGAAGACTAGAGCGTATCGTCTAAATACGTCTTAAGCATTTTTGGGGAAATTTGGGCTTCGTGTATATACGTCTTAAACATTTTTCGAAGGATTTTAAATTCCTGTGAACACTTCTAAACCATTTCTAAAGGGGCTTTCTAAGGAAAACTGGCTTGTATACACGTTACACATAGGGAAAACCACAAAACCTCCCATGCAGCCATCCCGTTCGCGAGATTCAAACCTCATATCGAACTACCAGTATTCAGCGACTTCACTGCTCGGCCGCTGGTGGGCGAAAAGAAGAAAACAAAAAACTTTATATTTTTTTAGCCTCAGACATTCATTTTAGCAGACCAAACAGTGTTAAAAAATAATGCAGTTATTTTTAAATGTTTGTAAATTACAATGTATTCCATTCCGAATTTCAGTATTCGTTAAAATAGTTTTAATATTTATTTGATATATATATCCATTTATTTATTTTATATTTATTATACTAATATTTATTAAAATATCTATTATATCAATATTTTTTTTTAATATTTTCTGCATGTTTTTCTTCGCTGTCTTTTGCTTTTGGGCATGGCAATGAAAACAAATCATATGTTCTTCTTTTTTGTAATGGTCCGTAGCTCGATAAAAGAAGCAGAAACTCTGATGAGCCTTGAAAATCCAATTTATAATCATAGTTTTGACCAATGCTGTTTTTAAAATGCCCAGCATAAAAATGTGTTCAATTCTTGAACCAATGTTATAAAAATAAACTTTCTTTTAGTGGACGTTCAATGTGGAGCCACTGCCATGAAAGCTGTAGTTCGTGTCTCGACCCCTTTTCGAGGACGAGTATACGCTGCCGGCCATCCTTATGACTGTTATTCTGTGACCGTTACTGATGATGGCCACGTCACACTTTCTATTCCTCTGCATGGACGACAATGTGGAACCAAGAATCTTGTGAGTAAACTTCAAATTATAAAGAAGGCTTGCTTACAAATGGTTTATTGATGTCAAGTGTTCATTTGATATTTTCGACAAACAATGACATAGCAGTCTTTTTCTCATACAACTCAACTCCATAGTAGCAACAAATGGGAACGTCAAAAGTCAGAGCAAGCACAATATGTTTCTTTTGTTGCATCCTTGCGTGTGAATGCTTGACAGCAGCCATATCAAAATGTAAAATGTTTACAAAGATATAAACAATGTATGGGAATATTTGTAATATAGCCTTTTTGTGCACATACTCATATTTTAGACATAAGACGGAAATATTTACTCTATTTGTAACTAAGTTACAGTATAAATTTCTCAACTCTTGGAATGGCATAAATTTACATTTTAATGCTCTATAATTAAAATGAAATAATTGTAAAAAATTGGGTTTTTCGTAAATTGTGAAATTGGGTTTAAAACTGTAAAACATTGGTTTTTGAAGTGTAATACATCAGATTTATATTGGTGGAAGTAATTGGGTTTTTTTTATGGAACCCTACTCGTTTAAAGCGGAATAATTGTTTCAGGCAAAATTTGAATACTATCTACTCATTTGTCAATCTCGAACTTCATCCCGATCATCTTCATCCAATCCCGATCACGCAGGTTCTTAACTGATCTTCGACAGTGGTGCATTATTTGCAGAAATCAATGTTATTTTGTTCATTAAGCTCAATGTATTTATTGTAATGAAGCACTCAAGATAAAATTTTCAGAAGAATAGTATCGTAATTTTATAAACAGCATCGCTACCAGACTGTCATTGCCCAGAGTCGACATTAAGTTATACTTCCACATACGTAATTTATGCATGATAAGGCACCTGCACAATCTGCAACAAATATTCGATCACATATAGTGAAATCTGAAGTATAAATCATTCTATCGTTTCAGTAGACGAAATTTCTGGTAGTGGAATTAAGAATGCTATCTTATGTAGCTTCATTACTAGTCAACTCTTTGATTGCGTCTCAGTCTATTGTAAGAGACTATACCGCTTGTATCACTGTTAATGCTTCGCATTTCAAATCAATTACTGTGACTTCCATGTACACATTTTCTCTTCTCCTCAGTCGATTATATTATGTTTCATATTAGAAGTTCCGTATGTCATTCTGTAAGTCAGATTTTTTATTTGTTTACACAACTGATATAATGTTATTCTGAAGAACCGAAGATGAACAATTTAAATGGTGTTTAGATATTTGAAAAGAAAAATTTCTGAGCCATTTTTTAAGTAATTCTATGTATACATTCTTTTATCGCTTTATGAATCAACAAAAACTGTGTCGATGTTGGGCAAACAAAACACAAATCATGCAATCCATACCATGGACTACCGAGAATGTTCTGTATAATAACTGCTCATTTTGAGTATTAAAGCAAAAAACAATGATAAATATTTTACGTGGTATGGGAAAAATTGAATGTTTTCAGTTTCCTGCTACCGCTAGAAACGGATGCCCAATTAGTCCTGTTTTATTCTGTTTCTTGCAACGATACTTATATTTGGTTGCCTACACCACATGTTTAACATTTATGTCCTTGCAATAACTTTTGTTTATAGATCAAGTTGGATCAAGCTAAGTTCCATTTCTTTTTTTCAAACCGCAGAACAAACTTAACTATCTTAAACTCGCCAGACGTGCCTCCAATATGGTAGGTAACATAATTAAATCGGAATTTCCATCTAATAAGGAAGTTTTAGTATTCGCCGTAATCTTTATTAGGAAACAAGAAAATGCAATGGAGAAGAAACAGTTATGAGAGGCGTATAAACTTTTTAAGGGGATTGTTAAAATGCTTCTGAGCAAAAATTAACTAGTGCAAGACAGTTAAAAAGGACAGAAATTAAAAAACGCTGAACTGACCTTCAGAGGGAGAAAAATATAATTAGATGCTCATCTTCTTTTTCCCTATGCTTTTGCGGAACATAAGAGGCCTAAAGAAGATATGCGTTTCTTCTGTAGTAAAAGATGCATAAATCAATGAAAATTCAAAGAATAATTGTGTAAAAAGATTCTCATTAATGAACAGTTCTTTGTCTAATAGTTAAGGCCTTAAGGTTAAACGTTAAGCTTTGCTTTCACGAAGCAGTTATTAAAATCCGTTTGTTGCCATTTGTATAATCTTATTTTTCTTCAAGAAAAGAAAATTATTTTGTTACTACAGAAATTCTCTTAGTCTCGATGCTCATACTTTAGTGCTTATCTCCTTGAAAAAAATTGATGGTGCCACCAAAGGTTATCGACAAGTATTATTAAAGAAATAATAATATAATGAATATAAAAAAATGTACGGCAACCGCTAACCCTGTGCCAAGAATTTAGAGATATGCTGATTTTTAATATTTTGTGATTCTGTTGCTCAATTTTTACGGGCAGAAGTGCACAGAAAATAATATTTAACAAAATTAAAAAGAGACAACCAAAGCTGGGTAAGTTATCTTACTAAGAAAACCGAATATCAATAAGAGGAAGTGAGAAAATGTTTTCGGTTTATTTAACCACGGCAAAGCACCCGAGGGCTGTCTGCTTAAATACTAGAGATGCCTTCGTAGAGGAGTTTTAAGGGAAAATTTAAGTAACATTTAAAACTAGACCGGGAATTCTAAACATACGCTGTTTCTAAAAATTTTGTGATTTTTCTGTTGAATTTTATGTGCCGTAAGCGTGAAAAATGTGATATTCAATGATAAAGTTAAAAAGACGAAAAACGTTCTGTATGTTATCCTATTAAGAAAACTGATCATAAATATGATAAACTGAGAAAAGACTAAAAAAATGGAAAAATTATATGGCGCCCACTTTAACGGTAATTCTAAAAATATGCTGTTTTAAAAAAATTTCTGATTTTAATGTTGAATTTTGAAAGGCAAAAGTGCGAAAAAAACGATGTTTAATAAAAGCCAAAGACCAAAACATTGTGTTAACGGATAAGTATAAGAACAAACGGGTAAACTGCGGCCTTAGCTTAAAAAACCTTAACAAACCCTCTGGTGTAATGTTAAAACGAAATCCTTTCAGATTTTCTTTTTTTCCCCCTTTTTCTTCCTTCTTTTCGTATCATTTTTGTCCCGTAAAATAATAACAGCCTTTTTCTTCGCAAGTTAATATGTTTTTGATTTCACTGTTTCGTACATTCAGTGGTAGTGCACTAACTACAAATAAATGTTCGGAAAATAATGAGAATACGTATTATTTTTTAACTTATTATCTTTTAAGTTTAAAATTTAATTTTTCTTATATTTTACTAAAACTGATGATGATCATTTCTGAAAGAGGCTATTTATGGCTGATTTTGATTTTCATCACTTTCCTGTTACTGCTGCTGGCAAGAAATATATGCACATGTGTGTGTGTACGTTCAATTTCTTGAAAGTGCTGTTGTGAATTTGAGTTTTTGCGAAGTTAAACGACTTATTGTATCATGCCTTATGTCCCGATTTCATTTTAATCCATAAAACCCTACTTATTGTACCATGCCTTACGTCCCGATTCCATTTTAATCACTGACGAAAAATGCTTTGTAAAAACAACAGTATGACTTATTTTGTGATAGTTTTTCTACTAGGTTCTACTTTAACTTAAAATAAGCGTATTAAGCGGGAAACAACAACACAAAATGATTTATAAATCTGCTCTTGGTCATTTATTTCATTTCTCATTAAACCTTTAAATGCAGAAGTTTGTATTTATAAACTGATTTGTAAATATCATCATCATCATCACATCCGCATACAAAAGGCTGACCATTTCACTGACTTTTAATAGCAGTAAGTTGACTGTTAACGTAGGATAGCTCACGATTGAACAACAATTAAAAAGACAAATATTACTCTCCAAAATGTAACAAGCTTCTGATCCTAATAACTGCCTCCTTCAGTTCAAATGCATTGAACTAATGATTCGAATGTATTGAGATATGAGATTATAAGATAATGAATTTTTAAAAAAAAATCTAAATTTATTCTATAATTTCTCGTCTTTTCTTTATAATTTGCCTTAATTCCTAATAACGCATACTGTCTTTTCGACGAAATACGTACTTCTGTCTAAGAATATAAGGTTTTACGTTAATCGAAAAATTATTAATCTTAACGATTTGAACTTTTACTATAACTCGTTTTCGTTGTCCTGACCAGAATGCAAATTATAATTGTTGAATATTTAAGCCGAGGGTTTGGATGTTTTAGAGTTAGAGCGTTTGACAGCCTCGTTTGTAGTTACGTTCTATCCCTACTCTTTCAAGAATTAGTATTCCCGTTTTAGCCATGTTACACAACGTTAAATACGCGTCCTAAAATAAGTAAGCCAACTTAAGTAGACCATTTTTGTAGTCGCCGACTACGTTACTTGAAGTAAAGTTGTGTTATTTTAAATAACCGCAAGTGGCGGAGTTTTGTTTTTCAGCATAAATGGCGCCTTCTGTTAAAGAGTCAATAAAAAGGTTATTTTAATTTTCGTAGGACTTTTGCCATCTTAATTCAGACTAGGTCCGTAACTCACTTGTCAGTTTAGTAAGATCTGAAGAAAAGTGATTTAAACGTCTACACAAATAAAATCCTACAAGAATAGGATTTTTCGAGTGCAGTTAGGGAATTATTGCATAGAATCTTAGAAGTGATTATTTTAAATTTTTCTTATAAATGTTTTGAGTTAGATATTATAGAGTTTGACGTTCTTTGGTAGCATTAACTAGCATCGAACTCCTAGCCGACTTGGAGTGAAATATCGCTGTGTCTGAAGTTAACGATAGAGACTTAAAAAAGTAAAAATAACCTTTTTATTGAATCAGATCTTTCACACAAAATGCACGTCTCGTGCTTACAAATTCAGCCACCGATTGTGAGGATGTTCATCAGTAAAATTCAAAATTAAAATAAGCCTAGACTACACAATTGCTTTTGGATTTTTAAATTCTAAGCTGGCTTTGAAACTCTCACCGGCGTAGCAATTCAATTTCGACAGCAATAACGCAAAGCCGAAACTTTAAAATCTTACGATCTATCTTGTCACGTTACTGGCGAAATCTAGAATCTGTCCTTGAGAGGCAGAAACATACTGTTTTACAATCCAAAAGATCTCAGCTTAAATACTCTCTAACTGATTTGCATTTATAGTAAGGAACGGAAAAGGAGAAGTTACGAGGTATTTTCTCCCTTCTTCCAGCATGCCATCGTGGTGTAATGATAGCAAGCTGGGCGCGTATTCGAGAGGTCCAGCTTCGACTTCCGACCAGGGCATTACATATTTTTCACGTCCCGTGCTTCAAAAAAATTTAATGACCCTACAGTGGCGCGCAAACTAAAAGGTGGTGGACAATAATTTGTCACCACCGGGATCTGGTGACTGGGTCCTCTAGTCCCCAATCCCCTTTTAAAAGGAGGCGTATATAAGGTATTTTCTCCCTCCTTCCAGCATGCCTTCGTGGTATAACGATAGCACGCTCGGCCCATATTCGAGAGGTCCAGGTTCGAGTCCGGGCAGGGGCGCTACACATTTTTCACGTCTCTAGGTTCAAAATAACCTAATGACTCTATAGATTTATAGTAAAGGTCTAAATAATAATAACTAGTTGGTTAAAATAATAATAGTCCCACAAAATATTTGATAGCTGCACTGATTAAATAAAATTTGAACTTTAATAATGTTTAAAAATTATATATGTATATATTAAATTAAATAATGATCAAAATACATATCGGATTGAAAGAATAACTCCAGCTTAAACATGTCGGATCAGTTCGTGCAAATTTTAATTAACCAGTCTCAGTTTCTCAGGTTCTTTTGTAGACATTATTTTAATTCATCACAACTCTTTTTTTAATGCTTTAATTTTTTATGTTTATTTATTTTTTCGAATTGCTCTGTTTAGAGACTACGATTTCTTAAAAGAATGGCACGTCTAATATAACTGGCAGCTAATAATTTAAATAGACATTCTGATTAAAATGCTAAGCAGTTACGAAGTCTTTCTTGTTTTGTTTCGTTTTTTCTTTAAAATCAACTGATGCAAAATTTAAAAAACTGTCGGACTCTTCACCTCGCTCATAGTTAACAGAAAGAAAAGTTTCGTCTGACCGTGACGTTCTTTGCAACAGTGGCATGAGAATGTTATGGAAAAGACTTCCCTATAAGAGAAGTGAATACCTGCAGATTCCAACAAGAATAATTTCGATTATATCCTTGTGATACTGAACACATTAGATGTTCTGAAATTTCAGTTTCTTGATTTAACTTTTTAATTAACGGGCATTTTTCTCATTGATTTTAAACTCCCCAAGGGATTTTTATTTGAATCGACTATAGCAAAACGTATGAGGGCTATCTGCTTAGTGCTAGAACCAAGATTCCACTGCTTTGAAAAAAAATTAAAATGTAACAAATGTATAATTAAGATTACTCTTCATGCTTTATTAAAAGTACAGTAACTTTTTAAATTTTACCGTCTACGTTTTTAGAGGATTATGGAGTCCTGTGGTTGTGATGTTTTTAGATAGGTCATCTTCATTTCCGATGTTTGATTCTATTCTCAAAAATACAACTCTCTTCCAGAAGGCGACCTCATAGATAGGTCGTTAATAGAGGATTCCCTATAATTCTTTTCTAATAGATGGTCAAATTAATTTAATCTGATCTCAATTAAAAGGATGTATCTTTATACTAAGAGAGATTTAAGAGCAGTATATCTAATTTTCTTTCACTGTCAGCTGTTACATAAGTTTAATTGTTTTCTTTGTATTTTTCGTTGTATTTAAGTGATATAAGTCCGCGCGAATTCAACAAATATACAACAAATACAAGACAAATTATTAAAAATTTAAATTTGAATAATAAACAATAATAACTTTTTCCACAAACAATAATAACTTTTTCCACAAACAATAATAACTTTGAAACAATAATAACTTTTTACATTATCATATGTAATATTGTTACGAAATGCCCAGCTGCGGTAAAATAGCACCCCCCCCCAAAGCGGAGTGAGGGTTGCCAGATAGTGGCAAGGCAAGGAAGGGTTGCCAGATTTGATGCAAAATCGTCCATTTGGCGATATGCTGTAGACGAAGCGAAAACACCCTAGAACGAATTCTTACCGGTTTACCTAAGAACGTTCTCGAAGGCAAGTCAGAAGCTATATATGTCCTGTCTGTACACGGAGTAGTGAGTATTTTGAGTTAAGTAGTACTGCCTTGACTTCAAAGACCAGCTCGACAACAATCGACCGATTCGGGTGCTGTACTTTCGTGCTTTGCCGAAAGCTGTCTTCACCGTTATAGCATGATAGCCTGAAGGCTATGTTGCTGATTGTTTCAACGTGTTTGTCGTAGTTTTTCGACGACTGTAACGCGTCTTTGGAACTGTCCCGTGTAATACTAACGAATAAATTGTCTTTTTATTCAAATGTTGTCGTCAATCACTCCAAATCTCCGAACCCGTCGAACGCAATAATATATTAATGAAAGATGAATTTATATAACATTATATATACTTAGAATCTGAAAACGACAAACTCATATAATTATAACTTATGAACTTAATGACTCATATAATTATAAATAATTCATGTTGCTATAAAATTTTGTTATAATTTTATTAAAAATTTAGTATATGTGTAGTTATTTGTAATCTTTAAAAACTGTAATAACTTGATACATAAGTGATGCGTACTTTCAGCTAAAAATTAAATGAAGAATTTTTTTTAAAAAAATTTTGCCAGCAAACGTAAATTCTGAATTGACATACTTCATAGTGTTGCTGATTCTATTTTAGAATTCTAGTATATAAAAAACTATATGTTGTGTCTTTCCTAATATACGTCTTAATATTTCAACATGATAAAGGCTATTTTATTTTCCCTTTCCTGCTAAAATATTACATTTTTTGTCAGGTTGATAAAAACCGCTAATTATTCAAAAATGAAATTTATTTGATTTTAATGTGTTTTTATTGCAAACCTTTGCTTCTGATAAAAAACGGAAAAGTGATGCATGGATCAGAAATAACAGTAAATATCATCTAACTAAATTTGTTCTGAATCTTAATGTTACTAAATTTTCTTGTAGCATATAGAGTTTCGCAGCATAAACTAGTGTCAAACCTCCTAACAGACATGTAGCGGATCATTACTGAGTCTGAACAGAGTGACAATGTCTTGAGAAAGTTAAAAATTAACTTTTATTAAATCACATATTTAACTGTAGAACACGTCCCGTGCTTCACTTAAAGTAACAGTCAATTTAAAATTTAAATAAGTTTGTAGTCGAAGACTACACAACTCAGTTTAATGCGAAGCTGGCTCAAAATCTAACCGGCGTAAGTATTCAGATATTCGGCAGAAATAATGCAAGCCGAGTAATTCGGGCTATCAGAGCTGGCAGAAACGTAACGCGCTCGCACACCCGTAGAAATACGCTCATCTTATAATCTAGCAACCTCAGCTTAAATATTCAAACTAATTTGCATTTTGGTGAGGAAGCGGAAAGAGATCTAAATTATAAAATAAGTGGATATGCAAAATAATAGTATTCTTACAAGTATTACAAAGAAATCTTAAAACTATATTCTACAATGTTTACATTACTGCGCTGAGGATTTTGTGTACCTTGGACAACAACTAAAATCTGAATGCAATTTTCGCATTTAATTTCTGATGTTTTCTTTTCAAAATTTATTTTACAGTTGATTTCTATTCGAAACGGTTCCGAATTCGAGCTGCTCACTAGCGGCAGAGCAGGAAAGTCGCTGAACACTCATAGTTTAATCTGCGCTCGATTGTAGGCGAACGGGCTGGTTGCACGGGCATTTTCATGGTTTTCCTAATGTGTAACGTGTATACTAGCCAGCTTCCCTTAGAAAGTCCTTCACGAAGGTAGCCCTCCTCTTAGACATATAGTCCTATCGCGCTTTTCCAAAAATAAATTACCCCCTTCCCCAAATAAAAACGAATTCGAGCTCTAAACTTATATTTTACAACAGTTTCTATAACATTAAATTGCATAACATTAGCTTTATATTCTAGTGTGTCAATCAGTTAGTTGCCCACTGGCTAAGACATCGGAACCCTGGTAGTTTGGCACAAAAAATGTCGGCGAACGTTGGCTACATCGAGCTTTCGTGATTTTTACTATGTATAATATGAACGTTTACCTTCTTACAATTTATATTGTAGGGACATTAGAATTTTTGATGCTGAGAGACGTGAAAAATGTGCACTGCTTTCGTCGGGAGTCGAGCGTCGAACCTGTCGAATACGTGTCGAGTGTGCTGGTCATTTACACAACGAAAGGCATGCAGAAAGGAGTGAGAGAATACCTTATAATATGACTTTGCTTTTCGTGGCTATTTATTTCCCAGGGAACGACAGAAATGAAACGGAAGACAAATAAAAGCTAACAAAAATATTTATTGGATTTCATACTAGCAGGATGGTATAAATTGAACTGCAACTCAAACATTCTGCTTCAAATTGCCGAGGAAACTTAAATTTCTGTATAAATAAGAGAATTTTAATTATAACATAATTACGTTCGTAGCTTGATCGAAGGATAGGTTTTATTAAACTAAAACTTTCACCTGGTTAGTAAATTTAAAAAAAAACTGACTGCTATAGGTGTGACGCTAGTACTGCCACTTGGTTACTTACTGAATTTTTTAGCGGATAAGTACGAAATGTTTGCCAAAAAAATGGTGGCAAGTGCCTAACACAGCACGTATTTTCCAGTATCTCCTATAGCCTGTGTATCGAGACTCTAAGTGCTCGTCTTAAATACCTTGCATATTTTTAACCCTTTAGCGCTAGGTTCTGAAATCGCATAATATTCTCCTTCTTCTATTGTACGCAGGGGAAAAACTTTTTCCCCTAGAGGGCTACTATATTAGACAATTGTATTCCCTTGATTATTTTTAGTTTTACTGTGTATTCAATTTCTAATCCCATTTTTGTATTAGATTTTATTTTATTTTCCCTTTTATATGTTGTTTGAAATGTATTTTATGCAGATGCTTCGTTAAAGTACCAAGACAAGGTAGGTGTGCTCACGCTTAAGAAGCTTTCGAAAAATGTGATTTCACCTTACTTCTGTTATTTACGTCCCAGCTCATTGTAGCCTTCTACTCCTGATCGAAATCAAGGTCTTTTGTTCTCCCCCTTCTCCTTCCTTTCTCCGATGGCCTTCTTGGGAACTGTAGTCAAGATTCATTCATGTAATGGCAAAATATTCGTCAAATAAAATAATGTTAATATTAGTATGTACTTATTGGAATGTAGGCTTCTTTTAAAGTAATAATACTTTCATTGTTACCTGTAGTTTCTCCATAACTACTTTTCATTTGTTATGTTCTTGCTGCAACCGCGTTCTTGGGAAATTAAATTACTCGTATAATTTTCGCCTCTCGATTTTCAGATGAAAAGATCAGTTCAAAAAGGAAGGAAATAGGGAAGGAAATACGGTACAAGTTAAATGTTTGTATTTTTCTATATTTGCTTTCAAAAAGAAAAGCAAAGAATGGCAAAATTTAAAACAAGAATTAGTTAAATTTCACATTTATTTTAACAAACTATGAGTCTGAAATAATTCTTGACAAACTTAATTTTCCTCCTTTCTAAAAATGACTCTTTGCTTTCTTTCTTATTATTTTTCTGCAAGAATTTTAAAAAAGCCATTTAAAAAACCTTTCTTTTATTTTTGGCGCTTTGTCGCATGTTCTTGGGGAGAAAACTTAAATTCTATCATACTTCCAGAAAGTTCTGTTAAACTTTCTGGATTAATAAGAATGTTTTTAAAGAATTTAAAATAAAAAATACATGCATAAACAGTATAAAAAAGTCCACTTTAGTTTTTATTATTATAGTAATTAATTCTGACTTAAAATTCTAAATTTATTTTTAAGTGATTAATATTATAATTATTATATACTTAATAATAAATATTATGAAATATTTTCGTAATGGTAGTAAATAAATAATAGTGTAATTGGGAAAATAATATAAATTGTATAAAAACAGCTATTTAAATGTAAGCGTTGCAATCATTTAACAAGAACATTAGGAAAAATTCACATTAACTACATACGATGATAAAAATAAGGTTTGAAAATTTGTTTTCGGTACTTAGGCCACTTTAGCTGTGACTCGTCACGTATCAGGCGGCTTATTAAGCAGCTATTATTACTGAAGCAAACCATCTATTCCAGGTGGTGGTAGTCGGTTATTTGCATAACTTGTTTCTCTTACTAGATCCTTGACAGAACTAGCTAATATAAATTGAGTCAAAATTCTTTGGTAATCATGATGATTGAAATTATCTGAGGAAAGAATGAATAGCTGAAGTTTTCATTTTTCTGCCTCTATTTCACTTTTGTTGCTTAATTACATTGTATCAATAAATATCTTCTATCTTCATTATAGCCTCTCAATCTACAGATTTTTCTTATTCTAGAAATTGCTATTTTAAGAAAAGCGTTTCGTATCAGCTATAGGATCAAGACAAGAATGAAATCATAAATTATTAAGAACACGTCATTGGTTTGGTACTAACGATTAAAAATTTTATAAACAGTTTTCAAACACATCCTTGATTTTCTGTATTATCAAAAGATGCTGAGTCTTTACATATAACTTTTTAAATTCTTTTGTGGTTAAATGTTAAAGTTTTAATGTATTTTTTATTCATTTTTGTATTTAAGTTGAGGGTTTTGAATATTTAGATTAGAACGTTTGGCAGCCGTGTTTTACTATCGCCAACTCTAAGTTGGATTCCGGCTTTAGCATCTCACTAGCCGACTTTTTAAAATACGCGCGTTTAACCGTCTGAGCCAGCTGAAGTAGTTTATTTTATGTGTAGTCTCAAACTAATTTGAAATTTAATGTTAATTGAAATACCTGGAAATCCCGGGTGTTAATATGTCTCACAGGCATGCGAACGGGCAGGTTGCCTGGTCAGTTTTCCTGCCTTCTGATATATGTAACACGAATATGGCCTAGTTTTCCTTATTATGGCATCCTTCCGCTTAGGCATATAGCCATCGTGTACTTTGCCATGAATACTGCATATTCAAATGTAAGCAGTTTGCATATTCAAATAACTTACCTCTGTCATATAAATATAGTCTCCAATTTATTCCGTAAAAATGTTACAAAATTTAATGCAACACATAAATCCACTTTACAAAATTTATACAGCCCCGTTTTGGCAAACTTCAAAGAAAGAATCTTGAGTTTTAGGAAAATTGCTTAGTTGGGTTTTCGTTTTCTTTAAGCCCTTTTTGCTATTTTTCAGACAAAAAAATTAATATCTTCAAATATTTTTTATGTAATCCAGCTGAATAACGTGTTTTTATCAAAAGGGAAGACTCGAAAAAAGAAATTTTCTTAAGAAGTTTCCTCTAAAGTAGAAATCAGTTTAATTTGATAAACTTTTGACCTTTTGAAATAGCTAATCATTGCTGATGTAACTGCATTAGTTCCTCTCCTACAACTCTGGAATCGCTGTTGATATGAAATAATTTATAGTTTAGAAAACCAATAAAATGAAATAGTTTTATTAAAAAATCGCAATACATCAGTATGACAAATAACCGCAGTACAATAGTCTGGCAAAACTCTTATTAACTGTTCTGTTGAACTCTTAATACTACTGGGTTTATTTGCTGACATCAAGATTCAGTGCGTATTACCTAAAATAAAATAATTTAGTGCTGTAAAAGAAAAAAAATCATTATATTTATAAGATGTTTTCTACCTTCTTATCGCGTGCCTTCGAAGTGTAACTAGAAACACGAGCGGCGCGTAATCGGAGGTCCGGAGTTTGAATTCTGGCGAGGATATGGCGGATTTCTGTAGTTTCCTGACATCGAAATAACTAATGACTCTACAGTAGCACTTGATCTAAAACGTGCTGGACGACAACTCGTCACCACCAATATTTGGTGACTGGGTCCCCTCAACCCCAGCCATAAAGGTATTTTCCCCATAAAGGTATTATAAGGGTATTTAAGAGGGGAAGCATATAAGGTATTTTCCCCTCCCTTCTGTGTGCCTTTGTGGTGTAATTGGAAGCATGTCCGAAGAGTAATCCGTAACTCTGGAGTTCGAAACCTGGCAAGGGCATGGCGGAATTCTTTAGTTTCCTGACAACGAAAACCTAATGACTCCACGTATTTCATACTTGATTGATGGCAAAAAATTCTGTTGAAACTGAAGTCGAAATTATTATTGGCAGTACAGCGATAACTATTTCATAGTTTCATATTGATAAATATTCTTAAGATCATTTACCATAAAAAGATAGCTACAGAAAACCAGTAGCAAACTAGAGTATTGTATTATTACAGTATCATATCTCCTTTGTGTTAGTATTATTCTCAAATATTATTTTATTACTACTATTGTATTATTTTATATATTCCTTATACATTGTTATTATGTACAGCATTATGTATTTTAGCATTCTTATTATAACATTATTTGTATTATTGTATGGATTCCTTAGTTGTTATAGATCTAAGTATTACTGTACTGTAGCATTATTACATTATATCTCTTTTGTTGCAGTGAGTTGTTTATTTACTTTTGTAAGCCGTATCTTGGGGAACACGAGGAGCTGTGAATTTGTTTTCGTAAATGTAAACTAAATAAATAAATAAGCAAATTACATCTGTGAGTCTATTTTGGTCATCAGAGGCAGCTAAAATCAGAATCAAGTAATGTCAGATTAGGAGAACAATAATTCTGCTTGAACGAGGTTAAATCCCAGTAAAAAAATTTGGAAAGCGTATCTGAGATTTTTCATTTTGAATCTTTAGAATACAACGCGCATCGATTCTCAAGCTATCTCCAAGCCAGAAGGGTTCACACGGCACATCATCATGCAAGCGTAACCTTTCTTTGATCACAAAAGCAGAAAAAGCTGAGAAATTGAAAACTGAGTTTAATCTGCCGATCCAGATCCATGTTACGGAACCAAATACAGCAAAGTCTTCGGTGAAATAAACAAACGTTTTTTAGTTAAGGTTAAGCTCCATGTTGTTCCATGTTGTCCGCGGCCTATTTTATTCCGATTAGCTTTAAACTGCATATGTTCCGAATGGATGGACATTCTCTAGTTTTTAATGCCATCGAAGCGTAGGAGTGTGAAATTTTGATTCCTGGTTGTGTTATTGTTTTGAAACGGAAGCGTTTATATTCGCTTTCTCTAGTTTTCGCTCGCGGTTTCTTAAGAAAGAACTTGCATAAAAAGAAATAAGAAATTAAGTGCTTAAAATTATCTTTGTAGTTTTACTTCTTTGCAGTTTTACTTACTTTTTAATACTACCTTTTTACGATTGTAATCCCGAAATATTTCGGGTATCGCATTTCAGCGAAATTGTCCGTTTTGACCGCTATCGAATGCAATTTAACGATGTTTTTGTGTGACGTTCGTACGTAAGAGCAGAATAAAGGACTCTTTTCCCCCAAAAAAATTATAAACTGATTTAAAATGGATTCTGAAGAGAATTTTTTCGTACACATGACGTACACATTCGTACATTTGACGTACGTACGTACATACGCATGTATGTATGTATCTTTCACAACTCAAAAACGAGTATCCTGAGAACGTTGAAATTTCGTATATAGGACTGCTATAATATGTAGATGTACACCTCCTGTTTTGGTTGCAATAAACAAAAGTATATAAATATATGTGTATATATATATATATATATTATATATATTATAACTCTGTTACTCCGTGTTACTCTCAGTGAGCTCAGATTTTTATTCTTATATGTTGGTGAATTATGCATTTTTTGCTTTAAAAATAAATGAATTATGTTGTTCTTATCTTCCGTTTAAGGTTTTTATGCCTTTAGTAAATCTGCATGCAAGATTTATAGAATTATCAACAATTTAAAAGTTGCTTACATGCAGCTATGCCTAATCATTTTTCATACGGCAGCCATATTTGTTTACATTTGAAACTTATGAGAATACTGGATTTGCTGCCAATCTAGAGAAACTAAGCTTCGCAACAACAAACATAACGCCTTCTTTTACTATTGCGAATTAAGTCATGCTTAATCCATTCTGAAATTTATTCGAGGAAATAAGTATTTAAGATTTACTTCGTAATTTTTAATATAGATATTTTGAGTTTTTATGTATTTTTGCCTTGTCGCTAAGTGAGAACTGAATTAATTGAATGAGAAATACTGAATCGTCTGTGAAACTTTTTGTTTGTTTGTTTCTTTTCTACATCGTTTCAGATTTATCATAGTATTTGAATAGAACATGTGGCAACGATTAGATAATTCTTCATATGATGTACATAATTTCTGTACATTCTGAGTCATAAAATGAATGATATGTAACGTTATTAAGTGAACCTACCGACAGAGTGGCACTATAGTAAACAAATATAGTGAATTCTATTGTGGTTTATGCTCTATCGATGAAGTATATTTAATTCAATCCAATAACTTTAAACGAAATGAAAAATGCGTATAATTTAATATTCCGTACAAGGAGTCACGCGATATATACATCAGAGTTTTTATTTATAACTTCGGAAGAATTGATTGTGCTTGATTTAATAAATTCCACACTTAAGTAAAGTTAGCCTTTGGATAAATTAGGATTAACGAAATTTGCCTGTTAAATATTTCAGTACATTTTTAACTAGTAGACAAATATTAAATTCAATATTTAATAAGACATGTTCACTAAATTTATTGTTTTTAAATACTTTACCTAATGTTAGGTGAATCTTGATTTAATGAAATATATATTCTATATATATACTTATACGAGACATTTAACAGCGTGTTGAGCGTGCTTTCTCAGCCTTAAATGAATCAGAAATAGGAAAACAAAAACATATGCATGAAGACAAGTCTATTTTGCAGAAACATGTAAGTAACTGTAAGCAACTAATTCAAATACGAACTCGGAGGCAAATTCTAGATTATATTTATTTAATTATTAGTCCAAAGGGATTTAGTCCCGAAGGACTATTACTTTCGTTTTGCGATTTTGCGTTGAATCACTCTGAATGCCCGTTTCACTTTTCAAATTGTTGCCACTAAATGTTATCGCTCTGCATTAAATTTTAAAAAATGAAAAATCTGCATAAATGTATGCATGTTTCTCGCATTGTGATAAAACCTAGAGCCATCGAATTTTGAATGACGTAATCCTACTGCGAATATGGGCATCTGGAAGCCCTAATTTTGAATTTGAAATTTGCTTTATTATCGATTTTATGTTTTGTAACATTTCAACGAATTTCTGATTAACAAACTAAATGATTTCAAAGCGAGCAATGGCAACACTGTACGAAAAAAAAAAAAACATTTTTATCTCCAGCGCACGAGACTTACGGAAATTCTAAAGATATGTTCATTTTAAAATGATTTTGCGATATTGATTTTGAACTGAATTTTATGGTTTGAGTACGTAGTACATGATATTTAATAAAAAAAAGGTAGCACACGAAACGTTAAAAAAACGCGCCTTTGGACGTAATTTAAAATTTTTTTTTCTTATTTTTTTATGTTTTTAAATCATACTTTATAGTTAAAACATATTTTGATACATGTCAAAATAGGATAAAGCTTAAGAAACAGCATATGTAAATAAACTATTGAACTTAAAACGAGCAGTACATTTTAAATCAAAAAAGAAAACAACACGAATAACAAACTTATTTAATTATGTGATTGACGATATACAATCTTATTTACAGTGGCTCCCAAAAGTGTTCGGACACTTTAAGAATTTGTAGAAAAAGCTGTGTAGTCCGGAATTAAATTCGAATATAAAACCCAATATTTTTTCATATCATCTCCATGCGATTTTGAATAAAACCAAACTTTTCTTTTTTTAATACTGACCTATTTTCTTTTTCTAAAACTGAAAATGTAAGGAGTCGTAAAACAGGCTACAAAAGTGATCGTACACCGAAACATTTTCGTAAAATTTCAGAAACAAAATTATAATATGACACTTTTTTTTTCCTTTTAGTAAAGTTTAAAAATTCGTTTGGCTTTAATCTTTGCTTACTTACTTCGTTATAACTTAATAAATATTTAAAAATTTGTCATAGTCGTAATGAAACAACAAATATCACTCGAAAATTGATACTCCAGTATACAGCTAAATTAGTATACTTATCCCATTCTACGGTGCAGTATGTGATAAAATGCTTTTAAGAAGAAAACTGGATCGAAAATAAAGTAAGAAGACGTCGTCAGTCAAAGTTAATTCAACATGATCAGAGATTTATAGTTAGAAAATCTGTGAAAAATCCACGTTTTAGTGTGTAAAAATTTCTAAAGAATTTAATGAAAACTTTTCTACTTCAATTTCACCTGAAACAGTTCGACAAGTACTCAGATCAGCTGGATTACATGGGCGCTCTGCTGAGAGAAAACATTTTGTAAGTGCAAAAAATAGAAAGCTTTTTCTTTCCTTCCCAAGATCAATGGTAAATAAGCCCGAACCATGTCTTATTTGCAGATGGTATCGCAGCCATGTCTTATTTGCAGATGAAAGCAAATTTAACATTTTTTGGTTCCAATGACATATATTTTACGGAGAAGAAGAAATGAGGAACTTAATCCCCAGACTTTAGTTCGTACAGTAAAGTATGGCCGTGGAGGTGTTCTTGTGCGGGGGTGCATGTCAGCATCAGGATTAAATAATTTAGTATTTATTGTTGGCATAATGAACCATGCTCTTTATTTAAATATTTTAAAAGATAATTTAAAATTTTCCTCCCAAAATTTAGGTATTAGAAACAACTTTTTTTAATCAGGATAATGATCCTAAGCACATGGTCCTCATCATTAGCCTTTGGTGTGTTTATAATTATCCATAAGTTCTAAAACCACCACCTCAATGACTAGATTTAAATCCGACAGAATGCATTTGGAGAGAATTATAGGCTGCAGTACAAAACACAACATTAAAAACTTAAACCGAACTAAAACCAGAAATGATGGAAGAATTGGGGGAACACTAATGCAGATATTACGAAAACAAACTGATGAAAATTACGCCCAGACGTTTGAAGGCTGTTGTAAGTGATGCAGGATATCCTACAATACACTATCTTTTATTTATTAAATATCATGAAAACATGGAAAATGCATCGCTTATTGTGCTCAACAAGGCGGTTAATGCTATCGAAATATTACAGAATGAAATTTTGAAACTAAAGTTGATGTTGCTTATGCTCAGAAGCAGTCAGCCCAAGCCCACGAAATTCCTCGTGGCAAGCAGCGCTAGATTACGCCTCTCGTTGGCAACAGCCTTGAACATATAACAGGTGACAGTGCGATTTGGCTCAGTTAAGTCCCCAATTTTGATGATGAGCATCCCGGGGTGACAGGTTCGAGGGTTTCCGACTCCTCTCCACTTCCACCAAACTACTCGAGAGGACTTTCGTCTCGCCGCATGTTTGGAATGCCGTCATGCCGCACCGACACTATACATGTACAAACATCCATGCGTTCTCCGGGATTTGAATCCAGCTCTTTCGGCACGGCAGTCCGCGACGCTAAGCACTATACCGTTTAGGCGGCGAAACTAAAGTAATATCATCGAGTAAAAGATAAAATCGCTAAATCAGGTTATAATAGAGCAAAGAAATCGCCAAATGATAGAGCTGTGTTGCCATTAAGAGATGAAGTCTCCAAGCATCTTGATGTTGATATAAAGCAACGTTTAAGTGTTGGAACCACGTCACAGAAAAGACAATAAAGAATTGTTTTAAGCATGGACCAAACTTTAGTAAATGATAAAGTGAAAATGAAGAATTGAAAACGTCACCAACTAATAGGAATTGTGATTAATTTAACGCTTGGATGCATATTTATGAAAATTCTCAACAGCAGATTCAATAGCAGAAGAGAATATCTGCCAGTGGCTTTCTGAAACAAATTGAAGCGCATTTTGTTTTTAATTTATTTATTTTAGTTTCTATCGTGCTTCGCCATTTTACCTTACATGAAAGAAGAGGGATGCTCCGTGAGAAACCCTCCTCGTTTTTAAGGGAAACCGGCTAAACCACGAAAACGCCCATGCAGCCAGCCCACTCGCCGAGACTCGAACCCCAGACCGAATTATCAGTGTTTAGTGGCTTTCATTAATCGGTCGCTGGTGGACCAGTCCAAGCACACCATGTGATAAACGTGCTGAAGAAGATGACGAAATGAGTGACTTTCCTACAAAAGCTGAAATGAGGGGTGCTGTATGAGTATTAAGATTATGGGTACGGTATTAAACAAATAATTTCCAGAAGCATTATGAACGTCAAAATGAATTTCGCGCTCACCTGCGGTCGAGCGTTAAAATCCCTGAATACTGGTAGTTCCTACCAGGGTTTGATTCTAGGTGAAGCATGTGTAAAGTGTATACGAACCAGTTTCCCTTAGAACGTCCTCCATAAAGGCATCTCCCTCCTTAGGCATATAGCCCTTGTATGTTTTGCCATATTCAGCTAAAACGAAACCAAAATGAACTTCTGCATACGAATTCCAGAGAATCAATTGTTAATGACTTTTGCTAATTAAAAATATGTGAAGGTAAGTATTTGCATGTTTTCAGTTATATTATATTAACTAAATTCCATCGATACTTTGAAGGATATTTTCCTCACTGTTTAGTGCTGCCCTTCGGCTAATATTACAGTCACGGACAGTCGTGATCACATTAAGTGGCGCCTACTATTTTATTCGTTTTTTTTTTTTTTCTTTTTTTTTTTGTGTTAAATTTTATTTTATTTTTTATTTACTTAACAGGACTAGATATTTCTCTTCTGCATATTTCATCCAGTTTGCTGCTTATAGTACAGCAAGCATATAAGGAATCTAAAATTTATTTTATCAGTAAGCTGTAAAGATTTCTGAAATTCCTACATTCATTTCTAGTACTCGAAACAGTCTTGTTTTAGTTAGACTTCATAATTGGAAGATAAAAAAAGATTTCGTTTCTTTAAAAGTTTACAGAAAACTTATATCTAGAAAATAAATTAAAGGTTTAGAAAAGTAATAAATTGTGTACTGATATTTTTGATGTGTTTAAAATGCTGTAATTAATATTTAATGTTTCCTACTACTGTGAGCACTTTTTTACCTTCGTATGCTTTTCTGTTATGAATAGTATTGTCAAATAATTCATTTACAACACTTGATAGTTAGTATGAATAAATTTTTATAATGGAAAAATGTGTATGAGAGGACATGAATGATACAAGATATTAAAATATGTTGCTTAGGTTGTGAACTCAATATCGATAACTTTTCAGTGTACCCAAAATATCATATTTTATATAATTCATATAAAATACCTTAGAGGAAAAAAAAGTTTTAAAATTTAATAGCTGGGATTTTTTTTCAGTTCAAGAAAATGTCTGAAAAGAACCTCGTATACCCATTCCTTAAAAAGAAAAGGAAAATAACATTTTTAAGTGATTAAAAGATATGCATACAAATGGCATACTAAGTTCACTAACCTATTGAATTTGTAACACCATTTGTGAAAAAAACGAACATAATAATTTATATTATTGGATACAAATTATGTGATTTTTTTCTAGCGTTAAAAGTTTTTTTACGAAAAAAAAATGTGTCCAAATTAAAGCGACAGGTAGTCATTCTTACATCTGTTACGATAATTTTTCAGCTCTAAACAAATGATGTAATTATCAGTCAAATGAAGTCGCAGATGTAGTATTCAAACAATTACTCTACGCCACTCAAGCAGCAGCAGAACGAAGGCAATTAGTGTCTCGAAATATGCTTTACTTAATGTAATTAGTGTCTGAAAATGTATTTTGCTTCTGTGTGTTTCATAATAAGCAAATGGGCTTTGATTCCCAGCCTTTATTTGGTTTCTGCCCTTCAGAGTGGCTTCTGAAATGCCTCATTTGCTTGACTCTTTCTACTAGGATTTTCTGAATTGACTGTTTTTGTTCTATATGCATCAAGGGATTCTGTTTTACCTCATTTGCTTTCATCTGATGAGAGGCAGCCTAATCAACTTTTCTTTATCACTGTCTGCTTGTTGCCTAAAGAAAGGAAAAGACTTTAAGCTTTGGGTGAGTTTTACTTACTTTTCAGATCAGGGCTTTTTAAATCGAACACGCTGTCTAATTGTTTTTATGTCAGGAGGAGAATTTGGAAGGAATTGGAAAAGAATTGTAAATTTCGAAGAGATTTCTGTTTATCTGCTCTCATAAGTATTTATAAGGTCTAAAAAAATTCTGCTGATACATATATTTAGGTTTTCGTGATGGAGGCAAGAGTTTATGCTTGCAGGTGTATACTTTAATTATAAGATGAACTATTTTGAAATATTTAATGCAGTGAACGCTCTCTGAAGTGACCATCCACGATTCCTGTCTTCTCTCAAGATGGTCCTAGTCATTTTTTAATGTATTTCTATCAGTTGATCATTAGTTATTATGACCTCTGCTCCCGATCCGAGCATAGGCTAGATCAGGTCCATGTCCATGAATCCTAAGAGAGGGAGAACTACTCTTTTTGATGACGAAGCCCTTGGCCATCATATATGTGGCAATAAAAGCTTACTTGACTTCATTCCAATTTTAATCAATAACACTTCGATGCATAGAGCCAAGGATCTCATAATGTTCTTTACCTACCGTTAACCTTTCAACGGGACTTTCGGCTGTATGGTACTTTATTCATTTCACAAAGGCACTATGCATTTGCATACCTTTTCCGGGATTCAAACCTTAGTCCAAAGCTATTGCAGCCTGCTCCGCTATTACTATACTGAATAGAGAGGCGGTAGTAGCAGATAAATTTAACTTTGAAAACTGGTACTTACAATATAATAATGTAGACCGTGAAACTATCTCCATAACGCCAAGCAGGGCGATTTACCGCCAATAATAGATTGTAATAGATAAACATGACGTCGCAACACTCTCATAATATCCGAGCTTTACTTTGATGTAACAGCAGTTGATTCTCGATAAGTCACCTTTTGCTTTTATGAACAAGGATATAAATTAACAGATATTTCTGTGTTTTTTAATTGCATTTTGAAAAAAGTGGTACGAGTATTGTAGAATCAAGTTTGTACTGCACTCAAATTTATTCACAACTTGTCGAGACAATTAACATATGTTGAATGCGGGAGGGGGGAAAAAGGCAAGCTGGATATAGTCAACAAAACAGCAATAGACTGGAATAATCACCTGTGTAAAGTCTGAATTCATAACTTTCTAAACAAAGCTTTATTTAAAATCGGAAGACCTAGCAAAATAGAAGTAAGTAATCGACGATTTGTTTTAGCGCAAACGCGAAACGGATCAAACACTTCCGCAGCAGTGACTATTAGGTGGATTATGCATAGTTTGTTTTCATTTTGTTTCCGCAAAAGCACATAAGGTTTATATACGTGAAAGGAGGGATGCTTCCGTGGAGGACTTTCTAAACAAAATTGGCTCATATCCAAATTACACATGAGGAAAACTACGAAAACCATGAAGAAACCCATGTGGCCAGACCTATAGATCCAATTCGAACACAGGCAGAGCTACCAGTGTAGGAATTACTCAGAGAGACTGATGAGTGTTTTAGTATAAGAGTTGCAGACATAAGTATGGCTCAGAATTTCACAGGAATGATTTGCACAAATTTAGAGGGATTTCCGCCAACTTTCATGATCGACGAGACAATGTGTAAGTACATGACAACATGTATATTGATTGGCATAATAAAACAAATTTACGGCTTATGGCGAAGGTCATTCAAGGCCAAAAATAAGAAAAGCAAGATCTATCCTCCAATTGTTGCAACCAAAGCAAGATCTATCCTCCAATTGTTGCAACCTGAATAAAATTCAAGACTTGCATATTGATTTTTTTAATTTATTACTTCTCTCGTACGTTTTACTTAAGACGGTGCAAAGGCATAAGCAGAAAATTCTGAACGAAAGCTATACTATTATTATAAAAAGTAACGATATTATGTATTATTCCGTCGACAGTTGGCGGAAATTTCGGCAGCGGTCCATAATCGTTACTGCGGAATACTTAAGGACACATTTATTCATAATTGGCGCTAAATTCCGCTACTTGTCCGGTTGACGGGTTAATACATAAGTACCAAAATAAAAATAACTTATAAACTAATAATAATTTTCCTGGCTTTCTGAAACATCTTATATATTTTTAGGATGTCTGAGTTCAGAACGAAAATACCAAACTGAAATCTTTCTGAATACAAAACTTATATTTAAAAGTATATATTCTTATAAATATAATAAAATATTTTATGTGATATGCAGATTTTCTTTATATGATTTCCATATTGTTAACGATAATTCGTAATTTTGATTAATAAATGCTGTTAACGGATACGTGTAGTAAGTGTTAATTCTATTGTTCTTCTTGAATCGTCGCCGCAGGTTGAATCTGTCTTTTATTTTTATTCCAATGGAATTTCAGGTTCCAACGATTTGTTTTTAAAACCGTTTGCAATGGATTTGCAATACATAAGTTTATTTTTAAAAACAAACTAAGTTCATCTTTAGCAATTGATAAGAAATTGTTGTTTTGCTTCTAAAAGATGCTTTCCATCTCATTAAGATACTTTTTTTTTATTCCGGTGTATGTTTAAAAAACGCGTGAGCGAATTTGCGAAGTTTAATCATGCGTTTTTTGTGAACAGTCGTTATTATTTAAATACAACAAGCATTAATTCTTCGAGCTCTTTAAATTAGTAATTGAGCTGTTAGAAATACTAATTCTTCTTTGTTTTGCATTTCACGGTAAATACGTATTAACGCAACCATCTTGGCGCAATTTGGTCATATTTTTCAGATGAAAGTATGAAACATATAAAGATGACATATAATAAAAAGTCTGGTGACTTCTACGAGGATGGTTGCGGTAATATGTGAATACCAGTTTCACTTCATAGTATCTTTTATACCAGTAGGAAAATTATTTGAGTGTTTATGTAATTTATGTGGTCTGTTAGCTTCATTTTGATCCCAGTCGAAATGATTTGGCGACTTAATCCTTTACTTGGCGATATTTTAATGCCACTTGGCATTTTGTAAATTTAATTTTACCTCATTTGGTAGCTCTGCTTCAGTTTCAAAATTTTATTCTATAATATTTTGATCATATTAACCGAACTGTTGATAACAATAAATTATATATTTCCCATGTTTTCGAATACAAACAGATGGGATTTCGGTAATATCTGAATACATTAACTTCGGTCACATTAAACGGTGTACACTGTAGTAATTTAATAAATAAAATAATTGGCAAAATGGGCAAACATTTATATTCTTTCTATTAGATAATTAGATTTCTGTGTCATTTTTGGTTTTCACAATTTTCTAATTTTAAACATTTTAGTAGGACGATATTTTCATTCTAGAAATGTTGTATAAAAGATAATATGCTGCTGCTTTGAACAGTTTTGTATTGATAATAAACAAATAAATAATCTTTTTCATTGACTAATTACAATTTCTTCCTCCCCCCCTTTTTAAGACTATCTGTGTATTTAATTTATTTTATAAACTGTTATAAAGGTATAAAAATCGCAGTAAAATTTAATTACTGTAAAATTAAGTTATTATAGTATTAAATTACACTCATGTCCATAAATTAAGGATAATGCAAAGTCAGGCAAAGGAAGAGTTAGAAGCAAAACAAATTTGACTTATTTGTAAAGCTTATTTATTAAACAAAAGGTAAAGAGCAAAAAAAGATGCTATATGTTTGATATTATTAAAAAAATTAGCGATTTTTTATCCCTGGAGCAAATTACAAAAAAAAAACAATATTACACGGTTGGTATGATTGTTAATACATTGTATGTCTCCTAGACGATGCAATACAGTCCGTATAACGCCTAGGTATGCTGAGTATCAAATTATCGATCTGATCTTGGGGAATATTATACCACTCAAAAAGCAATGCTCTCCGAAGTTCCAGTAGACATGTAGGAGGAGGTTGACGGGCTGCAACTCGTCGGCCAAGCATGTCCCACACATGCTGTACTGGATTCAAGTCCGGTGAGAATGCTGGCCAGTTCATACGGGTGATATCCTCCGATTGAAGGCATTCGCTCACGATGTTTGCACGGTGAGGATGGGCTCCATAAACATTTGTCATCTATAAACACAAATTGTGTGCCCATGGCGCCCCGAAACAAACGTACATGTTGTTCCACAATGACGTTCCGATAGATTTGGCTTGTCATGGTTCCAATTTGAACATGCAGGTCAGTTCTGGAACCCAGAACAATTCCACTCCAAACGAGCACTCCTGCACCACCGTAACGGTGTCGTTCAATGATGTTTTCTTGGTGGTAACGGGTACCTGGAGCTCTCCATATGAAAGTCCGGCGAGAATCAGACTGCAAGTTAAACCAGCATGCTCTCTACTCCAGGCTAACCTAAGTCGACAGTGAGTTACAGTAAGTGGAACGCATCTGACAGGTCTACGAGCATATAGACCAATCTGCTCTAAGCGTCTGTACACGGTCTGCCTTGAAATTGTCGTACCAGTGGCTGAAGAGAGCTGACGAGACAGTTCTGAGGCTGTGCTCCGCCTGTTTCTTTTGGCAGTAACTGCCAATACCGGTCCTCATTCGGCGTTGTAACTCTGGGGTGACCTGTGCTGTAACGTCTACTCACATCACCATCATCTTGAAATCGTTGCCAAAGCCTGGATATGACGCTCTGGGTAATTCCAAGTTCGTCTGATACTTCCAGTTGGGTACGCCCACATTCCAGACGGCCGATTGTGTCATAACTATTCGGTTATTGCACTGAAATGCTTTTAAAGCGCCTGCGAACAATTTTACTTCTTTGCCTGTATTCCATATATATCACTCTCGTCATTGTGACGTACCATCGGTGTCATCTGGTTACTTCCTGAAATTTGCATATGATTCTTGAAGATGAGTGTAGTGATTTTACAGATGATATATTTATTTTAGAGTTCGATTTTCGCGTGACTTCGAATTATCCTTAATTTATGGACATGAGTGTATTTAAATGTATCGATATCTTTAAAAATTTAATTATCATTAACTAGCAATAACATTAAATTGCGAAAATTATTATAAAATATAACGAATTCAAAAGTGCTTCAATTTATTTTAAAGACATGTGGGAGATTTCTAACATTATCGAAGTGCGATGCTTTATGCATGTTAATTAGAAACAAAAAAGTCACAAATATAAGATTCATTACTTCAAAATTAAGTTTAAACTGTTCCAATACACCAATTATTTCTTCGAGAAACTCCCTGCATTCGAAAAAAGATTAAAATCAAAATTAGTAGTTCACACTGATGGGACAGCCATTTTTGCAACACTTTTAAGGGTTATAGTGTTATTTGTGATTATGAACCGTAGATAATATATCCTGGTGCCAAAAAGGTTGTTAAAGCTATGCAGCGTGAAACTAGTAAGGCACTTTCGTATAAGACTTTCCATCAGCTGAATGAGAAACTTTTCGCATCAGTAAATAAATCATTGAGGATGAACCATCCTTTAAATCATCTCTTTTATTCTTGGGCAATTTTATACGTTTGCCTATTCACCCGAGTTATTTACTTTAAGTGCTTGATAAAATAAATGTATCGATGCCTGTGTTATTATAATACAAGCTTTTCACAGAAATGAATAAAAAAGATGATGTAACAAAACACATGAACTGTACTGCTGAGGTGTTCGATCTTTCAAAATCTGGGTCTTTTGCTCACTCTACTTCTTCCTGCCTACCAGTTCCCCCCTCTTGGAAACTTTGGTCAGGATTCATTTATGTGAGGTGCCCTTGCGAGTTTATATGGACTCAGTATCCGTCAGATATTGTAATATTACAGTGTATTTTATTAGCATATAGGTTTCTTTTAAAGAAATAATACTGTATAGTTATCAGTAGTTTATCCATGACGACTTTTAATTTGTTATGTTCTTACTGTAACTGAAATCTTCGGAAATTAATTTAATTTAATCGCATAAAAAAGGAGAGAAAATAAATACGGTATATGGCAATTATAATTTTTTCCCTAGTCAGCTTACGTATTTGTCAGTTCATCAATATGAAACTACTATGTTATGAAACCTTTGAATAAAAATGTAAAAATTAGCTATTAAAAATTTTATCAAACTGTCAAAAATCCTAGAAAAGCAATTGAAACGCGGGCGTATTGTATCGATTTTTTAACACTATTTTAATTTCTTGTTACTTCTTTCCTTTTAACAATATTGTAGCTGAAAGAATTAGTTTGCTGAGGTTGTTTACTGATTTTCCGTGAGAAAGTTGTTGAATTGTTTTAAATAAATATCAGAAATAGCTCAAATTTCCTGTGACAAACAGCATAGGGAATAGTTACCTATATTTAAAAATAGCTTCGCACCATACGTATAAATCTTGCTACGTTTTGGTATGTATTTATCCCGTTTAATTTCCTTATAACCTTTCTGAAATAGTAAATTTACATATGTGATTTAGAAATTTGTCTTATGCTCTAGTAGAAAGAACATATAGTTAAACTTAATTTACTTTTTTACTTTAGGAGGAAAAAAACACTGCCAATATCTTCCATATAGTAAACGAGTGCCGTTATTCTCGCCTCCTTAATAACTTAGTTATTAAATCATATATGATGTCAATATTAGATTTCATGTGATACAGTATCAACTTTAATCAAATGTTTCTCAGTAAGATGCATTTTTGGATTGTAAAATGAAGCATTTCACAGCATTCGTTTATCCATTATAAAATAAAGAAATCGAGAAAGTTCTACGTTAAAATAATTACTCAATGGCATTATTAATGATATTAGTTAAAGTTCAAATCGTTTTCTAGTTTACACGAATTTCGTATAAATAAGTCCGTATTTAAAAAATGTGATGTAGATGACTTCCTTGTATGGAATATTAAATTATACGCACTTTTCCTTGCATTTCATTTAATCTTATTAAATTGAATTAAATCTGCTTCGTCGTTAGCGCATAAACCACAGTAGAATAAATGCACTCTTTAAAATTCATGATATTTATTTACCATGGCGACAATCTGGCGCTAACTTCACTTAGCAGCGTTACATTTCATTCATTGTATAACTCAGAATGAGCAAAAATTATATCATCTGAAGAATTATATAATCGTTGCCACATGTTCTATTCAAATACCATAATAAATCTAAAACGATATATAAAAGAAATTAAACAAATAAAAAAGGAACAGTTTTTCACAGACGATTCAGCGCCGCTTACCTAATACGTATGCACTACTCGTAAGCAATCTCCTCTGTCCGAGACAGACTGACGACAATATTTGCTGCTAATACGAAACACTTTTTTCCTCGAATTTCATTAGTGATACAATTCTCATTCAATAAATTCAGTTCTCACTTCGCGACTACCAGGCAAGAAAGCAGATTTTTCGGTGCACAAAACTAAAAGTTTCCATTTGGTCCCACTTGACAAGAAGATGCTGAAGGTACAGAAAGAATTAATTCAGTATACTGCTAAGTTTCAAATGTAAACAAATATCGCTTCTATGCTAAAAAAATTAGGCTTAGCCTCATTTTAATAACTTTTAAATTGTTGATAATTCTACAACTATTGCATGCAGATTAACTAAAGACCTAAAAACCCTAACCGGAAGGTAAGAAAAACATAATTCAATCATTTTTGAAGCAAAAAATGTACAATTTACCAACTTATAAGAATAAAAGAAAACCTAGCTCACGGAGCCAAGTAATAGAGTAGGTGTGTGTAAAAATTTTTTTGTAATCATATATATATATGATTACACGTATATATATACATATATATATATATATACGTGTGTGTGTATGTGTGTAATTATAAAACATTTTTGTAAAAGCAAAATATAAACATGCCTAGTATTTTCGCGCATTAAGCTGCTGAAAAAATATTAGTAAAGACATAAAGTAAGAAATTTAGAAGTACTTTTTCACAAAGACGAAAACTGAAATTCATAATTAATCAATTTCAAATAATCCCATAAATGCAGCAAAGAATATATCATCAATATATCTATTTTTGAGACATTATTACTTTCAATAATTGTAATCTCTTCAAAAACAGCAACATATACACAAATTGTCTAAAACTAAATAAGACCAATAAAAAACAAATAGAAATAGTTTTTCTTGATCTAAGTATTCATGATCTTATAGAAATTAAACTTTTCGATAAAAGAAAAGATTTTAATTTTTCTAATAACAAACTTATAAACTGGAACTCCAACATATCTAAAAAATTATTGCAAATGCTATTATGAACCAAATTAGCAGAATTTAAAAAAATTTGCGCTGAAATAGAAACACACACAAAAAAGAAATTCTAATTCTCATAAAAATTTTGAAAGCTACTGAAATTCCTTCAAAATTTATAAATAGTCTTTTAAAGAAATCTGGAGTAGTCTACACCCCATAATACCTTTTAAAAGTATGAATTTTTATCTGAAAGCTCCAAAAGAGAAGGATAAAGAAGGATGCTTTAAAAAAAAAGTTATAGGATTTTTAAAAAAACTACTATTCTGTTGCTAACCGCGGGCCATATATATATTCAAAGTCGTCATGATAAGCCCATGACGTGAAGACTTTTTTACTTTTCTAAAAAAGGTTCTTTTCTAACTTTTTTCTGTAAATTTAAATAATTTTTTTTTAAAAACCTAAAATTTATAGATTTTTCTATCATTTCTACAATACAATTATTAAAAGCTATTTGACCATTTTTAGGCACATTTGAGTCTATTATTTTTAAAGAATAATTGATTTTAAAATTTAATTTAAGTTTTACGATGAACGATGTTCTTTTTTCACATTTTTGTTTTAAAAGAGAAAGAACTTGCTTTAATTTCTTTCAATTCATAAATAATCTTATTCTTGTCAAAATTAAAAGAATTTTTCATTTAATGTTTTAAAGTTTTTCTTTTAGTTTTAAAATTGCATCTTTTGTTTCAAATTTGAGCCTTTTGAGCGATTACTTTCTCGCCAAGTTTTTTTTTTATTTTTTATTTCGCCAATGAAAACAAAATGAGAAACTTGTACGTTACTACTGTAACAAAAGATCCTTGTTTCAGTGTAGTATAATGAAAGTGTTGGATGTTTTTAATTTCTTATTGTGAGCTTTAATTACGTCTTTTCAATTAAGTTTTATAATTTCACTTACGTTTTAAATACATTGGATTATTTGATATATGTTTAAAGGTAAAATTTAATTTATTTTTTTCACTGAAGTATTTTATTATCTCACTTTCGTTTTCGTTGTGAAATGGTATTCTTTTTATTCAAGGTACAAGATTCTAATTAAAATTTACTTTGTTTTTTCCTTGCTTTGGGGAATGGCCAGAATTTTCGGGTGAACTATAATAATTAAAATACATTGAAATGGTTCGTCGGCTAATTCTAGGTACAGAAAAGCAAGGATTTTTTCTAGAAGAGAGATTTTAATTGGTTTCAATATTGAAGGTAGTTGAATTTCCTCTTCTTTTGTGTTTTTTTAATTTATTTAAGTTTCATAAAGTTCTTAAATTGGGGTATGCTTGTTTAAGGGTTCTGGTTTTAGCAATTTTAAAAATTCTTGGTTGCATTTATATTATTATTTGAAATTTATTAATTATGAATTTCAACTTTTGTTTTTTTGAAAAAGTAGTTCTAAATTTCTTACTTTATATTATTGTCGTTTGACGAAATGCGTAATGGAGTTTACCTATGTACGAGCTGATGTGCTTTTCCCTTGACAAGTCCACAAAAACTCAACGTAGGCTAAATTGCCATTTACTGCCTTTTTTTTGTATTTTTTCTGGTGTTTTAATTTTGATTGTGCTTTAAATTTTTTTTACGTGTTACAAAATTTTTAAATGTTGATTTTCTTGAATACCAACATTTACTTTTTAGTTTTTTTGCGTTATTCTTTTGAGTAATTAATTTTGTTTAAGTTTTTTAAACCTTGGGAACGTAGGTATCAAATTTACTATTAGGCAATTGGTTTTAGAATTTTACTCCCTTTACTTGGCTTTAATTTTAATTTTGCAGCTGAATGCACAAAATTCTTGACTAAAAGGTATCTTAGTTCTTCTACTACTTTCTATAAACTATATATATATATAAAGCGTGAAAACTGTTGCGTAGTTGTCTGGACATTATAGAGTAATAGATGATCGGATGGAATTTTAGAAACAGGACCAGTCAGAAATAGTCAAACATCATTTATTCTTCAATGACGAATTTCTGAATAGATAACTGTAGAAGACTAAAGGTGCTAAACGCGCCCCATAGTTTTAAATATGCAATTACATTTTAATTAATTTTGAATATCTAGCAGAGGCTAAGCGACAAGCTGCAAGCAGCAGGCGAAGGGGAAAGAGAGTTCGCAGTTAATTAGCTATTGATATCAGATAGGAGCACAAAGTACAGCAAATCTGTGATTGGTTATTTTGGGTTTTAGTTTAAATTTTTCAAGCAGCGTTACGTAATTTCGAAGGATCTCGAATTTGGAAGAAGGATGAACTTAGGAGTAGGGCACCAAATTTAGAATGTTAATTTTGAAGTCGCCAATTATTTTTTAAAGTAGGTATCGTATTTTCTTACATCTTACATATATATATATACTTTGGGAGCGGCCGATTGCAACCAAAAAGGAAGGTGCACAACTACGCGTTATAGCACTCCTATATACAAAATTTCAATGTTCTTAGGCTACTCATTTTTTAGTTCTGCGAGATAAATACATATATAAGTACAGACGCCACGAAAAAAATCTCTTCTAAATCCATTTTAAATCAGTTTTAGAATTCGTTTGGGGAAAAGAGTCCTTTATTTTGCCCTTACGTACAGATGTCACGCAAAAAAAATCGTTAAATTGCATTCGATAGCTCTCAAAATGGATATTAACGTTGAAATATGATACCCGAAATTTTTCGCGATTACAATACTTTCTTTTTACTTCGTACAAGGAGCTAAAAATGACTTCAGGACTCAATATAACCCTAGCACATCTTTACGAAGAGGGGGAGGGGAGTTATACATGATTCAGTAGCGAATTACTGAATATTTTTATACGTAAAGATGAACTGCAAAATACTTTCACATTAATAAGCAATAGAATCTTTAAGATAAGAAATATGCGAAATTTTTAAAGATATTTTGCAATTTAATTTTGAATTCGAATTTATAAATTCCTACTACGTAACATGTTTATAGTTACTGTGAATATCATTTATTTTACTTAATTGATACCAAATATAATTACGGTCATCAAAATTTAAACAGTCAAGGAAATAAAAATATATTATATGATAATTAATTTTAAAAAACTGGTAACGAGTACATATAATGTAGTGTAAATTTAGGAGCAAGAATCTTTCCTCTGTCTATACTCAAGAAAGAGCAATAGGAATTGTTGTTGTTCATAGTTGATTTGGTGTGTGTCTTTCCATAGATTGGTGATTAAATTCTGAATCTTTTCTTTTAATCAAATTATTTTCCGCACGTACTATAATAACACGAAAATCTGTTAAGGTAATTTCTCTCTTCTGTCCACGGTCTTCGTGATGTAACTGGAAGCACATCTGGCTAGTATCGGATAGTCCGGTTTTCGAAACCTGACAAGTACATCGCTGATTGCCTTATCTTTCCTGCTCAAAAACATTTCAAATCGTCATACAAATCCACTAGCACAGAATCCAGATTTCATCTAGTTCAGCATTCTGGAAAACAAGTGTTTGATACATGCTGCAGAAATCAGAAAAAAAAACGGTGGTCTGTCTTCCTGCTGCCATCGGTTCTTCGTGTTTTTGATCTAAGATGGGAGGAAAGCGGTAATATAACTTGGTACATAATACTGATATTAGCACAAGACTGTCCATTACTTTTTGAGTACAAATGAAGCCGCGCAGCCGATATAGTGGTTGTATGTTCTGCAAGGGGGCATTCAGAATACAAAGCGAGCCGAAAATCCCCTCGGCAGTTTGATGGTAATTGTAAGAGGGATGAGGAGATACTCGGACCGCCCCCTGGGGGTATTTTCAAAATTAGGACGGAGTAGCGTACTTAGTGTAGCAGGACTGTACCTGTAAGACCAATCGTGAACTTCTAATATCCTGCCCACTTCTACCTACAACTAACTATACAAGGAGCTGGAGATTTTTTTCTTTTTTATGTGAGATGTATAGTATACGATTACCAGTTTTACTGTAGATTAAACTGATAGCAGAAAACAATGTTTATTGTGTTTTCTTTGTACCATTAAATTCAAAAGATACGTTTAAATACAAAACACATTTTTGGGCAATATTGTTAGCTGGCTTTGATTCCTAACAATTTCGAAATCACTTTAAAAGTCTCTTTTTCTCACCGGTAAATCCACGTCCTTAAGCTGATCAAGTGGAATTTTTAGTGTTCTGGGCCATTTTCTATTCAACTAAACATATGTATTCGTATGATAACTCGGTCTGTTTGTGATGGAGTATATAAGACAACGCAACAAAGTTGATTTAGTCCAAGAGTAGGCCCAACAAATGGGCTGGCTACATGGATGTATCCATATTTTTCCCCATGTGTAACATAAATATGAATCTGTTTTCCTTAAAAAGGTCTCCCAAGATCGCAGCCTCTCCTTAAGCAACTAATTTTTGCATGCTTTGCCAAATTTGATTAGCAAATAAACAAACAAATATGCAGTTAATCTTTGGTAAATCCTATTTAAACATTATGGCCATCTTTCATTTTATCTTTCTTTTCAGGGCAACGGAACGTTTACAAATGTTGTTGTGGTTCAGCACCATCCCTTTGTTCTTCGTACTTCAGACAGGAGGATAGACGTTGCCTGTGACTATGAAGAAATGAAACTCAAAATCAGAGGTTCAAAATCAGTTAAACATGGGTAAGACATATTTTCGTTATGAGAAGGCCTTTATGTAAGATTAAACCCTTAGTATTGATAACGATAATAGAGATCGCTGGTTCAGTAATCAAAACGGATAATTTGATTTGCCTTTGACACGGTATTTAAATCGTAAAGTTACTGTGTCAAAGACTTTAGGCGTTACAGCAAAAGTATAACTTCGAAAAAATATTTTAAACATATTTCAATACTAGTACTTTGAAATAGCGGGAGATTGCTTTTGTTTCATGCAAATATTGTGGATTCTCACAGTATGCATTTATATATATGTCTGTTACACTTGATATATGCATTCCTCCATGAAAATTAATTGTGGATTTTTAAATGAAATTCCTAAAAACGTAGCATCTTTGCATTGCTAAGCAATTTGCTCTTCGTGATTCCCATTAACGCCTGAAATACCGATGACCTGAAAGGGACATACATTTTTCACATGAATTACTAATGAGTTATTTAAATAAGAAATACTTCTTCAGCATGTAAATATAACCCATTCGTGTTATTTCGTATAAAAAAAAACAATAAGTTACTTATTCAGGTAAATACGTAACTGCCTATTTGTAAGCAAATGGGCAGTTGTGTATTTACCTGAATAAGTAAGGATTAGTATATTTAATAAAATACTAATTATACCAGAACTTCAGTGTTGTCACGGTTTCTCAATATTCAGTTGCATCGAGTCTTTGCAAATCGTTTAAATGGAAAAATATGTACGGGTATATTAATAGCTTATGTAATCAGCTATGATTGCTGGCATAAGATCCTTGCAGATCCAGCCATTCGGGCACAGCCACAGCGTCTTAATTCAAATTATCTGTTGGATATTATCCAGACATCAGAATAAATCCTGTTTATTTGGAGTCAAAGAACATTAAAGATTATAGTTTTAAAACAAAACTTTTTTCTTACTTATTACTGCTGCAAATAAAATAAAAAGGATCACTTTCTGAGGAAGATGCGGAGAACGTTGAGTAATAACGAAGCTTTTCAACAAGATCTTCTGAAATAAATACAACTGCAGTGAAAAACTACAAAGCCACGAAACAAAATTCCAAATCTTTAAGGATTGTAAATGCCGATCCCATTGATGCATATAAATATTATAACTTAATCATACTTTAATCTTTACTTCTTTTTTCTAATTACTTCTCTAATTGTATTATTAATTGTGTCTTGCCCGTAATATCAATATTTAATTGTGAAGTACTGCTATGTATTTACTTTTATACTTCTTCACTCTCCTTTATGTTTGAACTCTGCGTCATAATAAAAAATAGGCGTCAGGGTTATCAAAGTTATTTCCATTAAATCCGAAGTCACAGCAACGTACTTATGACCTCTTCAACTAATAATATCTGATTCATAATTCATAAAGTTCTTGATGAAGGTTGGGTTACTAAGGTGAGCGGTGAGAAGGCGTGTGACATATGTCTTAGGACGAAAAAACATGTTGTCACCTATGCCACGTGTTTGGATTTTCACATCACTTCTCTTCATTGTTGGCAAAGTAAACATCGATTATACACAGAGCAGACTGAAAGTTTACCATTGTTCTATACTTTGCTCCGCGTCCAATTTTAGTGCAACGTTACTTCCGGACTTTATCAGAGCGAGAAGGTCATAAGCACGAATAACGGATGGCGAATAATTACGATTATCACTTCGACATTGCTTTAATTCATAACGGAGTTTAATCAGCGAAGAAATCGCGAAAAGTTCACTCTGAAATCGCGATGAGCCATCTCAAAGCGACAAACAATGAGATGATTCACTTGTCATTGTGTGGAGATACTGAGAGTGTGGAAAAGGATGGGATATCTGTGACTATAACTAGCTTCTCGTGCCATGAACTTGACCATGGAAGTTTTGACAAAATAACAAAAGCAACAGTTATGCGGTTGAGATGTTGACTTTTGAACTTTGGCAGAGTTATGCTTTCCTGTTGAGAAGTTCCTTTATATGCTGTCTAATGATCCGCCTACCCGATGTACGGTACTTGATGGATGGATCTTGAGAATAAAAGGGAATCGACTAAATAACACTTTCATGAAAACGTGCTTCAGTGTATTGGAAATGTTATCAGGGGCAACAAAGTTGGATATGTTGAAATATAAGAAATAAATACTCTTATAAAAGACTTTTGTGGCTGGACCAGGTTCTTTTACTTGAACGCATAATATTTTTGGTTTTCTTTATTTGGATCTAATACAAGGTTTACACAAATCCGATTTTTCTGCCAAATTATCTTCCATCAACAAAAACATTTTTATGATAGACATGTATAATAAATATTTGCTCTGACGGTTTCTAGTCGATGATGAGGAGAGAGAAGCCTAATTTTTATTTATTTATTTTTTTTATTTTTTATATTTAGCCCAAAAGGGTTATTTGTCTCGAAATGGGATTTTGCGTCGTTTCACTTTTCTTTCGAGTCTGTTCCATTCGACAAAATGTAAGATGTTTACCTTTCAAATTGAATCTATCTGTTTAGGATTCACAAACTAAACTATCTGAAAATAGTACATGCAGTTCTTAAGAATATTCGTTTCTTACTTTGGAATCGGATTGATTTAAATAATAAAAATGCATTTAATTCATGATCTAGTTAAAAATTCCCCAGTATTTCCCCAGAATGACGTTATATAATTTTTATAATTTATTTCAAAATTTCTAAAATTTTAATGTATTTTTGATTAACAAATTCAACGATTTGAAAGCGAGAGATGATAACACTGTACAGAGTAAAATATTTTTATCTCCAGCGCACGAAACTGTCTGTCAAAAAGTCTAAAGATATGTTGTTTTTAAATATTTTGTAATTTTGCTGTTGAATTGAATTTTATGGAGCGTAAATGGAATATTTAATAAATAATACGGAGCGGAATATTTAATAAATAAAGTTAACATACCAAACAATAATAATAACATTAATAATAAAAAAATAAGTAAACGTTTTGTACTCCGTCTTACTGAGAAAACTGAACATTGATATGATTAACTGAGAAAAGACTTATAAAAAGAAAAATGTATGTCAGTACTTAACATTGCATTAGGAATTCTAAACATATGCTGTTTTGCTGCCTTAAAATTTTTGTGATTTTACCATTGAATTTGCTATGGCATAAGTTCGAAGAAAACAATATTTAATGATAATGCTAAAAACACACACAGAAAATGGATTAGGTTGACTGCGAGCGCAGCGAAACCGTAAAAAAACTTAACAAACCCTTTTGGGTGACCTGAAAACTTTGGGTGATATCTGAAAGCTTTCAGATTTTTTAATTTTTGTTTCTAACGTTTTGAAACTTTGTGAAAACAGAAAACATTTTATTTAATTTTTCATCTTCGAAAAGCTCTAGTTAGTAAAGCTGGAATGTTGCATAATTTTAAAAACAAGTTGAAATTCATCCCTTGCAGAACGTGAAAACTAATATTTATAGGTATATATATTTTTAAGGGTTTTAAACAAACATCAATTAACGCTATGAAAAATCAAGTAATTTCATAAGATTTCCAATGCAAAATTGGACAAAAAGTTCTTACCTTTTGCTGTTAGAAAGATTTGCGTCAAATAAAAGTATTTAGCACTTTCTTTGGTTAAGCCAACCATTTATGTTTAAGATTAAACTCTTTTTAATTAGTGTTTTTTCTCTTACGAATTTTCATGTATACATGAACTCGTTTGGAAAATAATGTCAATAAAAATGTGTAATGTTGCAAATATTTAGACATAAATTTCTAAAGTAATGTGTAAACATTTAATGATGTTTATAGTTTACAAACTGCAGTTTTGCGTCAGATTAATTTCTAAGCTCTGGATTTGGCTAAATCAACTATTAGTGCTTATGATTAAAGCTGATTTTAAAAAAATAAATGAAATCTTTCCTTCTAATTGTAAGGTTTTAGTTAAACTAACAAAGTTTTATTTTAATTTAACTTTTTCTATCTCTTCTCATTTCAAGTTCCCGTTAGAATAAGCGCGCGTTTCAGCTTTATGCTAATTTGAAATGGAGCCAAGTAGTATTTAAACGAAAGGTGCTTTCAGTGTGAGAGAGCTTTTAGTCTCAGACCACTGTTACTCTATTCGACGTTCGCCGGATTAGCTAGTATTTAAATTCTAAGCCGTAGCGCTGTTACGTGATTACTTATTAAAGTAATTCCAAGTGCGTCAGTATTAGTTAAATCTTCCTACGCACCATTTAGTTTAGAGGCCAATCTCGCGTTATAGCTCTGTGAGCAACGACTACTTAATTTCTATTTAACTTTAGTTTAAATTATCTGATTGTTCAGTTTAGACCCAAGTAGCGGTCATTATTTTCTGTATCCCTCCCGAGTTGGGAAGTGGCTGTAAATAATTGTGGTTTAATAAAAGAGGATTTTAAATCCCTTTAAAGTGCAGTTCTTCTACCACTTAATCACAATATTCTACCACAGAACATAGCTGCATTCAGCTCCCTGTTCAAGATGAGCACTCAGTTACTTTCACATTTTCTGTATCCTCCCGAGTTGGGAAGTGGCTGTAAATAATTGTGGTTTAATAAAAGAGGATTTTAAATCCCTTTAAAGTGCAGTTCTTCTACCACTTAATCACAATATTCTACCACAGAACATAGCTGCATTCAGCTCCCTGTTCAAGATGAGCACTCAGTTACTTTCACGAAGATGTTTGCCAAGAATATGCACCGAACACTCAGTCCTGATATAATTTGTCATATATACAATTTATTTAAAATCATAGGTATGTCAATAAAAATGAGCTCTAAATAATTAGCTATAAAAATATTTAGAATTTATATGTAAATATTTATTGGTATTTAGAGTTTACTGTTTTTACGCAACATATAAAGCTAACTTTTTCATGTATACAACTTTTTGCAAAATTACCAAAATTCCATTAAAATAGGCTGTAAAAATTATAATAGAATATTTTATTAAAATAAAAATTTAGATTATAAGGTGTTTACAATTTATGTGTAAACATTTGTTGAAAATAACAGGTTATAAGGAATTATCACAATTTCCCGTGCTTTATCTCATAGTGTAAGTGTTTAGCATGTCCAGCTGGCAGTCTGAAAGATTGTGATATGAATCTCGACGCAGGTATAGTTGACTTTTCTTATTTCTAATTCTGTAAAGGTTTGACAGTCCCTGCTGTAGCTAAATTGCGGTGAATGATAACTCTTTACTATTTGGATGTGATCGACTGGGTCTTGCGCCTTTTCCCATTCACCTGTAAGTAGTGGAGTGAGTGGAAGTTCGGCATTAGCCAGTGCATGCTTTTAAGTTGTAATTGGTCAGCATGCCCCATTGGCAAATTGAAAGATTTGTGGGATATTCGGAGAACAGCCTTGGTTGCGCCAACTTGGCTTCTTTAAGGGTATGGGCGACATTTCATCATGCCAACAGAAATAAATACTACAAAATAAATACTACAGTAATAAATACTACAATAATAAATACTACAGTAATAAATACTAATTATTATACTACAATAATAAATACTAATAATAAATACTACAGATAATAAGTAATACTACAGATAATCCCTTAGCAAGGGAAATGTATTACGGCTGTCTACCTAGAGGAAGTACGTCATCGAATGACAACCATTGCCTGCCATACCACAATAAGCTGTTTCTCCCTTTAATTACTATACTACAATAATAAATACTAATAATAAATACTACAGATAATAAGTAATACTACAGATAATCCCTTAGTAAGGGAAAAGTATTATGGCTGTCTCCCTAGAGGAAGTATGTTATCGAATGATAACCACTGATGCCATACCACAATAAGCTGTTTCTCCCTTTTTGGCGTCAAGGCTGTTCTCCGAACAACATCCGATTTGTGGTTTGAATCCCAAAGAAGGCAGAACTGATTTTGCACTTTTTATACTCCATGGTCTATAAAGTTTATGGCAGATAAACTAACTATCTCTGGCTTTTTAAAAAGTTTTAATACTTTTAAGTAAAGTTGTTTAATGCTAAAAAAAAGTCTTTAAGTACAAATTTTGATAAATGCGATTGAAAGAAGAGGGATTTATTTTAGAATTTGATATATTTGTGTCGTAAAAAAATCAAAAAAGGCTAAAAGCCAAGTCTAAAGGTCACTTGATAAAGAATAAATCAACAGCTTATGAGGATTTAGCTACTTATTTTTAACTAATAGTTAATTTTTAAGTTCAATTACTTTTCTGTCACTCCCATGCCAGAATGCAAATGAGATAGCGAGCGTTTATTCAGATTGAGGGAGAAAGATGTGCTATTTAAGCGAAGGTTTTGCAAGTTAATTTTAGAACATGTTCTGCCTAATTCAGGCTACGTTGGGCCGTGACTATTAACGATTTGATTCTGTGGCGTTGAGTGCATCTAGCCATTTGGCTCGTCTCGCCGGTTTTCTACAAACCAGAGCCTTTCCTGCGCGTTACTTTCGCCTGTAATCCTTTAGACTAAGATAGTCCATTTGATTTAATTCAACATTACGTATTTAAATTAAGCCAGAAGTGTTGGCTTGTGTAAACCCAACCTGGGTCATTGTTATTTCTTTTTACTTCCTTGTACAAAGTAAAAAGGAAATATTGTAATCGCTAAAAATTTCTGGTATCATATTTCAGCTAAAATATCCGTTTTGACCGCTATCGAATGCTGTTTAACGATGTTTTTGGCGCGATATATGTAATTTAATGATGTTTTTGCGCGATATATCTGAAGGTAAGGACAGAATAAGACTCTTTTTCCCCAAAAAAATTATAAAACTGATTTAAAATTGATTAAGAAGATATTTTTTGTGGCGTCTGTGCGTACGTACGTATGTATGTATGTATTTCGCAAAACTCAAAAACGAGAAGCCTCAGAACGTTTAAATTTTGCGCGTAGGACTGCTATAGCATGTAGATGTGCACCTCCTATTTTGGTTGCAATCGATCTCATCAAAGGTATATAAATATATATATATATTCTGTTACTTGACTCAGTGAGCTCAGTTTTTTTTATTCTTATATGTTGTTTGCTTTAAAAATGATTGAATTATGCTGTTCTTATCTACCGGTTAAGGTTTTTATGCCTTTAGTAAATTTGCATGCAAGATTTGTAGAATTATCAACGATTTAAAAGTTGTTTAAATGCGGCTAAGTCTAATACTTTTTCCTACGGCAGCCATATTTGTTTACATTTGAAACTTATGAGAATACTGGATTTATTGCCAATGTAGAGAAACTAAGCTTCACAACAACAAAGATAACGCCTTCTTTTATTATTGCGAATTAAATCATGCTTAATCCATTATGGAATTTATTCGAGGAAATAAATGTTTAAGATTTACTTCGTAATTTTTAATATAGATATTTTGAATTTTTTTCTGTAGTTTTGCCTTGTCGCGAAGTAAGAACTGAATTAATTGAATGATAAATATTGAATCGTCTGTGAAAAACTGTTTAATTTTTTGTTTTTGTTTGTTTGTTTAGTTTCTTTTCTACATCGTTTTGGATTTTTCATAGTAGTTGAATAGAACATGTGGCAACGATTAGATAATTCTTCATGTGATATACATAATTTTTGAGCATTCTGAGTTCTAAAATGAATGAGATGTAACGATGTTAAGGGAACCTAGCGCCAGAGTATCGCTATGGTAAACAAATATAGTGAATTTTAAAGAGTGCATTTATTCTATTATGGCTTATGCAGTATCGACGAAGTAGATTTAATTCAATTGAATAAGTTTAAATGAAATGCAAAATACGTATAATTTAATATCGCGTACAAGGAAGTTATTAGGTGTGCACATCAGATTTTTTGTTCATATAAAAGGGTCTTATGCACCCTTCCTCTGACTTTTTTTTATGTACTTTCACAAGACTTGAGGATAATTCTTCAACAGTCATTTTTATAGTTTATGCTCCCTAAGAACACTAGGCTTTACAAGCTTAAGCATTTAATAAGGATAGAAAGTGAGTTATGCTACATGTTAATGGAATTCTGCCTATGCAATCTACGTTTGACAACAAAACGTAATTTAATCCTATGTTGTTAGCATGCCGAGTAGCTACTCTAATTTTATATGTATGGATAAATGGAAGCAAACGTTAGAAATCCTCTAAAAAACAACTACATAAAAAGGAAAGAAAAAAACTTAACAAATAAACAACTTTAGCAGGAGCCTGGCGGCCCCCGAATCATATGCGGCCACAAGAGCATTTTTTTGCGGAGCGTAAACCCATGTTAATTATATATTTGTTGAAATTACGGTGTTGCAATGATTTCAAGATTTTAGTTATTTGGAGTGCATATTATTTTCATTTCTATTAAAAACGAGTATTAATAACAGCAGAAATCTATAAATTCTAAAATAAATCTAAAAATGTAATCCATAAAACGAGCAGAAAATTTATAAATCGAGCTAATTAATTTACAGTGTGATATAAATCTTATTCAAAGATCTGAGCATACGCTTCTGATTAACATTTATTCGTACTTTCAAAAACTAAATAAGCTCAGTTACGAATTTTTTGCACCAAAATATAATCGCTTTTTTTTTAAGACGTTTAAAAGCGAACTGCATTTTTTCACCGTCGAAAATTAATAAGTAAAAAACCCGATTGACTCATGAGCATCTGATGAAGATAATTTCTAGTAATTTCTCTCCAAGGCAACAAACTTTCTCAGAACTCAAATGCCGTGTTATATCAAATTAAAGTTAGAAATAAAGAAGTTTATACTTATTTACATACAAACATTTGTGCATGTTATTCATACGTCGAAGAAAAAATAATAAATAAGAGAAAGAAGCTACTTTGCTATTATTTGTTTTCAAGTTTTATTCTATTTCTTATATTTTCTCTGAAAATTGCTTCGTAATTTGTTTATTTTTAGTTTAAATTAAGGTAAATTATTTAACGATTAATTAAACATGTTAAAATTATTCGAAAGAAATTTCAGTCTGAGAATTTAATATTTAGCTGCTAGTATGTCTCAAAGTGTTATCAATAAGATTGTCTTATAGGCACCAAATTTTAGATTTCAGATAGAAAATATAAATTTGATACTCTTTTATTCATATTTTAATAAACGTTTAATAAACGAACTTAAAATTTTGTTTAAAATATTTTCTTTATCTTATTAATAAAATTTTTCAAAATTATTGTCTGTTAACTGTTTTCAGATCACGCATTCGGCTCGCATGCAATCTGAGTTTTAAAACATTGCCTTAAATGAGGTCCTTCTGTTATCCTCTTGGAATGTGATTAATATCTCTGATTTCTTTTTTCTACTGAAAATTGCTAAGTTTTTAATTCTAGTGTCTTGAAGAACTGTCATAAGGAAACCCATAATTGTGAAATACAAAGAAGAATGATACTGACAGTGATTCTTCTCAAAATCCCAAGTGATTGATATATTTTCGGTGGGAAGTAACAGTATATAATACAATTAAATACATTGTGTGTCCTTCATGATAGACAAATAGCTTTATGTTGACCAACAGTGATTTTTTAATTGGTAGTTCCAAAAACTGAATTCTAGTCTTAGTTTCGAGATTCAAGTAATTTTTCAATAAATGTACCTCAATGGTATCCTTGAAAATTGACTGAAAGCTTTCCTCCGTAGCTGTCATTGTACTCTATTTTCGATTTTAGCTTTTCTTCAAAAGAGAATTTTGTCTTTTTTTAAAATGCCTACGCCTGAACTCTTGAAGAAAAACTAATGCAGATTTTGAATTTTGGATAGTTTTGATTTAATAGAGTTAAAAATAGTTAAAGAACTTTAACCTTCGGTAAAGCAACGAATTCACTTAGTAATTGCTACTAGAGATAATAGCCACGGAAGCTGAAATTGCTCCGAAAAAGCTCAATGATGCAGATACTATCAAGTACACTTTAAGTCTGTTGCAGAAGCATTTGATTTTATCAATGCTGTACGCCTACTAAAGGTGCTTCAAACTTCCTGGTGAACTTCTTTAATTGCGTACCTCTAAGAGTTGAATTAGGTAATTTAGAATGAATGAGTAACTAATTCAGCTATTATCTCATTCAAAAAGTAATTACAGTTTGGAATTTTTCAACATTATACGGAACTATATACACCCTATAAAATGTATACTCTTCTTTCTTTACAAGGCTTCTAATTTAAGCAATTTTCTATTGAATTGTTTTTTTCAAAATAAAAATTAATAAGTATTGGCAATTTTTTGTTTTTATCAATTCTGAGATAATGAATGTGTGACGGAAAAAAACGCATCGTACCTATTTTCAATGGGAAATCACTAAAAATATGTTTAGAGGATTTTCCTCTGTGTTTGAGAAAGCTTTCAGTTTTTCAAATAAATGTTAAGTAGCAGTGGATGCATGATATACCGGAAACGTGACTGCAGCATTTCTCCGTTGTAAATATATTTGCTGTGATATGAGTATAGAAGAAATTTAAGTAAAAAATTAAATAACCTGCTTTTTTGTGAATATTTGACATTAAGGCTATTTTTTTTAATTCAGAAAGGAATTTGTTTACGTATTTTCATATATTTGAACATTTTTAGAAAATAATACACGTCTGAATAAAAATGTTTGAATTAATTATTTAATCAAATTACTTGGTTTATCGTAGCAAGCAATTAGATTGATAACAACCGGCTGACGCCAAAGCGCTGCAATCAGTACGGTCGCGCCGGAAGGCAGAATTTAGGCGCAGCAAAATTTTGAAATTTAGGTAACCATCGAAAGGTAAAATTTAACCACCCTAAAATTTTTAGAATTTAGGGAAAGCATTGGGCAGGAAAATTTAGGAACACCAGAATTTTTAGAATTTAAGGAGGCATTGAGCAGCAAAGACTGAACCGGGTACCGGCCCTGTATATACATAATCATTAACTGGTGTTTATAAGTTCATGGATAATCAGTAATGTATATGTATTCATGGATAATCAGTATGTTTCATAAACCTTTACCTGTAACCTTTAACTGCCATAGAAAACAGCTTGTGCATAACTAGTATGATCTGATCATTTTAGACCATAAAACCACACTCTTTTCGAGAGCCTTACCAGTGGCCGAGTGGTTAAGACAGATAATTACTGGTAGTTCGATCTGTTTTGGGTTCGATCCCCAGCGGACGGGTTGGCTAGATGGCTGGTTTTCATAGCTTTTCCTATGTGCCACTTTCCCTCACAGAGTGCTCCACGAAGGCATCCTACGTCCATATTCACATAGCGTAATATAACATAACCTACTCTTTCCGAAAAGTTCTCAATAACCATTTATTCACCGAACGTATTAATAATTTCATCTCAAAATAAAATATGTTCAATATTTTCATTCTAAATGAAATTGTGAAAGGTGTGTTTGGTATTCCTCGTACAAATGTTTGAAGTTATTAGACAGATTGTGTTGCCTATATCCCTGTGATTCGGAACCTATCCCAGTTTTTGTAAAGTTTTCTAATGTAATTGACGGACTTCATATAATAATTATGTAGTTTCTAGATTTTCCGTTGAGATCTTCTGGGAAAAGGCATCATTATAGTAATTTATTTTGTTCAACTCCTTAGTTAATAAATGGTATATCGCATATGGAGTAGTGTATTTTTGCTTAACGGCCTTTATATGTTTGACACAAAGTTTCCGAATATCCCCAACTGTACTTTTAATAAATCCCATTTTTCTTAAGTATTTTATTATATGTATTCCCATATTCCTGCCCAGAGAGGATAGCAGTTTATGACGTAAACTGTCACACCCTAAATTCGAATGCCGGAGATTCCATGGAAGTTTGTAAGCGCGTAATGCCTTTATGGCAAGAAGATCGTCAAAATACATGGCAAACCGAAATTCTGTCGAGAGACCAGAGACCAACCACCCCATGGAGTGTTCTTCAAAACTAGGGTGAAAATGCACAATTAGTGCGGTGGGACTATACCTATACGACTAACGGTGACTTTCAAGTGTCCCATCCACTTCTTCCTGTGCGTCTATAACCACTTTCGAAATGATGAATAATTTCATCTTCGTATAAAATAAGCTCGTCTTTTTCACTTTAAATGCTGAGATACACATGATATCCCTGACAAAAAAGTGAAACGTCATTAGGTAAACTATAGGTAATTGATTGCTTTAGATAAACTATAGTTATTTTCAATTTGTCTTACTTCTAATAGAACCCTATCTTTACCGCATTTGTTCCTTTGGTTTGAAGAGAAATTACGAATGTTATTTTTAATATTTTAAAAACAGAATTCTTCTGGAAAAAAGAATAATTCATCGAAAATAGAACTCATGAATGATTATGCGAGGGAGCACACATGTATGACCTATTATACTTTATATTATAACGTCCTACACCGATATCATAATTTCAGATTTGTATTCAGATTTGACTTATTCATTGTAACTCGTAATTAAAAGAGCATTTGAAAATATATTTCCAAAATAATTGCATCTAGTAAAAACTGTTATTCTAGCATCGCACACGGACATAATGCCATGCATTTTAACCCGCAGAATTTCTAAGAAGAAATAAGAATCATTTTAAAATAAAATTAGAGTTTCATTTTCCTGTTGTTTCAGATTCTATTGTTTTCAGTTTGGAAGCTGTCCCGTGAAGGAAAAAAGTTTAGAAATATCCAATAATGAATTTCCAATACAATGATCATTATTTAATTTTTATTAACAGATTCTAATAGATTTAAATTATTATTATTATTACAATAAAAATATCTTTCCTCTAGTTAATTATTATTGTGGCACAAATGATGAAATTCCCTTTTGTTATCTCCATAATGAGATTGGATTTCTTCAAATTTGCATTTTAAGTGGTTAAATTGTTAAATTAACAGGAATCGCAAAAGACGTGAATATACAAATAATGACCTTTAGTGATCGTAATACCTTTGTCTTTAAACCGTAAAAAATCTTCTTCTCAAATTGAAAGCATTATCGCTTTGCCTTATTGTTTTAAAATGCAAACAAACTAAACAGAAAATAAAAACGAGAAAACTTTATGATGCATCATTAAAAAAAAGAAAACTGATTTATTGCGCAGCCTTTTCAGCCCCATTAGAATATTTTATCTTCCTTTTTGTTTAGTAGTGTTTGTTTAGTTCCTTTTTGTTTAGATTCGAAACACAAGAAGCCTTTTGAATAGTTGTTAATTCTTTATATTCACAAGATTCTCTTAGCTTTAATAAATAATTTTAGTATCATTGGCCTTTTTACTAATACTCGCTTCACATCTATATAATAACGAGCTTTAACAAGTGGTGAAATATTTGTTTGTTTTACTAAGAACTGAAAATGGTGATTAATTCAATAACCCCAACAACGTAAAGCGAATTTATGTCTGGAATAACTACAAATTCATGGGAAGTTATAAATAACCTTTTTGTTTAAGCAGACTTTAGTATATAAACCTCTCTTGTAATAACAATATCAGCCATAGCTCCTAGCGATGCAATTGATCAGAACTGTCACAGTCAAACATGTAACTAACTAGTCAAGGACTACATAATTTGATACTCTAAGCTGGCTAAGTATTTCTACCGGAGCGTCAAAATTAAATTGTCGGCAGCGAATGCAATTATCAGAGTTGGCAGGAAATTATCGGCAGCGTGCAAGCGTAACCAGAGGCTCACTCCGTTTCAAAACTCCCCCCCCCCAAAAAAAAAGCTTAAATACTGGCTGTTTTATTTGCATTCTGGTGAGGAAACCGAAAACAGAAAGTACAAATCTAAATCATAATAACTGGTTAATTTAAAATAGCAACCTTCCACATTTATACGACGATTTTCATAAAATCGTAGTTTAAAGCATTTCAGGTTGCAGTTCGTCATTTGAAAAGCACCTAGCTTCTTTTTTATTGAGCGAATTTCGTTGATTACCCTAGTTCGAAGTGCCATGTATGTCTTTATCTGTAACTATTTTTTCGGTTTATAAATTGTGCATCTGCTATGACCAATTAACTTCAAAGCATAATGAGCGATATTAAATATTTTTGGCTTGAGAAAAAAGAGGAAAAACTGGAAAGTAATGATGGGAATATTAGATGTACCTAAATGTTCCTTTTGAGGCGAAAAAAATTAAAATCTTTCAAAACAAAAAACGCCGTAAGCCGACACCCTCTCGAGAAAATGGTGGTACGAGAAGAAGGGTGGGAGATCTGAGGTTGTTCTCTCTCATAATTTCATCCGGCTCGTAAGTTTAGCGGTTGGCAAAATCCGACGATACCTACCATGCCTACTTAGATGCACAGACCCTAATCTTGCTTCAGCCTGTATCTGTGTTATATTGCCAAACTATTTACGCTTACGTAAAATACATTTCTCTGCTAGTTACAGGATTACTGACAATGAATTTATCACATTACTTTAGTCCTTATTACAATGTAACAAAGTATTTCAAGTTAGATTATGTTATTTGACTACGGCAAAACACGTGAGGGCTATCTGCCTAAGAGAAAACATGCCTTCATGAAGAACTTTCTATAGGAAACTGCCTCGTATTTGTGTTATACATTGTATATTTATTCACATTATACAATCACGAAAACCAACCACGCAGCCCGTCCGTTCGCTTGGATTCGAACCCGGATCAAGCTATCAGTATTCAGCGACCTGGACTCATCAGCCTCTGGTGGAGCCTTGAACGTCTCAGAAATAAGTTAAAATGACCTGTAAGAGCTGCTGATTTTCTTATAAAGAATGTGTATGAACTGACGGAATAGTAACATCAGACTTGGGTCGAGTTAAGCATTAAGGGAGCATTATAAAATTTTTGGAATCTCTTTCAAAGCATCAACAAAGCCAGCTTTGACAGTTAAAAAAGTTGAGATAAGGTGTTTTTAGTTATGTATTCCTAGTACAAAACTAGGCCAGTCCAATATTTACATGGTATATATTTATATATGTTTACAGATATTTCCAATATTTGTGTGAGCTTGTGCAGAATAGTTGTATTTCAAGTGTACTTCCTTCGTAAACAGGTTTGCTGAAATTTGAAACTATAAATTTACGAAATGAAAAAGCGCAGAATGCGATAAATACTATGAAAACCCATTTTTACGTGCTGAGATTTCTTACATTGATTCAGTAGGCTTATAATATTCTCTGAATAGTGTTTGCGTGATACAACAGAGTATTATAAATGCTAAGATATCACTTCTTTCAGTTTTTTACTTAAAAATTTATCTTTTTAATGAAAAAGATAAGTTTTCAAAGGATCAGATCAAGATGTCACTGAACTGAATCGGTTCTTTTTTACGACTCGCCGCTCTTTAGCAATGACCTTCATAACAAAGATTAGCAGATGGGAATGAATCATGAGTTTTAGCCATGATGAAGCGACGAGCGGAAGAAAATCGAATGAGTATTGGGATAGAAAACGTTTAGCGATTGTGGAGCGAAGAGGTAAACGAATCGAAGAAGCAGTGGAATCGGAAGATGACTCAGTCAAACTTCCTGGAGTTATATCTTTCACTTGCAACTTTGAGATTCCTTAAAACGATCTTTTTTCACAGAACTAACAATAAATTTCTAGAAAAAAATTTCAAACATTTCGGAAATGATAAAAATTAAACTCATTTTTAACAGGGGATAATAAAGTTTTTTTTCTCTCCAAAATGGGAATCGAACTTTCCTGGCAAGCTACCGCTCTCTGTGAGTGGAGTCTAAAAGAGTATCTTTTTCTTTTGAGGATTTACTCTCTCAGTAAAGTGAATCGGTGCTTTGAATTAGTTCGTGAATGAATAGCACACATCTAATTTGCATGGCACTGAATTATATTAAAATGGCGAAGCATAAAGTTCCTTCAGTGTTTGAATATTTAAATAAACTTTATTTAAGATAAATTTAGAACTGAGTTTATTGAAAGAAAACCTCAACTGGACAAAGCTCTTTATCGTTTTTATATTTTAAAATTAAATTTTAATTAACTTCTTTCTCATAGCCTGTAGAATGTATATTTCATCCTTTCTTTTAATGAGAAAAACAACTAAAATAAATTATAAACATAAGAGTTTTTCACGCAATAAACTGTATACACGCAAGACATTTAAACAGACAAATGCAGACTTAAATTCCCGGATCTCAAAGGTTTCTCACCTTTCTAACCCTAAAAAGACTACAAGGTCAAACCAAAAGAGAATATAAATCAGTGGGACACTAGATATTAGGTGTCACGACATTTTTGTTTTCTGCTGCTTCTGCTCCTACCCCCTCTACCAATACTATTGTTCATAGCGACTTTTTTTCATTTTACATTTGCATAACACATTCGGATCTTGTAGTAGTGGGCTGAATAAATTGAAACGCATTGATGTACTAAATTACTACTTATACATGTAACGCGTACAATGGAGTGTGACCGTCAGGCATGGAAGAGTCGACTTTTTTCCACATTGTTTATCTTATTTTCCTAGTCGCTCTTCTTAAATTTTTAATAAGTTCTTTTCATTGTCCAGCCAGTTTCGAAATTTTTCTTTAGACAACGTATATCTTCTTTCTTTTCCCGTTTGACCAGTTCTGCATGTCTCGCTGTGAATATTCATTTAACTGTCACCGCAAGGATGTTACGCAATTATTTTGCTAGGGAATCTGAGCAGCATTTGAGAGCACCAGAAAATTGTTATATATAGAAAGTGACCTTCCTGCGTTTATCATGGAGTGTTACAACAAAATGTTGCGACTTAAACTCAGAGAGGATTCCAGTCACGGTTTTCATAGAAAATTTTAAAAGAGTAGAAAAAAATTGAATTTTTACCCCTAATTCTGAGTTTGAAAATTTTTTAAATATTGGCGTAATTTTCCTCTTTCTATATTCTACACAGTTTATCCCTCCGAGTGTTAGTTCATTGGTGAATTGTAGTCCTTAATTACTTATATTCTTATTCAGTGTATTCAATACGTATTAACATTTCATCCATATTATTTTCCCTGCCATTTATAATTTGAAACGTATTTTGTGCAGATTTTTCGTTAAGCTACCCAGACGTGGCAAATTTTCTTATACTTAAGAAACTTTCGAAACATATGGATTCACCTTACTTCTATTATTTACGTTCCAGCTCATTGTAGCCTTAACTACTGCTGATGGGTTCGATCGTTGGCAATTCAAGTCTTTTGTTCGCCTCCCTTCTCCTTCTTTCCTCTCATGTCCTTCTTGGAAGCTGCGGTCAAGGCTCATTCATATGCGGTGCCCCGGGACTTTACAAACTAATTGAACCGGCTCAGTTGCCATCAGATATCGGCTCAGTATCCGACAGATATTGCAATATTAAAATTACTTTGCATTCTTATTGAAATGTAACTATTCCGATATTTACCACTTTTTACTGTAACCGTATTATTCGGATTTGAAATTACTCGCATAGTTTCCCCCTCTATATTTCCGGAGGATAAAATTGCTTTAAAAAGGGGGGGATAAATGTGGTACGTTTTAGACAAAGGTACAGCAAATCCTAAAACTGATGATAACCTTTAATTAAGTGTTTTAAGCTTTTCGAAGAGAAAGACAGATAAAGGTAAAAGTGATCAATATTAATTAACGTAATGAGATGATTAAGTTTTTCTCGGAAAAAATATTTTGCATTTCCATTAATTTCTAAGAAAAAGACTAAACCGTTAAAGCCTATAAAGGGCAAGAACATTTTCTACTTCTGTAATTAGCCACTCGTAACACTTCCCACTTCTTGGACACTTCCGTAATTTTTTTCTTATTATTTATCGAATTTATTTGATATCTGCGTGAATTTTTTCAGTCATCTGAAATTTATTTATTTTTTAGTAATTTTAATCTGTTCTGTTACTTTTATTGCATGGAATTATTTTAATTACGAGGAGCTGTAAATTACTGTATTGCGAAGAATATTCATCTTACAGAACTAATGTAGAAACTGTTTAAGAATGCACGGAAATGAAACTTTAATAATTGAGCATAAGAATAGAACATTAAAAAGAACCAAGGTACAAAATATTAATCCTTTCACTGTGGAAAATTTAAGTGCATTGAAGGAAGCGGATGTACAGCAGTAAAGAGTAAAAGTTAAGCGCTCTGGGCTTTGTGAAGTCATACAATACTTATCGGTGAACCATCCAATGCTCTGTCAATTTGCCATTAACTTCTGTGATTCTAAAATTATGAAAACAGTACACAGCAGAAAATAGTCGACTGTCAGTGAATTTTAGCATAGCGGACAGTAATTTTGTTATGAATAGTTTTAGTTAAGAAAACTTAAAAAGTTCATATCGAATTTTTTTAAAACATGAATTGACATCATTGATAAAAAATGTACATTATTTTTAAATTTTCTATTGAAGAAATTTTAATTTAAAAAAAAACTTTTCTGATGATTTTTAAAATCTGTTTCATCGTTGGGTCTAAAATTAAATATCATTTATGGTAAGAATCTTGCAATGTATAAATTAGGAAATAAAACTAAAATTTTTTATTAATGTAATGAAAATTTATACGCGTAAATTAATTTGGACTTCACTGAGAATACAATTTTCGACTGACCATTTAACGATATTAAATTGTCTTCGCTTTTCTTTTTATTATTTTGTTTTCTTTTCTCCTAATAGCATCAGTTGAATATCGTAAAAAGTAATGAACTTAACATTCAACTGATGCTAACTTGTAAAAGTTAGTTATGGAGGTAACATGAAACAAAGACAAGAGACATAAAATGCGTATTTCGCAGTCAATAAAGCTTTTTGTTTAAAACAACTGTAGAAAGGGCTTTGAACTTGTCTTTTCCAAACCGAAAGTTCGTGTTGGTCCACCTACTTTATAAACATCACCACGCGCTTTTTCAAACTACATTTTTCTGCTCTTTTTACACGAGGAAAGCTTTACAATCAGTGAAAATATATCCTGAACTCTGATAATAAAAAATAAAGTGGAATAAAAGAAGCTATGAAACGCGGAACTGGCAACAGCTGGACCAGCTTGTCATTTAGAATTCCGAGCCACGGCGCTTTGAAAACGGATATCTGAGGCGTAGGGTACAATTTATTGAGCGAGCAGGCTGCTGTGATGGAACAATTAACTGGAACCACCACCGCGTCAACATCCCGTGAAGAACCTAAGAAAGGAGTGGTATAATTTAAAGTTTTTAAGAAGTAGTTTCTTAGATGGTAGAAAAAATTATCCTTGTTTACATTTAAGGTGTTTAGAGAAGAGAAATTAACACTGGAAATCACTTTGGATTTAATTCTGTAAATTTGATCTTTCTTGAACGTAAACAAAGAATGACAGCTGGATTGCAAGCAGTTGTTGTATTATTATTAAAACTCGATATTTGTGGAAAAATATTAGAGCCCTGTATTATATTTAAAGAAATTAAAAGATCAATAATCTGCATAAATGTATGTACGTTTCTCGCATTGTGATAAAACAACGGTACCTAGAGCCATTCAATTTTGAATAACGTACGTCTCCACCCTAATATGGGTATCTGGAAGCCCAAATTTAGAATTGGTTTTATTATCTATTTCATACTATATGTATATTATTTATGAGTTTTTGATTAAGACACTCAACGATTTCAAACCGAGCAATGGCAACACTGTAGGGTAAAAAAAAATTATCTCCAACGCTCGAGACTGTGTAGCGGAAATTCTATAGATATGCAGTTTTAAATATTTTGTGATATTTCTGTAGAATTGAATTTTATGGTTTAAGGGCAAAGAACATGATATTTAATAAATAAAATAACATACAAAAGGTTACAAAAACGCCCCTTTGGGCGTAATATATAATCTGAAAGATTTCAGATTGTTTTTATTAAATATCATATTCTTCGCATTTAAACCGTAAAATACAGTTCAACGGAAATATCCCAAAATATTAATAAAGCGCATATTTTTAACTTTCCGATACACAGTCTGGTGCGCTGGAGATAAAAATGTTTTTTTTTCCCACAGGGTTGCCATTTTTTGCTTTGAAATCGTTGAGTTTGTTAATCAGAAATTCATTAAAGCTTTACAAAATATAAAATAGATAATAAAACAAATTCCAAATTGCAAATTTGGGCTTTTAGATGCTCATATTCGAGCGGAGGACTACGTTATTCAAAATTGGATGTCTCTGGGTGCTGTTGTTTTTTATTTTTAGTTTAAATTAAACCATGTTATTTGATTATTAATTAATTAATTGAAAGAAATGTCAGTCTAAAATTTAATGTTTAGGTGTATATTTGAATTACAATAAAACTATCATGCAGATACCAAACGTGAATTTTCAGAAGGAAAAAAAATATAAATTTGAAATTTTACTTCGCGATATTATTATTATTGTTGATGTATGTTCTGTTATGTATTTAGTAAGCGAAATTTTAAAAAAATTCTTAATTATTTTTTTATTTTGTTAAGGAAATTATTTATTTTGTTAAAAAAAATCTGCCCTGTTAGCTGCTTTCAGATTGTGCATTCGGCCGGCATATTGTGCATTACGGCAGTGATCTGAATATGAGACCACTGCAGTAAAGTACAATATAAATCATGTTTTTTGCCGCGTGATGCGGACAACACACAACGGTATCTGGGGGTTACTACTGAACAGCCATAATATATATATAAATCATGTATCATTTCTGCTTGCATTGTGTCACAAATCATGAATAGTTCACAAATCATGAATACTACATAGTTACTCGGAGCACTAGCTAATGAAAAATATGTAAGGAGCATCGTAAAAGATGCTCCTTAGCCATATGATTTCATATTTAGCTCTCCTAGGTGGCAGAATGAGCCTCGGATCTCATTTTGTTGGAATTCATAATGGTACACTATCATAAAAGTGCCAGTACCTTTATGCAAAGTGACTATTTGAAAAGGACAGAAACCTTCATATGTGTGCTGCAACATAAGTTTACCCGCATCTCTCTATGCATATTAATTTCTAGGCTGACCTGTTTGATATATGATTGTTAATAATTACCAGATAATGATCGTTCTTCAGAGGTCTTCTGTAATGAACATAGTTTGACACACCATTTTCCTTTCAGAGTGTTTGATGTCTTCCCAACTGTTCCCAACTTTTCAAGTGTTTGATGTCCAAGATGAATTATAATACGCTTATGCTATTTCCATTCATAAAAGTTGTGCATATATCGTACCATTCCAGCTTTTATTATTATTTTACGTTTTCATATCATATGAAATTGTATTTTTCCAGAAAAATACGAATTGTATTTTTCTGATTGGTATGATGCATATTATCAGTATGAATCACAGTACAGGTTTCATAGCCTTTGGTTCGGGTCCCAGTCCTGGTCTGGTTTGTTTTCTTCAATTACGGCAAAGCACTCGAGGGCTTTATCGCTCGGCCGCTGTTGACGTGGTTCGAATCCTAGATAAGGCATGGATGTTTGTAAATTCATAGTGTCTCTGCGGCGTGGAGACACATAAAATGTCTGAATTCTGCTTGAAAACGGTAATGTAACACTTGCGAACATAGCAGTTTCGCACAAATGTCATTTGCCACATCTCTGTGTACACCTGAAATTTCAAGCAGGTGTAACCAGTTATGAACAACAAGTGATATATCCGCACATCCTGTCAGAAACAATAAATCAGCCTTATGAGTTATTGACACAATTTTTCTTAAGTAGTATCTATTCCTGCTCTGATGGGAGATTATTCATAACTATAATTTTCTGGCTTGCATGCATGCTTTCTCTAAAATATCAGATCAGAATTTCAGAAAACATTTGACTAACTGTATAAACCCTATGTGAGTTTAAAATGATTATTAAACATTAGCCCTCTTACCTAAAATTTTTAGAAATTATCTTTAATTATTATTAAAAATAATCGATTTTGGAGTTCAAAAATAAATAAATAGAAGTTATTTATAGAGAAAAGATAATTCTACTATTTTTGACATAGCTCATTTTAACTGCACATTATTTCTTTTATTTTGGGAAAAAAATGTTTATATACTATAGCGCGAAGTACATAATACCATATTATGTGGATGTGAAAAAAGACAGGAGAGATGAAAAATGAGCAACGCCCTCGCCGGGATCGAACCACTGACCTTTCGAATAAGCGTCGAGTGTGCTATCCACTACACCACCAAGGCACGCCAAGAAGGCGGGAGAAATACCTTATAGCATGACTCTTTATTATTCATACCTGAACACATACACAGCATAAGCATTTATTTTTAATCTATATTGGCGCAGTCTGGTAGCTTGAAATTCTAAAGCAAAATAATACGCCAAGTCGCTGTTCCAAGTTATTTAAAGATAATAAAAAAAATATGGTTTGGTGCAGAATTGCCACTAAACTATACAAACTATCATTAACCATCCAGCAATGAATATTACTTGTGTGCTAGTGTGTCTACTCTTCAATTTGTGCGTAAGTGACTCTAAACTTACGCAAAAAATTGAAAGGATGGTGATAGAGGACGGGAAGGCAAGAAAACGTGTATGCGCTCCTAGAGTGCTCTTCATTAAACATGGAATTGAATTGGGAAAGCGCTTACTGTCACTTATAATATGTCCAAGGATTTGGCCAGCGATAGGCGGTGTCTTTTTTCTTAGCTATTATGAATTCATGGACTTAATCTGGATTAGTTCGGTTCAGGAGGATAAGTAACGACAATAGTATATTGTTAGCATCATAGAATTTTTCTCAAACTTGGGAATGATAGAATTTACATAATTATGTCTCATGTAAATTAATAGATATTGATTTTCGCTTTACGCAATCGCCCTTCCGCTTTACTTTGCTTACGAAGGTTTCATAAGAAAGTTCTGCCTCTGTAAAGTGGAGGGAATTTTTATTTTAAAGCATCATAAATTAACTTTAATAACTTTAAATTAACTTTAGAAAAACCCTTAAAAAATATACGCGTATATATGTATATTGGGTACTTGTCTTCTGTAATGGCTTGGCGAGGCAGTGGATTTGGCGCGTTTCTGCATTGGCGACAAACTGATCTGCGGATGTGCTAGAAGCAAACAATTGCCGATCTTCGCTACGTGCGAGAAACAAAACGGTTAACGATCTTACTAGTTTTTAGTAATTGTGTTGTTTCAATTTGGCGGTTTTTCATTGAATTTTCTGCTATGTTTATATCTGTTGCTGTTGTTGTTTTTTAAATAAACTGCTAACAAAATTGCATTAAATAAAATGACAAATAGGTTTATCCGGAAGGTTTATATATGTTGTTATCTTAAATAAACTGCTTACATAATTGTACTAAGTACGACAATTAATGTATATATATATATGTGTGTGTGTGTATTTAAAAAGCTTTGCTGAATTATGTTGTTATTTTAAATAAATTGCGAACAAAGTTGCATATAATACATTCAAATTTGTGTTCAACTCCTTCTATATGTATATATCAAATAACTTGTATTGCAAAGATACTGAAAGAATTGCCGATTTTTTGTTGACCTTAGTCAACTTTGTTTTCGTGGATGTTGATAATATTTCGCAATAAATAATCTTTCGCTTTCCTAAGCACGAATAGGGCCAACTCCATTTTCTGTTGCCAAAGCCCTTACAGAAGACAAGTACTCTATGCGTATTCTCAACAATTTATAAGCGCTGTTTAATCATTTTGTGGAAATGTAACTGTTTAGATTACTATTGTGTCTTTTAATGTGCAGCTTGTTCAGCTGAACAACTGAATAAAATACTGAATTCGTTTTCACATTTTTATATCAGATCTTTATATAATAAGGGTCTTTGATGCAGTTTCTAATATACCTTTTCTTTACAGAGAATTGAAGCCTCTAGCTCATACCGTAACTGCAGTTGCTCCGACACCTCCCATCCGGCTACGAGTGGTAAACGCGAGTAACCAAGATGTGAAAGGTGTGGAACTCGGTGACCCCCTCTTCTTGAAAGTGGAACTGGCTGATGAGAGTGAGTATATGTCATCCTTGAAAATAATAAGAATTACTGATGCGAAGAACTTTTTAATGTTTGAAGAAAGCTTCCGCTGCTATCGCTCATGCAAGAAGTCCACATACTGACCCAGCTCCTTAATGAGTGATCAAACAATAGAGGTTGAAATACAACTGACATAATGGGACGAAACAATGGGGAGGCAAATAGAAACGGTGTAAGGTATCTGAGTGAAACTGAGAACAACTTCAGGGTTGAACAAATGCAGATACATATTTCATGCGCATTTTATTTTATTACGTAGGTTTTCAATCATATTTCACAAAAAAATTTTGACTTACTTAATAAAATATTATCTCTAATTAGTCTTTAACTTGGAGGAATTTACCCCCCTTCCTCAATCCATTTGAAAAAATTTAATATCCAATAATTTTGTTCAACATTTATTTCAACAAAATTCTCAACATATCAGACCCTAAAAGTAGCATAAAAATTACTTCTCGTATGCTTTAAATCTATTATTTAGAATGAATAAATATTCAACTTCCTCGCAGTTCTAACTGTTATTAGAATCTTTATAAAAGAAAGTAGTAATGTACATTTGAGTTCAAAAACCATAAAAGAAGTAGAGTGATTAGTAATGCTGAATGCCATACCGAAGTCCTCGGGTTCGAATCCTGGAGAAGGCATGGATGTTTGTAAATGTAAAATGTCTAAACGACATGAGGGCACTCTAAAAATGCGGCAAGCCGAAAGCTGTGGTCCCCTCACCGGGGTACTCTCCATCAAAATTGGGGGGGCGGAACTGAGAAAAGTCGTATTGTCACTTGTATGGTGCTGAAGGCTCTTGCCAGCGATAGGTGCAGTCCTGCAGTCCTTGCTACGATGCATTTCGTGGGCTTTTCTGATGTTACTGTCAGACATGTAAGATAAGTCCCAAGACATGTAAGATAAATCATCGAATGATGCTGAAATATTGTATATGAATTTTCAAATGGCAGAAACATGTCGCTGAGTAAAGAATGAAGCCGCCAAGAATCTTCATTTGGATTTCAGGCAGTATTTAAGCCTTGGAACCGAGTAGAAAAGGTAGTAAAGAACCATTTTAAACCAGCTTTTTAATAAATGATGAAGTAAAGAAAGGTGAAGGACTCTAATGTCAACTAACATTAAACGCTCGGTTGGATACTGATGAAAAAACTCAAATTTCAGTACGAATGACTGATGAAGATCTGTCGCTTTCTGAAGCAAATTTCCAGAAACATTATGACTATGAACAGTTAGTTCATAAATGAATTAATGCGTAGTGACTCTAGATAATCAACTATTAATGACATTTTTCTCTAACTTAGTACTGTGAAAATAAGTGTTTATATGCTTGTATTATATTTATATTAAATTAAAGTCCATTGATATTTTGAAGGATATTTTTCTCATCGCTTAATGTTACCAAAATAGTCATGGGCAAAGTGTCGCCTGCTGTAATAATGAAAAGTTTAAATAATTATAAAATATACTGAATTTGTATTTAATTTTGCGTCCATAAAAATATAGTAAGTAATGCGTGTGCATATAACCCTTATTTATTAAATTTTGGTGAAAAATATTCACGAAATTTAGTTTTGCTTTCTTTTTTTCATAGCGCATTTATTACGAAAGATTTACTTGTCATTGAGAAAATAAATACAAATATAAAATAAAGATTTTTAAATAAACCTTACATGACATGTATAATTCATACATTTAATTCACCCTTTCGAGATATTATGTAACAAACATATGCTGCCTTATCTTATCTCTGTATGTTTACTAAGTAGAAACAGCAAAGTACCGTACTGCTCTTGTGCATGTTAAAAAGTCCTCATACATGCATGCCATACACTCATTTTGTAGAACTGAGCTAAAAATAGCCAAACTGCCCATTATTCCCAACGCATGCATCGTTGGAGATTTTTAAAGTCACAAAGTTCTGAACGCAGCCGTAGTCATGCATAGACAGTTTAAACAGTCATCACAAATTCCTTTTTTTTCCTCTTTTTAAGTATTCTCGTCGTTTTTAACTCTGGAAAAAATAGACTAAACATTTCCTGATTTTTCCCCCATCACTAATGTGATTTTTATGAAGAATATTTTGATACGCGTAATAAAGAAGTGAAATTTCTGTAGACAAATGTTTCTAAAACTGGACTTTATCACTTGTAGCTTTAATTTTAATCACTTTATTAAAATAAATTCGTAGTTTGTCCTCTAATTGCACCTTAATACTATTCAAATTCAGTAGATATTTGTTTAGTGTGGACCAAAAATCGAACACTCGTACTTCGACCTGATTTCTAATCCCGGCGAACGGGCTGACTGCATGATTGGTTTTGGAGGTTTTCCCCGTGCGAAACGTGGACATCACCAGTTTCCCTTAAAGTCCTCCACGAAAGCATCCCTTCCGATGGGCCAATTGCCCTTCAGATACTTTGTCTTAATCAATTAACCTAATCTTGTTTAGCAGGCATGTTACTCCCTGGCATCAAATCTGTTTGTCCGTTAAGCTAATTATTAACCCAGTAACTAATATGAAATTCATCTGAAGTCGTTTTTCCATCCAGTGGAAAGCTTAATATTATTTTTATGTTGGAAAATGACTTCACTTTGATACTACTATCCATCATTTGTTCAAGTTTGTGCATTTACTTTTCTTCATTTTTGTTATGTAAGCTACATCATGCTGGCCGGATGGAATAGTGATTAATAACAGTAAACTACAGTACCTTCGAATCTTGAAGAAGGCATGGATGTTTGTGAAGGTATAGCTCCATCAGTCTCTACGTAGTAAACAAAATCCAAAATATAATGTAGATTTCTGAAAAATAATTATTATGCAAAAGAAGATTTTTTTTTTCGTTTAATAGCGATATTTTAGGAAAATATTACTTTTCTTACGCTAATCAATAGAGACTTAGTTGCTGAAAATACTTAATGATTAGTGCATGTTGTTTTGCAATCTTGAATATGATTACAAAGTCATATTTTTCTAGAAGACACTGCATTTTTGTGCCAGAGCTTTCCGTTGGCATCATTATTCTACATCAGAGTTATCTAGCTATGCCACTGAAGCTAACCCCGCCCCCAATCTAAAGTTACTGAATATTGCCTAAAAAAAACTAGGAACACTCCTTCTTCATGACGGAGATGATTATTTATCAATTCCACTTGCTCATGCTATACGTAGACTCATATTAAAATACAATACTTTTGGCTAGAAGTATAAATTACCAGAAGTACTCACGGAACGTCTGTGGAGTTCTGAAAACAACACCTTTTTTCTTGAGCTACAAAGTTTGGAGACGTAAAACACCGTTTTGTGAGAACTGGATAATAGAGCAAAGATAAATATTGTAATAAAATGTTTCTGGCCTAAACAAGAGAGATTAACTGTCCTGGTTAAAAATGCAATTTTGAATCTTGATTGTGACAACAAAAAGATTATTTGCCTCCTCTCCACATCAAATAAAGTTTGATGAAAATCCAGTGAAGCCAATAAATATTTAAAAAAATAGGACTTTCATGGTATAAAAGCAAAGTTCCCAAAATTAAGGAGGACGTCTTTTGTTGTCCCTAAAATTTAGATATACAGAAATTCAGTGCGTACGTTCATGATGTAAATCCAGCTGGCAACTGAACGATATGTCATTCGAATCCCGACGAAGTCATAGTTCATTTTTCATATTCCTTGGCTTAAAAAAAAGCCTAATAATCTTCAGAAAGGAACTAATTAGTGATAATGAAACTGAAAAATGTTATTTCACTTACATAGAACTGCTGCTACACGGAAGTCCTTTGAAAACATGTTGGTGAACTAGTAAGTAATCAAATGGGCATATAATCACAAAGAACTAATTGGCGAGTTTCCGAAAAACTATAAAGCATTGAGCTATGACATGCCACTTAAAATCCTTTTTTTTTTCTCCATTTGAGTTTTTTTCTCTGGAAGGAAGCGTAATTCACATGTAGGAAGAATGTTAAGACCAAAACCTATGTACGGTATAAAAGGAGTACCTTAGAGATGTTTTACTAATCGTTTGTTGTGGACTGCAAAATAAAAAATATACCAGAAGTGAAATACAGAAAAAAGTCGACAAGAATTTTTGTTTCATAACTTATTCTAGCTAATTGGAATGGCTTATAAATGTAAAATAACGGTGTTTTTTGCAGAAAAGGTAAATTGGCGGTTAATTAAAAACAACGCTAATAGAAATAATTAGTAAAGAGATTTAAAATCAACGCGGTTACTAAAAGATTAATAGTTTTAATCTCTTTGCCAGAAATTACGTTAAATGTCGTTACTTGGCTTCCTTGGAAAATAAGAAATATAAAATTAAAATAATTTATTAATTTCTAATATTTAAAAGAAAAGTCAAACTGAGTAGCAAAAAATGAAGTACAGCTTTAATACTTACTTACGAGAACGAGTATTCATTCATATTCGTTTTTACTTTTTATAATATCTGATATTCAAGTGAATGAAGTAACTGCTTACAGGGTGAAATTTAAAAAAAAAAAAATTTCGGCGTAATTTGCATGTTACTGAATATTTTTTTTATTAGAGTACTTCAGTTAAAGCATTTAAATTTTATAATAGTTCCCATTTAGACAATTGTCGGACCTTTTTTCTTTTATTTTGATGCGACGAGCAAAAACTCGCATTTCTGCCTTCTGTAAAATAAGAAAAAATGTCTCTATTCACTGCTACTTATTTTGTAGTTCCCTCTTCCCTCCCCTCCAAAAGGATGTTTTTTTTTTTACTCGGATAAAGACGCGTTAAATTATTTCTTACCTTTAAAAGTACCTCTTTAGAAAGTGTCACGTTAAAAGAATATTTCTTGATTGAAGAAAGGATTAACACAAGTAAAGCCGCAACAATAGCAGAATTACCCAGGTTTCACTTTATTTGTAATCCCGCTGTATTTTTGAGCTGAAGCGCAAAGCTATGCAGTAATTTAATCCTCGAAACGGGAGTCGAAAAAAAGTTTCCAGCCTTCGTTTTCAAAATTAAAAAAAAATCCCCCCAAAAAGAAAAAGAAAAAAGCTGTTATATTTTTTGGTGAACGCATATTGTCACATTTAAGTGCTATAATCAGAGGTCAAAGTATTTCCATTGAGACAGAATTATAATGAATGCATTTCAGAGCTGTACTGAACATTGACAATTGACAAAAAGTTAATATTGTAAATATGATTATTCTAAAAAATGAAAGATGACTTTGGCGAGACTAGAATATTGGTCAATTATTTAGAGAACAGAAGTTGAGCATTTCTGAAGAAAGCAGAATAATATAATTACAATTATTTAGAGAAACTTTTTTTTCGAATTTTAGTCTTCAAGTATTGTAAAATCCAAAATCATTAATTATGTCAGTCTTGAATGCAAAAAAGAACAGGGTAAAGAACTGTATGTTAGTGAATTTAATAGCTAATCAATGAAATTTGCTTAAAGTGAGTAGACTACCAAAATTATAGTTTTTTGTTCACATTACGCCAGTCCTTGTTGCTAATTATTAGCTTGCAATCAAGTTTGCCTTAATTTCAGTAATTTTTAATTTTTCTTCGTGTGACGGGAAAATTTACGTTATCTGTTTGAAATTTTAAGCTTTTTTTATCTTCTTTTTGGAGGTTCAACATTTTCAAAATTATTTCCATATCAAATTGTGTTTAAAAATTCTTTATTTTTTTATTCTTTTTCGTAAAAGTCGTGCGGTTTTTTCACAATTTTCATAGCCTAGTTTCCTTATGCGAAATATACGATATTCAGTTTCATATTCATTGCTTTTTTGAACGTTATCTGAAACATGTAAATTACTAACAGAAATTCAGTGTTGATATCGCACCTAAATTCATGAATTCTTAATAAACAAACAAAATTTATTTCGAGAAAAGAATTGAAATAAAATTTTGATACTCTGAAAATTTTCAAATGGTGGCTTATCATTTAAAATTTCAGGTCGCTTGGTTAGTTCACCTATTATCTGTAACTATATTTGATTTGAAGGTTCCACACTGGAGTTCAAAACAAAGCCCTGACGTATATGATTGCATATGTAGAGCTCCAACTCCCGTCTTTCCGAAAGTTCTATGGGAAAATGTTGTGATAGAGTGTGAAAAGGTAATTCAGATCCTGTCCTCGGAGATATTCTCAGTCAAAACTGGGTAGAATTGAATGAAACTAAACTGCTATTGATGATAATTCCATGTTTTAGTGGTGACAGTATAACTTCGATTATCCTACAACACGACACAAATGGTCGTTAATGTAGCAAATGTTCCTATTTATTATTATTCATATGAAACTTGACAGCATGATTAATACTGATATTTAAACAATAACAGGTTTAAAATTCTAATTATATTTTTATGCAAATTTAAGATAATATACATCTCAGTCTTTAAGACAATATACGTTTCTTTGCTTCTGTATAGTGTAAAATTCCTTTCTAACACTGTTTTATTTAAATACCCTAAAATGTTAAAAAAATAATTCTTAGTTTAAGGGATTTATTATTATTAAGGGATTTGGCAATATGGAGGAATCAAAATTGCCAAATGGTAATCTAAGCGAACTGAACTTTTTATTACATTGTTGCTTTTTGTGTTGCTTGTACTAAATATTATTTATTTATTTATTTGTAGCATTTAGTGGTTGATTTTGCATTTGTGGTCGCATATTTAAGTGTTTTTTTTTCTCTAAAAATTGCTGATCTTCCGGTTCTGAGTGTGGCAACGATATGGCACCGAGAGCTCAGGCGTGTTATTAGTTAGCTGTTATTCAGCTGGGAGATTAAACGTTGCATAAGTTATCATTTTACTCTGTAAGTGATTTTATCTACTGATGATATTTTTCGCACAAGGAGCAATTGCTTAATACCCGCTTACTCTTGAACTATTTGTAGCCATTTATTGCACTGTATGTTGTTAATTTTTGTAATAAATGCTTAAGTTTTGTTTATATAAAGTGATCGTTTAAAAGAGATATCAGCATCAGCGAACCCATAGCCCGAAAAGTATTAGCCATAAAAATAAGTTTGCATAGAATAGACTAGTGCATAATAGAAATTCTATAGTGAAGGCAAACGTTTTTTCAAAGATACGTTTTATTATGCATCAAACAATTTCTCTTTGTATAGAGCACCTTATAAGTTGATGTTCTTCTTTTCCTTGTAAAATGAGAGTAAAAGTGTTCAACTAATTAAATTTATCTTTTAGGTGTTTATGGTATTTTCGGCAGCGATCTTGTGGCCAGAAGTAGTGCAGGATCGGAAACTGTTCTTCTTATTGACGATGATGGGTAAGGAATAAAAATTTAAGCATAAATTTTTAAGTTTTCTTGACTATAAAATTTCGGAAGAATACAATTAACGGTTTTTCATTTCTCAAATTCAGAGTAAAATGCCTTCAATTTTGCTGAAAACTATCCCTAGCATTTTTCTTATCAACAGGGTGGTCATAAAATAACTTCCCCAATATATGAATCCCTAGCAGCTTATCCGTTCAACCAACCAAAATGAAATTTCAGACATTGTTGCTTGAAGGTATGCGCTCGAAATTGTGATGAATTAAAACAATAGAGCTCGCGCCGTTACGGTTACAATGAAAACATTTCGAAATTTTTGAATGGCAACACCCACGTTTTTTTCTGTGTAGGTTGATCAGCGTACTGAAAAACCATAATTGACTTTGGAACGATGCAAATATGCCGAAAAGTGCCGGCGTAAAGCATTTACAAAGAAGAGATCATCATCATTCTTCATCAGGTATGATGAAGGTAGCAGGTGACGGCTGTGGATATTATGGACGGATGAGAAGCTTTTCTCCTTAACTGGGAACTTAAATTCCAAGAACTGCGTTTATTGGGCTGACGAAAATCCGCATGATGTGACATCACTGCCAAAGTTACTGTAGAGTGCAGGATCGGAAGCACATTCTTTTTCGGTCCGTACTTCTTCAAAGAAATCATTTCTACAGGTACGAAACCGTGCTCCATCACAAGTGCTCGATGGACAACAATGTTGCAAAACTAAGCAATTCTAGATTTGCAAGAGATAAATGTTAAGGAAATTATGTGGATGCTTGGAGGGATGTATGGCTTCGCCACGTGTCCAAGTGCTGCAACAGCACTGAAGATACAGAGTCGTTTCCCATACTTTGCAGTTTCATGGCCTCCGTAATCCCCCGACCTCACTCCAATGGATTTCTGGTTTGGGAGTTATCTGAAATCTAAGGTGTATTCGTCAAATCTTTCAGATTTGCCAGAATTGAAACTGCCATAAAACATGAAGATTGCCATAAAACGAGAAAAATTTCTACTGCGATATCGGGGAAGTTACATTCGCCGTTGTTGTCGACCATGTCCTGCATGCAATGCAAAGGCGGGCACGTCGAAAATTTGTAATTTCAACAAAAGTTTTCTTCACTGTCCTCTCTTTTGTTAACATCGGTCCTTTATAATGCTTTTTTCCCCCGCGAATATTGTATGCCGGCAATTTTCGTCATATGTGTATCATTGTAACTCCATGTATGCTTTTTCAATACCCTAGGCAATTTGTGCGGGAAAGAAGTGGGTGATGCCATTTGAAAACTTTTAAAATTTGTTCACTGTAACTATAACCGTGAGAGCTGTACTATTTTAAATCATCACAATCTTGAGCGCATACCTTCAAATAAACTAAAATAAACTCAGTGGCACAACAACCCTAGTGGGCCATGGTCTGCAGTGCCCTTTTTCTGCTTTCTTGACCATTTTAGGCCCCGAGTGCATAAGCATATGCCCTGAACAAGTGATAGGTCTGTCGCCGTGTTTTGTCCCCAAGCGAACTTAGCACTCATTTTATCGACCCACATAAGGGATGAAAGGCTGAGTCAACCATACCCAGCCCGGGGATCGAACCCTGGACCTGTGGTGCAGCTGCGCGACGGGCTAGCCACTTCGCCACTGGACGATCACCTTCAAATAACGATATCTTAAATTTCATTTCGATTGCTTGAGTATATAGGCTGCTAGGAGTTCATACATTGGGGAATTTTTTAAGACCTCTCTTTACATTTCTTTAGTTTGCAAAATATTTGAACTTATGATTATTTGTATTTTATATAAATTATACTATAATGAAATTATACTCATATCATGTATAATACTGGAATAGCTTTATGTCTAGTAAATACATTAAATTAAATATAACATGTTTTCATTATGCCTATATTTACAATAAGTATTTGTTCTGAAAAGCAAAATTCAGACTTTTTACTTAACAGGGAAAATTTCATTAAACGGAAAGTGAAAGAATAAGGAGAAGTTTTTTTTAACGTTTGTAATATATTTTTATATTTTTAAAAATATAGATTTATTTGTAAACAAAAACCGTTATACCATTTTTAGATTTTAACCAATTAGCTTAAAGGAAGGCAAGAAAAATACATATAATTACGGTTTTCTCATAAATGTATTCAGAAGAGATCGTTAAATAATTTATATAGGAGAGCATAACCGTCTGATTTTCCTAATGAAATTATGTGTTTTAGTCGAAACATTTTTGAAGGGTTTATTTCAGCCTTTAATATTTTAACTTATAAAGAAAATACAAGTGTTTGTGGTTTTTTATCCATTTCTTGATGATGAAGTTATTCATCATTGATGAATCACATATTTTTATCTTCTTGACTTAAGGCTGAACACTGAAAACGTTTTAACTGTTTGGTACTCTCACTGCTGAAGATTAGTTTTATTTATACATTATTCGTTCCGTTATCCGTGCTTTTTCGTAGAGCTAGCAGTACGGGAAGGCCTTTTTTTAAAAAATATTTTCTTAATTCTGCGTCATTAAGCGACGCAAATATCCGAATCATTTTTTACATGTCTTTTTTAACTTTTCTTTGAAAAATGGGAAAAATTTTAGTATAGGCGTTGGTTTAATTTTGCTGCTATATTATTCGCTAAAAATATAGTCAACGTCTGACCGTTTATTATCAATGATTTATCGTTTTTCAGCTGAAGACAGCATATAAACAAGACATTAGTGGATATATTAATCTTGCAGTGATCACGTTTCCTTCAATATTTTAAAGTGTAATTTTTTTCGAAAGTTTTATTTTGTAAATTGATCTTTAGAAATGGAAAACAAAAGGTCCCATGTTCAGGAAGATATATTCAATCCGAATATAGGAAGATATATTCAATCCGATATATTCCTTCCGAAAAATATTTGTAGGGCAACACTATTTGAAACATAAAAATGTATTACCTAGTCGCCTTTAGCATCCTCGGATACACATACACTTCTTTCATCGGATATTCCAGGAACCACTATAAAAATGGTTCTTTTAATACTTGTCATAAACCGGCTGTTTTATGCAGCTTGAACTTCTGAAAACGGTGACCATCTTGATATGACAGAATAAAAATTAAGAGAAGGAGAAATCTGACAAATACGGTAGTTGTGAAGGGATCTAAACCTGACTAAAGAAACTCAAGGTTTTTTTTTTTCTTTTTTTTTTTTATTCAAAACACGTCATCGAACTAAATAGTCGAAACGTGCTTTGATTCCGATTGCATTTACGACACGAATCACAACATCCCGGGTGATGGCATTTCATACGTTTTTATAAACTGTACTTTAACGCTCAATGACGGTAAAATTCAAATACTAAAAGCTTGATACACGAAATTTTGAACCAGGAGAAAATTAATATAAGAGCTTAACTTATATTCCGTCTCCGATAAAATTGTTACAAAAGTCAAAGTAATACTATACTATTATTCGTTTATTTTATATGAAAAAGGGAACATTTGCAGATTGAATACTTTCTTTCTTTTTTACACTATATATAAACTTTGGTTTTAAAATGAAAAGTATGGGAACATTCTGTCTTTGTATGTTCCTCTATTTTTGTAACTTTTACCACTCTCATGGAAATATGCAACAAAAGGAAACATTTTGTTTCGTTAGTGAAAAATAATTTACCTAAGTATCGAAGAATATTTTCAGGATCCAATTTCTAGGCTTTTGCTTTCGTGTATTTGTGTATTTCTCCAACTAACTATACATTCGTATTTTACTATAAATCCCTAAAATTAATTAAAATTAATTTACTATAAATGCCTCGAAATGTTAATTCGTCTCTTGTGAGTTAATGCATTTTGGTGCCAATCAAGCTAAATAATTGGAAATAATGCTGCCACAATCAAATTAACTGAAAATGAAACTTGTAAAAGGTCTAGTGGCATATACAAAATAACAGGCTAGATAAAAATAATACACTCCCTTAGCCTTACACAAAACTTGTGCAAAAAACAAATTAATAATGATAGCTGAGGAATAATCATTTGTTTATAATAAAAAATAACTGTTTTGAAAAAATCAAATTTGCTCAAATATTCTCAAGAAATCTTTCATTTCGCCAATCTGTCATCTGTGGATTACATTGCGTATAATACGAAGAAGCTTCTGAATAAATCTCAACAGCGGGAAAGAATATTAAGTATGCTAACTCTAGCATTAGCATGCTTTCGCATTCTTTGTCACTCCCTTTCACGAGTTAGTAATTTCGTAATCCTTGAGCGAATGAAAGACAAAGTAGTGGCAAGGGAAGAAAATAAACGTTTATTTGTTAGAAAAATAAACAAAATCTTGCATAAGTATGTAGTAAAAAATGGTTGTTCATGATTTGGTCATAAACTTTCTCGATCTTATAAAACAATCTATTGAAAACATGAAACGGTTTTCTAAATTACAAACCATGTAGTTATAATCATAAATATTTGAAATAAAACTCATGATAAAATCGTATTACATCTAAGTACTAATGAGTTCACCTTTGAAGTTTCTTGCCTCCTTGTCACGTAGTGAGATTAATCCTAATGATCGATGGTGTCATAGGTACTGACAAATGGCTATGCCACTTATTCATTTCAAGGCGAGATAGCTCTGATCAGTCAGTCAAAGGACACACCTTTCAAAGAAGACATGAAATAAAACAAGCTGACCATTCAGCCTGTTGATGGATATGCTGAGTAAGGTGTTTGTACGGACATGAAAGAGGTCGTCCAACTAATATAGATAATAAAGTTTCAAACGATAAAGAGCAATGTAGGCTAAGTTAAAGAAACTTTTAATAAATGAAGTGCTTCTCCTGATATCATTTCTGTGATAATAAAATTAAACTGACAAAGTTTGTCTCAAAGAAAAACATCGCAGTTTGATTATCCGGTTCTAGTATGATTACAGCGTAATTTTCAAAATATTCTTGGGATGCATTTCTTGGTGTATTAAAAATCTGCTAACTTTATTTAAAGCAACCACGCTGAATGGATTTGTTTAAAACGAGGAGGAATAAGTTAAATATTTATAAATCTAATGCTAACTATTTATACTTGTATACTCTCGATTTTTTAAGTTTGGTCTAAATGGCCAAAAAGGCTATAGAAAATCGTCTTTCCTAGAGAGAACACATCTTAACCACTATCATATTTCTTCAGAGTCTTATATACTAAACTGTATAATACTCCAACCACTGATCTTATTCTCAGTAATTAGTCTCAACTAAATACCATTCTTACCTTCGTAAATCAATTTTGCTCGTGGTAAGACTGGATGTTAGTGGTTCAGACTGGTTGATCTGATCCCGACCAAGCTTATTGATTAATCCAGTCTTACCAGAATCAGTCTCTAACCACTCTTGGAATCTGTGATAACCACTAAACAGTTAACAACACATTCTTTGTTTCTAATTGACTTCGCAACGTAAGGGATTGAACATTTGTCAATATTCACCAGAAAGGTATGTTATCATCTGCTTTCAAAGAAGAATTTAGAAGAAAAAACTTCCACGTAATCAAGCTGGACACGTAGAGTAGAGTGTTAGTGGACAAGATTGAAAACTGTCGAAGAATGGAATCTAAATGGAGATTCATTGGATTCTTAGTTCTTTCTCCAGTTTAATTTAAAAATCTTCAATTCTATGCGTTAAAATATTTTAAATTCTTAATTTCAGGACAAATAATTCGCTTGGGAAATTCAAATGACGATAACTGATATAATATAATAGAAATCAATATTTGACTGTAACTCTGTATCCTAAGATACTTCTGTCTGTAGATCTTCTTTCTAAGAGATCTCGTAGATGTCTTTGTAGCATAGATAAAGCATCTAATGCATGCTGTGTGATGAATACCTTGTTTCTGAAGTTATGGAAAGAAAATTAAACTGAAAGACATAACAGAAGACATTTAAAATGTAAAATTAGAATTTTCTCCCCTTTCCTTTTGTAGTTAAAAATCTCGCGTGTATTTTTCCTTTATCTTTTTTTCTCCGATTAACTGTTCCCTTACATTCTTGCGGTGTTCCATTCGGTGTTCCAGAACAAAAGATCAACTATGTCCAAAGTATTTTTTCTCAATATTTCTGTTGTTTGATTTACTTTCGTACTTTTTCGTCCAGCCTCTGAAACAAGCATTTTTTTTCCCTTTTGTTGACTTTTCGTTTCGCAATTGTGAGTACATAGATGTCGTTGACCGCCATAGCCTTTTATATAATACTTCGCCGTTAACCGTGCAGCTCTTATTCGCAGCTCCAGACCCATAATTTACTCCTGCCGAACACTTTTGGAAAGTGTGAAGTGTCAAGAAATTAATTGAACGATTGAAATGATGGCAACGATGGCCAGCAATGCGTGATTGCTCTGTCCAGACACGATGCGTTGCTATTATAATGAAAGAAAAGGGTAAAAGTGACGGTAGACTAGTTGGAACTCAGACACAAAAGAAGTTGAATCACAAACTCCATTTCGACAACTGGAACTTGTTCAGTATGCCAAAAAAAGAAAAAAGAAAGAAAGCTAGTTTTATTAAACTTAAAAATGCCTTTTTCTACGACTGGCATATTTGTGAACAATTTTAAAGACCTTTTAAAGTTAAGAGTTTTTAAATTTTTAATACCTTATATTCTCCGTTATGTTCTCAATTACAGGTTAGAATTTCATAATATTTAATTGGAAAGTTTAGCATCAAAAATATTTTTTAATATTGTTTATTTATTTTACTTACTTTCTTCTCATTATTTTAAAAGTTTACTTTATTTACTTAATTATTTATTTTTTTATCGCATAATTTTTATCCTCTGTTTTATATTCTTAAACGCGCCTAAATTTTAATTTTAAAATTTTGGTTTCTTATTAAATTAAATATTTAATTAATTTTAATTAACTAAGCGATTTAAAGCTTGGTAAATTCTAAAATTATTTGATTCTAATTAATGGAGATACTAATTAATTCTAATTAAGTGATCAATTGTATATAAATTTATATATTTCCCTCAAGTAGCTAATTTTAGAATTTTATTATTCCTTTAAACTTAGTTAATTTTCTGCATGCCATGATATACGTTATTCTTTCCTTTTAAATTTTTGCGCCTGCTTATTTAACGCTCAAAAATATTCAAAGGTAAAAATAATAGATTAAATATTAGGAATACGGTAATAATATGTTATAATTCATTTAATAATACTATTTCGGAAAAGAAAAAATATATGTGTGTTTTCCTGTATGCTATTTTATTTAGGGCCTAAAACGCTTCGGCCTATTTATCCATCATACTGCATACTTGCAGTACCATTTATTTAGCTTAAAAACAGCTAATTTTTTTAGCTTTTATATTTTATAGTATTTATTTAGCTCTCTATACTGTTTACTACTAATATTTTTACTATTAAGTTTGTTTTGTTACTACTATTTGTACTGGTTATTACTAAATTTGTTTTGAGCCTTTCTGCTAGGACAAACATTCGTTAATATTTTATATATTTAGTTGCGTCTTAAGTATATTCAGCATTTCTCAGCGAGTATATGTTTATTCGTACTATACCGACCTTACAATAATCAGCAGTATTCTTCCCATTGTATAATAATCAAATTACTTGCTTGAAACTTATTAATAAAACTTAATTTGAAAAGCAACATATTTGAACTCTTTTACTGAAGCTGGTGTGTTGTTTTCGTTAAAATACTTTGGAAAGTAAATAACTGAAAACAAAAAATTTTTTATTATAAATTATCAAAATCAGCTCATTAAATGATAATAAAGTAAGAGCACCCATTGCTATTACTTCTTTTTTAACGCATGCATTTCTCTGCCATTGATTTATATTAATGATAATTTGAAGTATTTTCATTAAATATGATTTTGCTTAAAACAAAAAAGTATGATGAAGGAAATTTAGTTTTTTATAGTCATTGCATACATTCACTTGCTTTTGTAAAATTAGGTGTATTGTATGCTTGGAATTTATATATTTTGTTGGCTACAAATCTAAAATATGATTTCTAGCGATTAATAATATGATTTCCGCTAAAGGAATAATTAAGTGCTCAGAATAGATTAAAATTTCATATTTACCAAAATTATTCCGTGAAAGTTAAACTAGGACATTTTATATAAAACCAAGCCAGAATATTTGATGTTTCGAGGATTTTATTTAATGCAGCATCTCCCGAAGATTTTCTTTTTACAGAGCCCTTGAAGTAACATTCAATTTCAAGAAGCCCATAAATAAAAATTATTATATTTTATTACTTGTTTATTTTCCCTTGTAAAGCATAAACTTCATAAGAAAAGGGGAAAATTATTAAAATTACAGGGGGGGGGAGGAAGTTGAAATTAAGTGTTGGTTCTTAAGCAGATATACAGAGATTTACATTCATGAAAAAAGGGCATCTCACATATGCAGAGGTGCCATATAATAATAATAATTAATAATAACCAGTGTCGTGCAGAACACATATATCATGGGGAGAAAGAGATAATAAGTGCTGAGATACTTCTTAAGCCTTTGGTGAGAGTTCCGAAAGGCATGATTAAAAATTATGATAAATTACAGTAATTAATAAAATTAAGAGATTAAATTCTAAGGAGACTTGTAAATATCAAAATAAAAAAAATGAAACAAAAGTGCATGGATTAAAAGTAAGACCTTTTTTTTTTTATTTTACGTCCATTTAAACTCCATCTTCCAGTATTTCATTTATAATAGCTCTTCAGAATTTAATAATTTTTTTAATTAGCCTTATGCCTAATTTTGTATGGTTTTTATTAACAGGTGCCGTAGTTTCTTACTGGGTTTTCTGTAAGCTTTTTCGATCTAGGGATTAATTACCGAAGAAACTACTAAGAAGAATAACAAATCTAATTCTAGTTTCCTTTCCCGTAGTAGTGAGTTTCTTTGGAAACTGTTTTTATTCCATGATCTTTTTATTTGAGATGCGACAAGGAAGCTATCAAAAATCAAATCATAAGGAACCAGAACCGGTATCTATGACAGTAATATGTTTCCTCGTAAGTCCAAAGTCCAGCCTTTGTTTCCTCATAAGTCCATAGGAATCCTACATACATTGCTAGGAAGACAAGAAAAGTTTACGATTTTTCAACGCTTATGTCATTAATGACATCAAAATGGCAAGTCTAACAGTTATCATAAAATTTTGAAACCAATACAAATGTTTCGTAAAATATTTATATTAATTAACTTGTTTTCTTAAATAGTAAGAGTTTCCTTTTCCTTTTCTTAAATAAATGCTGTATTATTCATCTTAAAACCAATTAATGTTAATGAAAGGCAATTATGTGAAGGTTTTATAATGATAGAGGTAAGAGAATAGTGAAACCGGTTGAAGTAAACTATAGTTTTTTAAATATAACCGTTGCGTAAGTTTAAAATATGAACTAACTAAACAAACAAAGCACAAAATTGTAGTGAAAACTATTAATTGGGTCTAATCCTTACAGAAAGCTTTCATACTACGGATGTACACCGCCGCCTAATGCAACATGACAAAGCAATTCATTATCCTTCAAAAGAATTTAATTTGGAAATAAATTTGCTTTGTTTGTAATAGTACAGTCCCTTGCATTCTTTATAGTAATTAGTTTTAGAGAATACAATCCATAAATAAGTGCTTCATCTCCAAACTTTTCGGACCAAAAATATTATTGTGTAAGCTAAAAATTACAAAGAATGGAATAGACTGCAGCTCATATAAAGATAACAACTTTATTTTCAAACTACATGTTTATAAGATTTTAATGACAGGCTACTATATCCAATACCCAAAACTAAGTGAAACTAAGTGAAACGTTTTCCCATTTTACGACAAGCAACTCAGTGTGCAGTCTGCACAACCTTTGACACAAATACGAAAACAAAAGAATTCTAACTATTATTCATTATTTGTCTATTATGGTTAAAGTTATGTATTTACATAATTTAAATTCTGGATTGTCAAAGATTAAACACTTTAGATTAATTGTTTAGTAATTTTTAAGATTATGTATGTCACTTCATCAACAGCTTTTGAGGTATGTGTGAATATTCATTTTAACTGCTATAATACTGTAGAATGTACTCTACTAAATGCCTTTGATTCTACGTTGAAAAGCTAATAATGCATACTTGGAAAACTAATTAAAGTAATACATTATTTAATTAGTTATTCCCCGTTATTACACTGGTCATCAAAATTAAAGGATAATTACAGAAATAAAACATAACTAAACTCTGAGTAAAAACTTTAAGGCCAGTAAAAATTTTTGAGAAAATGTAAAATGAAATAAAAGGGATCTAAATAATATTAATTATTAAAGTTCATTGGTGAGAAATAAATGCTATAAACATAATTTGTCAATACATAATTATGAGAAACATGTGGTTATTTACAAAGTTAGTATTTCTGCCTGAGTAAAAACTTTAAGGCCACCAGTCATTTTTTAAAAATAAATATAATATAATCGTGTAATTACTATTGCAACTACTAGCTTGTGACAACACTGCAGTTTTCATATTTGTCATACGTTTCTTCGAAGTATTGGTGATCTTTCTGAAGATGGGGAAGGGTAAGAAGTTAACTGATCGTGAAAGGAGAGATTGAAGCTTTGTCTTAAACAGGAATGAGTAGTCGTGCTATTGCGATAAAGATAGGAAGATCAAAGACTGTAGTCAAAAATTTTTTTAAATTGAAAGACAATTATGGTAAAAAGAATACTGGGGGAAGACCTAAAGCTTTGTCCTCGTGTGATGAAAGAAGAGTTTGCTAACTTGCATCTACGGAAAATATTCAACCAGGAAACTGATTCCGACGACAGGTTTAAACGTTTGTCAAAAAACGATTTATAATACAATTAGAAGGTCTGGAAGGTTCACTTATACAGCAAAATTGACTAAGCCTCAGTTACTGCAGAGACACAAAATAGAGCGCTTGAACTTTGGCCAGAAAATCATGACCTGGGACAACCAATGGATAGAAATTATTTTTTCTGACCAGACAAAATGGAATTTGGATGGACCAGATGGTTGGAATTTCTACTGGCATGATATAAGAAATGAAAAAGAAATATTCTCCAAGCGCCAATTAGGTGGAGGGTCTGTCATGACTTGGGGCTGTTTTGCTTACAATGGTGTGGGCTCAATTGCATTCGTTTCAGGTAGAATGAATTCACAAGGATACCAAAATGTCTTAACAAATCATCTTTTGCCAAATGCTGAATGTTTTGCTGGAGAAAATTGGAAATATCAGCAAGACAATGCATCGATCCATTCGAGTAACAGCACAAAAATTGGTTCCAAGTCAACAATGTTGAAATTGTGAAATGGCCAGCTAGATCACCTGACCTCAACCCAGTCGAGAACCTTTGGGGTGACTTAGCAAGAAGAGTTTATGCATTATGGGAGACATTTTACATCAACAACAGAGCTGAAATCTACTATCGAAAATGAATGGTATAAAACCGACCCCACCCTTTGTCAAAAACTCATTTGATCCATGAAAAGAAGAATATTTGAAGTAATTCGAAGAAATGGCTCCTACACAACCTTCTAAGAATTTGTAATTTTTTTCTTATATGTTATTTTCTATGCTGGCCTTGAAGTTTTTACTCAGGCTCAAAGATTCATCTACGTGTTCTGTAATATTTTTTAAGAATAAAATATTTACAAATTAATTTTTCTACTTTTTTTTACTTTTATTTAAGCTTAATAATTATCAATCAAATGGTATTTTAATTCCTCAGTTTAAATGTTTCCATTTTCTCAAAAATTTTTACTGGCCTTAAAAGTTTTTACTCAGGCTGTAACACTTAACGAAAGGTTACTAATAGAATTTTGTAGAAAAGCATTAGTTAACATAAATTACAAGGCTTGGCAGTTGATTATTCGCAAAATATTGAAATTAAAACTAAATTTATCAAAATTGGAAAAGGATGCAAAAATTAAGTCATCTCTTGTGGAAACAAATTTTTTATAATATGATGTATCGTCAAATGGGATAGATATGCATACCTCATATGTTAATTTCACAGATCTTACCCAGATGGTGATCAAATCTTGTGGAATTGCGTGCCACTCTTCTAAAAGTGCATTTTTCAGCTCCTGGAGTGTTCGGGAGAAATTTGGCGCTCAGGCAACTCAGTCATGCTCAATCGGGTTTCAGTCGGGTGAGTAACGTGGCCAATCCATTCGAGTGGTATCTTCTGTTTCCAAATATTCTAATACCACATATGTCTGATGAGGCCGAGCATTATTATCTATTATCAAATCCTCTGGAACAACAGCATCCCTAAACATTATAACTTGGGGGTTCTAATACCTCATCCACACATCAACGAGCAGTTACAGAACCTCTATAAAAGATATACAGCTCATTGCATCTCCCAGACCATTAAATCATGGTCGCGGAAACGGGATATTTCACTGGTAAGAAAAGGCAAGTTGCATGTTCATTCCTCTCTCTAGATCAAAACATGTTTAGGATCACTGTTCAGACTATATCGGGACTCGTGAGGAAACAATACTGGGGCCCAGACATCTTGGCTTCACTATACATGAAGTCGGCATGAGTTTAAACTTGTCCCTTTGGAAGCTGGAATACGTGGGACTTTTCTCGCATACAGTCCAACCTCGTTAAGCCTTTGTGCAACAGTAGAATGGCTAATTCGAGTTCCTGTTACAGCCTGAAGGTCTAAAACCAAACCACGTGTAGTCGCTTAGCGGTTTCCTGGAGCCTAGAACAACAGAAGACAGTCTTCTGCTGCAGTTGTTGCTCTTGGTCGTCCTTGACCAGTCTGTCTTATCAACGGATCTAGTGATTAAAAAGCTTTGCAAACTCTTGATATGACATTTTGAGGAACATTCAAATCTTGGACGACCTTCATTTGTATTTGACCAGATTCTACCAATTATTTGCCACTTTTGAAAATCAATTAAATGATGCCTTTGAGACATAAGTACTAAATACTGATTAGTCTAAAAAATTGCATTCATTTTAAACGACTCGACAGACCCCAGCATGCACTCATTGCGTACCACACTGTCAATCACCAAATTTGTATGCTTCCGGCGCTAAATTATGCGTGGAAGTGCAATTTTGTGTTTAATTGTATCTAATTACCATAAATAACTAAAGCATTGGTCATTGGTTGTAACATTAACTTAGTGAGCATAATTTTTCTTATTATCCTTTAATTTTGATGACCAGTGTATATTACCTATTAATGAGGTAACGTGTTATGTAATTAGCTACAGCGTAGTACTCATTGAATACATTATTAGACCAGCTATGGCCAAGCATGCGAAAACTTTTGCTTAAGAGGAAGGATACTTTCGTGGAAGATGTTTTAAAGAAAACTAGTTGATGTTCACATTATGGCATTAGAAAACCCGTGAAATGTTATGCAGTTAATTCTTTCACGGAGATTTGAAAAGACACATTCGATGAGATCAATTGCCTTATCCATTTGGCCACTGGTAAAGAGTGTGTTTCTGTAATAGGAAAATTAATGAGCGATGTATAAAATCATAACCTGTGTCTTCTAATATTCATCCAGAATTAGATTGTGTATAATAGTTATAAAAACAGTAAACGTTTTATTTCTCTTTATTTTAAAATTTAGTCATATTTATTTGTTTAAATTCTAAATTGCTGAAAGATGGTATGGAACAACTTTTGGCAAGACGTTAACCTTCACTGAATCTTTAAAAAATAATAGCAATATTAAGTGTGTAAAAATTTTAAAACCAGCGGATTTTTCTTCTGAATGTTATTTTCAGATTCCTTGCATTTTCTCGCTTCATTTGCTCCCGAATACAAACAAAAGCTATCAAGATACGTAATTGTTTGTGAAATCGATTATGGTAGAGCATGGGAATATGCCATAGGTGGGATGCCATCGTGGAAAAAAATACGTAAGTAATATATCGAAGAGTGAAAACTCCTACTTATGGGAGCTTTGGAAATAAATATATAAGAATACATAAACAATGAAAGCTCCAAATGAAGAAGGATCAACTTATCCGACTTTTTTGGGGAAAATGAAAGTGAAGTCTGTAAAAATGAAGAAAGAAAATTCCTGGTCCCTGTAAAAACTCATTTTCCAAGCTTCAGCGTAATAATTTGTAGGCAAGTCAACAAGTCTTTTAATGTTGTATCCTTCAATATTTTGATTTCCTAGAACTAAAGCAATTTACGTTGTTGGTCTAAGTATTTCGATCCAAAAATTGAGATCTCTTCCAACAGTTAAGAATGTATTATTTCAAAAATACTCGACCATAAAAGTAAATGACGACTTCTCTTATTCAGCTGTATCGTATGATTTTTATGCTTGCGCCGTACGTAGCTCTGCTCTCGATATACTAATTACGAATCCTCACGAGAAAATTAAATTTTGCTTATCAACACTATATGCAGCATTGCATCCAGTATATTAATTTTGGATTTTCGTGATTAATGTAGCCATGCTATTCCGTTTTTCAGCTCAGTTTCGTTTATTTTATCTATATTTATAATTAATTTCTAGATCAGTACCTATAAGTTATTTGTTTAAGTGCCTGAAAGTTCCATAAGGACACATACTATTTGAAATTATCTCGAAATGAATTACAATATGCTCTCGATTAGATAAGCTAAAGCCAGGGAAGCTGATCACAGATAATCATGAAAAACACGGATAATCCAAATTATCAATTTTCAAGTATATTGTACGTGTTTATATCTTAAATAATCAGTGATTTTACTTTGTTTTGGAGAGCGTTTAAATATTTCTCGAATTTCACTGCATGTTTTTGAAGAGCTATTATCATCGTGTTCGAATCCTCTTCGGTCGACGAAGTCCAAGAAAGCTTGAAGATAAAGCATTGCTGATTCAGGATTAATGTAATTGTGAGTATCTTCTTCTCCTCTTATGTTTTCATTATCACTCTCTGCCTCTTCTGAGACGTTTGAAACGATATCCACATCACTCAAACATTAAAAGACCGGCTCAGTTGAATCACTGTCAAACCATTCCTCGGATGTTTTCTCGATCGACATTTTCAGTTTTTTGCCATACAACATCAATTATTGTTCCGAAGTCTTCATAATTAGATAATCACTAGTTTCTGTATTAGACAGAATCTTTCTCCATGACCGAACTAGTGTTATAAGTTTCACTTTCGACTAAGTTTCTGCTGTTTTCTTGCGCATACACTTGAGTGTGCGGGGTGGGCATTGCCATGTACTGATAACTTGCAAACCGGATAATCCGAACTCGAATAATCGAGGGTACACTGTATTTTGACAGACATCGTGATATTCTTTATTTTAGATAAATCTATTCTCTTGTACACAAATCCTTGTATCATAGGAGCCACATAAAAATTTATTTTCAATTTACTATTGTTTTTATTTCATATATTTCCTATATTGTTTTCCGAAGTTTTGTGATACTTTCATGCGTCAAAAAATGAAATGCAAATTATTCGAGAAATGTATAAAATAATTATGACGTAAAAGTCATTAACTGATTTCATTCAGAACTGTCTAACATGTTGTTTTTCTAGAATCAATGATTTTTCGAAGATTTGTTATATTGTCATAGCGTTGATGATATGTATAGTTTGAGTTGATAAGACGTAATGCGATCTAATTAATTTTATACTTTCTCACTATTGAATGTTAATATATTTAAACAAATAAATGCACGGTATATTAGTATTAAGAACGAAGAAACTTTATATCTGAGTGAATATTCTCTTCTTCATATGTATGATGAAGTCCATAATTTTGCACAGACCATTTCTGCTTTTCTCAGGTTGTAGAAATATGTGGTAGTTTGATCTAGAAATTTTGTGCTCTCTATGTCTGCCGTATTTCAGTTATGATATAACAGTTCCTTAAGGAATGTTTTCCCCACTTTTCTTCATCAGCACCAGATGTGTTATTAGTCTTGATCTTTCCTTTTTGGTCCGTATCACTCTTGTTTGTTATAACCATGTATTAGCTTTAAAGAAATAATATAACAAGTAAAAAATCTGTTATAGCAAATATAAAAAATGCGTGGCAACACTTAACACTCTATTTAGAATTCTAAAGATATACTGTTTTTGAATATTTTGTGATTTTCTGTTGACTTTTATGTCGTGTAAATTCCTAGAAAGTGATGTTTAATAAATAAAGTTAAAAAAATAAAATTTAGTATTAAAAAGACAAACAAAAGTTGTGTAAGTCTTCTTTTATAAGAGAACTGAGCGGTAATATGATAGCAATATGATACGAAAACAGAAAAATTTAAGAATAGCGCTTAATCTGGGGTTCTAAAAATATACTCCTTAACATTTTATGATTTTACTGCTGAATTTTCAGCTCTGTTAAGTGCGATGAAAATGAAGGTTTAAAGTTAAAACAGACAAAACGAATTGTATTAGAAATGAGTCCAAGAGCAGATTGGTAAACTGTGAACTTATAGAGAGCATAAAAAATTTTAACAAGTCCTCTGATGATGCGACGCTAAAATAAGAACCTTTCAGATTTTTTTTCTTTCTTTTTTTTTCCTCACAGAACTGAAAGTGAGGACTCAGACAACTTCCATTCTCGATTATGAAGTCCTTTTAATTGGGTTTTTTTTATTAGTCTTTCACATGCAGTCCTCCCGGTTTCTGCTTTCTTCCAATCATAATATCAAACAGTGAGAATTTTCCTTTTTACCATACTTCGTTCTTTTTAATTCCTCCAGGCTTGGAAATGATATTGTGATGGTTTCTGATTATGCGGAAATGCCTGTTATATGTTAGAGTCATTAGGTTCATTTCAGAAAAGAGAATATTAGAAATCAGTAATGCCATTCTCGGGATTCGAATTCCATGTCTCCGAATTGGTAGCCGAAAGTGGTTCCATTTACACCACGGCGGCACGTGATAAGGAAGGATAGCAAATTCTTTGCAGCCTCATTACAGGACATAAGAGGTTTCATTACAAGGCATAAGAATAAAGTATTTAATCAAGTTGACTTTGTAACTCGAATCTTATTTTATAACGTAATATAGCTTTGCTTGTTTCTTCTTTTTTGCTACCTGCAAATCAGTTTCAGTCATGAAGTAATATCTTGCTTTTAATTTAAAACCTCGTAATGTATCAAAAAATATATACATAATACTGTATATATATACATATATGCTGTATCCTAAAACTCTACCGATGTTTTCTAAAATTTTGAAACAGAAAAGAAAGCACGATTTTGAGCCTACAAAACTACTTCTGCCTTAATTAACAACATTGAAGAATTAGACAAAAAAAGCAACCTTAATTTGGTGTAAACTTTAAATAAATCTTCGCCGATTTCGGGAGCGATCTGATGTAGTCTCTGTTCTTCAGAAACAAAACAAAAAAAACCCTCAAATATTGGGCATTTTCCCTCCTCTCGAACAGTAGAATGTTACTCAAAATATAATACAATCTAAGCTTCCTTTTGATAATTTTAAATTTTGCTTTGGCGTGTTTCTCTTCCAAACTCAAATGGTTTCTCATTAATCCAAAGAAACCCTTTTGCACCTTTTGCACGGATAACTGCTTTGATTCGTTTGGGCATCGAGTCTACATGCTTCCGGAGTGCATTTACGTCCAGACAATACCATGCATTAGCTATGCAGCTTTTTAGATTTTGTAAATTAGGTGGAAGAGGAGAGTGCTTTCGGATGGGGCTTTCCACCATATCCCACACATTTTCTATGGGGTTTAAGATCCGGCCTATGCAGTGGCCAGAGAAGGTCAAACAGAAATCAGACTGATAATCGGCGAATCAATCTTGAGTGCTTCTGGCACGATGTATAGCGGCATTATCGACCATGCCGTCGATAACTATCCGTCGCCTTCAGGGTAAAAATGCGACATTGCAGGGTGCACTTGATCTGCCAGTAGGGTATCTCATGGTTATTTGTTTACTCTCGAGGAACACCAGGGCACCATTTCCATGCCAGCAGAACATGCCCCATATCATGAACTCCTTCCAGACCCTTGCACAGTGCGTATAAGGCAAGATGGATTCGTGGCTTTATGGGGTTCTCGCCAAATTCGACGCCTTCCATCAGTTCAAAATAAGATGTAGTGTGATCGATCACATTATCCTTTACCAGTCATCAGATGTCCAGTGTTTCCGACACCACTGCAAACCACTACACTTTCCCGACACCACTGCAAACGAGTTCTTGCATGTCGGGCAGAAATAAGTGGTTTTCTCTCAGGCGCCCAACTATGCATTCCTATCCTCTGCAATTCTCTGCGCATGGTTCGAGCTGATATCTGTTGGGAAGTGCCTTTGTTGACGATCTGTGTCAGTTGAAGCACATAGAGTCCCTGTTCGGCCGTACGGATCGGAAACGATGCCAATCCCCCTCTTGGAAAACTGTGCTCGAACCGCAGTTACGTCTTCTAGAGAAGGACTGTTTGTTCAGATTCCAACTTTTGAAAACCTCGAAATCGAGGCCCTGCCAAACGGACGCCGTTATAAGCCCTTTTCCACATGGTGAAAGATCTGTCGTTTTCCCCATTTTACATCATTCATCGTGAAAAGCACTCTTACATCTGACATAGACTAGCATTCTAACCACGTGTAATCTACGTCATAAAAAAATTTGCATACTCCATCCCTAGCACGCATTTAAATTAAAATCTAAAACGTTTCTAATTCATTGACCAGTATGTGTATAGTTCTCATTTTCAAAGAATATTTCTAATCATTTTTATGAATATATAGTACTTGATCAATCTGTAAGATTCTAAGTCCTGATGCTTACAATACTTCAATAGTCAATACTTTTGACTATACTTTTTTCTTAGTCAATACTTTTGGCTCTAACTCAAAATATAAATATAAAATTAAAATTAAGGTAAATAATCAGCCGAAGCTACACAGAGATGATTTACACGAGCTGTCTTTTAGCCCTACCATAGACATAGCCAAATCGGCAATTAATATGCACAGTCGTAAAATAGCAAGCTTAGATACCAACGAAACAACGTGACCGAAAGGCAGAACACGCTCTGTCTGTAACTCAGACATTTGCTTAAATAGTACCTTTCTATCCTACTTTGCATAACATGAGAAACTGAAACAACATTCTGGCAGGAAATGGAAATGAGGAAAGATAGAATATAGTCATAACTGAACAAAACGTTTTGGCTTAAAACTAAATAAATAGTTACAAATCGTCATTGCAAATCTGCATCCGGTACTACTTAAAATTGACTAAAGTATTTGATATGCAAAATAAAGTACATAATTCTTCTTTAACATTGTCTATATAATTGTAAGCTTCGGAATTCAAAAACTTCCTTTTATTTGATGATCTTCTCGAAATGTGAAGCTTTTTAGAACTAATTGGTTTATTGATCTCCTCCCTTCCAATTTATAACTTTCTTAACTATATACCTACTTTCCTTGAGAATATGTATCACATAATGTGATTTTATCTGTACAATTCCCTTCTAAGGCTCATTAACTTCCTAAGTACCATACTAAATTTGCATTGCAAGAAATTGAATGCACATCCCCCAGAGGCATAAATTCCCATAATTTGTTATATGAGTCTTTTACCCTCAGCGGTTATTTAGATAGATATTGTTTATTGCGTTCCAAAGTGCATTTTAACAAGTAACAAGGTGATGATTATACTGGTGGTAGGGCAATAGGTGGAGACCAATTTTAAAATATAAATAAATGGTATTCGTGAAAACTATTTTTCTTTACACAAAGACAGGTGATCTAGCAATACAAATGACATCACCGACCATTCCCAGGCACCTGTTACTGTTCGATAAATCACGAAGCCCAAACGCAACCAATCGTGAAGGCTCATCGTGACTGTCAGGACCATCGTAAATGCTCTTTAGGTCGGTTAATGGAGGGATTAGAAAATCCAGGTGCACTTGAAAAACAATTTCTCTCTTTCCCACTCGAATTATGGGCCGTATCATCCCCCCATCCCATTTCTCTAAGAAAGTGAGACAACAAGCCTTTTTGCTTTTTTTACGCTTCCATACCATCTGCTGTCTTTGATGAGTTCTCAGGAGAATTATTAATAGTCTACGAATAGTTAAGTGTCTTGAACTCTGGCAAAGTACTGCTGTGTAAGAGAAATCCATAAGCTTGAATTGCGAGAAATTGGAGTTCCTTATCGAGCAAACTGGTAGAGAAATATTGTTGGTGATCAAGTAGTCCGAATTCAAAACATATGTACATACATAAAGAAGAGTGGCGGTTTCTTTTGTATGTGCCATAATTCATGCAAATCTACAGTTTTATTCCAATTTTGATGAAATTTTGTACACTTGACCTTGAAAACAAGAGGAAGTTCACTTTCTATTTCTACGCATATTTAATTTTGAAATCCCGTAACCCATCTTAAATTCACATAACTCTTGTTACTTTCCGCTCTCAGTTCTGAATAAAATTGTTGAATGGCGCTGTGTTCGTTTATTCTTTAAAACGCTGTAAAACTTTCCAAAACAATGTTGAGCCTTTAAAGCAGAATTTAAATGCACTCTGTGTCAGTTTTTCATAAATATTTCGAAAAACGATGAGGAAATTGGTCAAAATGGAGGGTAATTTTCTGAAAACTTACTTCCGACAAAAGACATAATAAATAACAAAGCAAGTACCAGTTCTTACTAAAATCAATAGATGGTGCCTTGTTAGTTCTACACTGTTTTACAGTTTTATTGGAGTTTAATAAAACTTGACACAGTTGACTTTGAAACGAAATAAAGGAATAGGCGCTATTCGAAAAAACTACCCCAATCCCTCTAAATAAAACCTCTTCATCCTGCGTAAGCCTGGGAAACGCCGAATACTTAAACTAGTTTATTAAAAATTACCAACTATGCATCGTAAGGCAGAAAGTGCTTCTTAGCTCTGAAGCTTGCTTCGAATAGGAGAGCACCAAAAATTTCCAGCTTTGAAACTTTGTCTTTTTTAGATATATGGTTACAGGTAAAACATAAGCCTCCAGAAACAAGGTTTCCAGAAGCCAGAATGATATACTTTGATATAAAAGAAAGTTAACAAATGTAAAAATATGTTTCATGTTAATAATGGCTAAAAAATAGAATTTATTGTATGCATGAAAGTTGTCCACAATTTTATTATACTATAGTATAAACATCATACAAAAGCAAATCTTGTAAGATTATAAGTTACGTTCCAGCTAATTTTAGCCTTACATATTGCTGATAATGTTCCGTCTTTCGAAATTCGAATCTTTTGTTCTCCTTCCTTTCTCCGATGTCCCTATTGGGAACTGCGATCAAAACTCATTCTGTTACATGCCCTGAGCTTTACACGGTAACTAAGCAGGACATGTTATTATCAGATATTGGTTGAAAGTCCGTGAGATATAAAAATTAATATATGTTATTATTACTATGTATTCGTTTTGGAATATATATTTCTTTTAAAGAAATACTATTGTGATAGATACCCGTAGTTTACTTACTGAAAACACTTTCTTCGGAAATTACATTTCTCGCATAACTTTCCACTCTAGGTTTTCGGACGATAAAATTAATTAAAAAAAAAGAGAAATACGGTAATTTATTGCTAATTTAAAATCTTTTTATAAATTCGTCATAAGGATCTATATGAATTTGAATAAATATTCCGTTTGTGTCTGGCTAACTCAAATTAACATTCAGTTTACATTCCCATACATAAAATAGCACTTAGCGTAACAATTTGCGAAAAGCAAGGTGCGGTGTCTGGTTTATGGTAGAAAAAAATAAAGCTTGGAGCCAATTACGGTCGACTTTTAGAATCGTACAGAATGTAAATAATGCTATAGTTAAGAACCGGATACAGAGTTGAATAGCTAAAATGCATTTCTAAACGGAATCTTTAGTTATTCATACTTTCGAAGTTAAAGAATGAACTTTTAATAGGAAATTTAACGTATTTTTAAAAGCATATTAGTTTTTTTTAAACGCAGGCTTAACAATAGAAATTAGGATTATTAATATTATAATAGACTAGACTAGATCATCTATTATAATGCTAAAAACATAGTATTTCTGTTCTTTGGTCTACGTTTTTGTGTATAAAAATTTAGGATGCATTTCAAGTTTCTGCTTCCTTTAAATAATATGTAAGCAAACTTTTACAAATACTACTAGAAATACTAAATGAAAAACGCTGTTTAAACGGGTTCGAAAAACATAGCATTGCTAAAAGCAATTTATATAATACTTCTGATTTATCGGATTTTTTTTTTACTTTTCGAGAAAGGTAATTTTATTCCGTATTTTTTAAGAATTGTAGATATATTAATTGATAATAATATATATAATTAATTTCCCTTTGTTTTTTGCTACAAATGGGTGTTAAAACAATCTCAGATGTCAGTTTCTTACAACCCTTTATTGTTCTCTTACTTTTTAAATGAAAATTATTTTTATATATTTATTTTAAATAAGAAAAAGGATGGGTAGTAAAAAGTTATGACTTGATTATTTTAAAATTATGTGCATAGCAAAGCAGTAAAAACTGATAATTGAAAATGGTTCAAAAATTTATTTATTTTTACTTTGCTTTAAATTTATTTCTAAATAGCGTTAAACCTTCTCTAACTATCATTAAACATTTTAACTCAAATATTTGTTTTCTTGAGGTCCATAAGAAGCGTTCATTTAAAAAACAATACATTTGAGATTTCAGCGAACTTGAATCATCAGTATCACCTTGCGGTTGATGACTTTGAGTCCCAAATGTTTAGTTTTTTGACAAGAATTTGGGTTCCATATTAAATGTCTATCACTGTTGGTTCTTGAAATTTTCCTCCTCCACTTTTGCTTTGGTTTAAAAAAGATTCTAGAAAAAGTAGTATAAAGTCGTTACTGTTACTTAAATATTTTTGTCACATTATAATAAAAAAAATAAGTCTAAAAGCTCAAAAGTTATAAAGCATGTAATTTTTACTAAATTTCATTTGGATTGCCTTTAAAAGGCGTATTTTTAAAAATTGTACTCTTAAAGTTGTTTTATATCTTAAATGCAGATTTAAAATGTTGCTTTAAAATACTTAAAATACTCTTAATACTTAGTTTTTTGTCTTTTTTCTCTTTCTTGTTATTTTTATCTAAATCATTCGAGAGGTTAGTGATTTAATTTATTTTTTAGGATTCAGATTCCAAAAAAATTTAAGATTGCTCCTATTTCTAGTCAAGAATAATGCATCTATTATGGTAAAAAGGAACTTCTACGATGTGGTAAAAAATATCATTCTATTTTTTTAAACAGTCGACGAATACAAATCAATGTCGTAGAGGTTCTCTAATTTTTGTTAAGAGCACATTACGAATCTCTCCAGATGACAATGCGATCAGTCTATCTTCAAAGATAAAACTTTGATTGAAACATGAAAAAGAAATGGCTAAATGTTTGCATTCCAACTGTGTTGTTTAACGCCTAATTAAATTTAGCAGTGCTTTCGTATAACTTTCATTTTATTTCGTATGATCTGATTGTAATGCAAAATTTGAATCGTTTAGTATTTAAACTTTACTACGCATTCTGGGTACAGATAGTGTGTTAAATTTTTGTTTACAGTAACCATCTTGTTAAGATATTTTCTCCCTCCTTTCCAAGTGTCTACGTAGTATAATTGTAAAGCACGTCCGGCTGACAATCGGAAGTCCGAAGTTCGAATCCCGGGTAGGCCATTTTTCATATCAACTGCATCGAAATAAACCTAACAGACTCTACAAATGGCTCCCGAACTAAAAAAAAATATGGTGGATAATAATTCGTCATTGCCAGTATCTGTCAAATGGATCCCCTTCTTCCCAGTAGCCCTATAAGGGAGCAAATTGTAAGGTATTTTCTTCCTTTGATACCGTTTGCCTTCGTGATGTAATTGGAAAGCACGTTCGACTGGCAATCGGAAGGCCCAGTGTTCAAATCTCGGGAGGCCATTGCATATTTTTCATGTTTTCTGCAACGAAATAAACCTAATAGATTTTACAGTCTCTAATGCATTAATCATCGTTTACGTTCGTATTAACTCGCCGTTAATACTGGGAAAAGATGATCTCAAGCTATTGAAATGTTGGATGACTTCTTGTGTGTTCGAAAAAAGCATGTTTACTCTTGATATAGATTCGATTCCACAATAATGGCACTATTATCACTGATCTTGTATGAAAAACTTCATTCTGCACGATGTGACCGCTTATAATTAATACATTTTCATGTAAAAAAATGTTTAATTGCGCCTTAATGATATAAATCATCTAAACTAGCAAACACTAGCGGAAAGAAAAGTAGTAACTTAAATATCAATCATGACTAATCCATGTTAAATTCTCGTTGCTTATAAATTTCTGTTGTCAAGTGATACTTGTTCATGAATTGTATGTATACGTTTTATAGTAACAATTAGCATCTTCCGAATTGGTTTCTTTAAAATATAAATTATATTACTAACATTAAAGAAACCTCTGCCGGCAACCATAAATCTTTCTAAAGAGAAACCGCTATGAATAGTTGTAGAGCTTAGAAAGGCAACCTGGAGAATATTTCTTCTCATTTTTTACACTGAAATACTTTATAACAATGTAGTATAACAGCAGGAGTGAGTGTCTCTAAATTAAGAATTCATTCGTTATGCTTGAGAGAGCCTAATCGCTGTCATACGCTTTTAATCCTTGTTATTATAAGTATGTGATAACGCCAGGTCGAGGGTCAAATATGTGTATCTCATAAATAAGGGATGAATTGTTTAACTTGTACGATGATGTTTTATCTAGTCTTGTTTCTGGAATGCAAAGGAGCTGTTTACTCAATCAATTCTTCTGTTGTCAGATGTCTTCTTCTATATACTAAAATATAGAAATTTCACTATTCAGTTAATGAATAAATTAATAATTGTTTATTAACTAATAAAAACTTATTTTCTTCTATATTTGTACCTTAACTAACAGTAATAAATGAAAAATGAATAAAAGGCAATGATTTCGCACATTATCCCAAGAGGGGATGACAGTTAAATCCCATATTTATAAAAAATGCATTTAATACACCTGCCAGCATGAGATATAACATACTGAGATGTTTTTTATGATATATATTTCAGCTGTCCTGTGGAACCAACTGTTATCCAGGCTCTTGACCGACTTCCTGGATCGAAGTCATTGGTTGCTCCTTTCCAAGCATTTAAATTTGCTTCAGATTCTGCTGTCAAATTCCAAATGACTGTTTCCTATTGTTTAGATACCTGTCCACCGGTAAGTAAAAGGAATGCGTAAAAAATTATATTTATGCAATATTCAGTTCTATTAATTCTACTCCTTTTTTCATATTTACAAAAGCTAGCAGTTTGCGCGGCTAGAGGTCTAAAATAGTAATATTAAAAAGAAAAAAATATGTAATGATTTTACGAA
>KK119033.1:448443-481517 GCA_000611955.2 Stegodyphus mimosarum
AAATAGTGCTACAAACATTAAACTCTTTAATTAATTAAAATACACCTAAATTATTTTAAAATGCAATTTATATGCTAGGAGAAATGGCTAAAAGAAGAAAGGAAATCACATATGCTGCTGAGTGGTTTTAAATACAGTGTTTTATATGTGTTAAAATTTTAAATTTTGCTTTTTGAAAAAATGAATGAAACAACAAATTAATATTATTAACATTAATTATAAGTGTTTTAGAAAATATATTATAATTGATTCATATATTGAAATTGTTTTGAACTTGTATTAAAGAATAAAAACAGGTAAAGAAAAATTCTACTTGTATTTTAGGATTTTTTTTTTCAATATTTCAAGCCAGATGAGGTTTTAAACTAAAGCTTGTAATTTATGCTTATATTAACCAATGAAACATTACTAGGTTTTATTTTATATGCATATGTATTGAAATTCAGTAATAAAATTTTTAAGAAATTTGAAATGATTTAATGACCATTTAGAGAGTTTAAATTCTTTAAACTGATTTTCTCAGTTTTCATTTTTTCAGTATATTCTTTTACTTAAAGTCGTAAAACTTCTACAGATATGGACTAAATTATTTAATATTTTTGCTGCTTGTTTAAAATTATATTCTTAATAGAAACAAGGATGCGTTTTGCAAAATAGTTAAAAGAAAAATTATTGCAAGTGAAAATATGATTGAGATCATCTTTTTGTTTTTAAAGTTTTTACATAAAAATGTGCTTTTTATTTTTTTGCTTGGAAACTAATTCATTAATCGCAAAATCGATCCTTAACGTTATTAAGAACACTCTAACATATGCAATAAAAAAATTTGGGTCAAAAACATTCAAAATTGTGGGAGGAGAAGGAATTTTTAATTCTTAAATTTTTCGAAGAAAAATTTAAATTAAAAAAAATTACTAGCAGAAAAAATTTTTTCCAGCTTAAAATCATTTTATGTTATAAAACCACTTAATATTATTCATAGAAAATAGATGAAAATTCTTAAATAAAAAATATCATTCAAAAGGTACCAAGTCCCCTGAAGAAGGTGGAATAGTGAAACATTTTGCAGCATATTATATGTATATGGATTTAAACTAATATGAAAACGCTATTTGTTTTCTGTATATTTAAAATGAAAAAATATGTAATGTAACTCTATAAAAATATTTGATATTTTCAGTTGGATATATCATGAATTAATTTAAATCAATCTGATTAAAAAGTAAAAAAGAAAGATTCTTAAGAACTGCATCTGTTGCTTTTAAATAATTCAGTTTGCTAATTAATAACAGACAAATATGAAAGAATAAATTTTACGTTTTTCCAAATGGCAACAGACTCGAATGAAAAGTGAAACAAAGTTGGAACAACTTGTTTCGAGACTAAAATCTCTTTTGAGCTAATAATATCTACAAAACTCAAACAGTAAGGAATTATTAAAATTCAAAATACTTACGTATTATCCTGTCAACCGGCCAAGTAGCGTGATTTAGCTCCAGTTATGATGATCGTGTCCTCCTGAATTCTACAGTAATAACAGACGTTGTCGACCATTGCCGAAATTTCCGCCAACGGTTGGCGACATAATTACGTAAATTGAAGTCCAACGCTAATTCTTCCATTGTGTTTCGCATACGCAATTAAATTAAAAACCCTACAAGAAGTGCTAAAATTCATTTTTTTATTAAAATGAAATTTCTTCGTTCTTTAGCCCCTTTTCTATATCATATTTTCATTTCTAATGCAAGAAAGAAGCTTTTGCAAGGGTAATTTCCATGGGTACGCCTTCATTCACCGCAGATAGTGTGCTCGTTGCATGGAATATAAACAGACTAGTTGCAAAGTGCATTTAAATTTGACTGTAAAATTGTAAATAAATAAATTCCCGATGTTCCATATAAATTTAATTAATTTCAGAAAACTAAAATTAATATTGAAAACCAATTGAATATTTGTCCAAAAAAATAGGGATTTATCTAAATCAAACAATTTCCTGAAATTTGCGATCTTAATTTGTTACAATAAGAAAACACTGGCGAGGGCCAGAAAATGCTAAAAAGACTTCAATAATAAAATTAATGCATTCTATGCTATAAGTATACTACATTTTTTCTCAGAACATTGATTTTGACATACATAAAAGACCCCATTAAATTTAACATGCTGAATAGTCGGAATATCGAATTAAGCTTGTTTACTCTCAATACGGAACGTGGATTACATGGGTTCGTGAATTCATAGGTGGTTAATAATTTAACATTAATAGGTTGTAGATAATTAGATTTCTATATGTTCTAATAATCTGCAACAATGAAATTCTACATTCTGCATATTTTTGACAATATTTCGACTGAAAAAAGGTTATTAGCAAACGAACGAATTTTGAACAATCATTAGTACCACTGTTTCAATTCTGAATTAGAAATTTGCTGGTATCATTATTCCAAAAGAGTCAAATTCTTTGTGCTAAAACTGCGAAATTCTGGGAAGACACTTAAAACAAGTAACCATTTCGGCTAAAGTGAGGTTTTAATTTAGATATATTTTCAGCTTATATAAACTGTTACCGTTACGCTAGTTTTCTCCTCAACAAATTTGCGCCTTTTGATTTCTTTTATTTCTAAGTAAACCCCTGATTCTCTAACGAATCAAATAAGCGAACTCGTGAAATTCTCTCAAGATTCTTATGTCTCTGCTAATGCTGGAAATAATAACTAATAATAACTAAACTAACAGTAAATAATAACTAAGTAGCAATAAGTAATAACTAAAGTAAACGCTAACTAAGCAGGCGATTAATATCTTAAAACTGACATCAAAGCATTTCACAGATTGCAAATCATAATAATTATAGCATCGTACTTCTTGTATTATTTTAAATATATGAAAATAACATCTTACAAGTTTTCCAAAATAAAGGTTTTAAATCTTACAATTCCACTGTAAATTGCTTTAAAAGTCACTGCTATCCACAACTTCAAAACCAAGAATAATTAAACTAAACATTTTTATATTTTCCAGTGTTTCCAAACACTGAGTTCGTTTTTTGTGTGTTAAAGGTTCGTATAAACTTTATGAATAAACATTCCAGAAGAACAAAAAAATTAACCAAAACCTTTAAACCGTTTTTCAATTCCAAGCTGAAACAATTTCTGCATGTGTCTTCTTCATTTTATCTTCATCATTTTGCGTCTCAAATCTGAATATTATATAACGAATATAAAGAAACGTATGGCAACGCTTAACACTATTTAAGCGCAACATTGGTCAGCTGAGCCGCGCCAACACATATTTTGTTCTTCTCTTCGTCCTTTCTAATATAAGATAACAGAAAATGCAATTCTTGTGGAATGCGATTAAACAACCCTTTTTATTTTAGTTATTCATTTCTATTTAAGCATTATTTATTGAATATTCAAAAGCTTTCTGAAAACTCTGAATGCTTACTATTTGTAGTGTATCAATGAAATCTGTTTTTTATAATTTTATGATAGGCGGATTGTGAAGTTCCACGATCAAGTCATACCCGTTCCTATGGTAAAAAGAGGAGAAGGAGGAGATCTGCTGCCCAGTTTTTCGATATTCTTCCAGGTGACGTTGTGACAGACGTGACAATGGAAAGCCCAATGTTCCTTGTCAACAATCTTAAACCTACTCTGGACGATGAACAAGCAGGACCTGGAGGGCGTTGGGAGCCACAGTTTCAGTTCCAAGATCATTCGGAAGGTATTATTTTTCATAATGTTTTTTAATTCCTTACTGAATAGCTAGCCGCATTCCTTAATTAATATCTGCATTCTTCAGAAATGTCTGTATTCATGATTAAATTCCTACAGTCTTGCTGATGGAACAGCAAGTCTCACATTTTTAGTCCGATTATTTGTTATACTTCGCGTGAGCGACAGTTGGTGTAAATATCTTGTCATCGGTATTTCCTTCTCTCGAATGGCGAGAGAGGTATCGCTACGGCGAAAGTTTTCTTCGTTTGTCATGCATAGCGGTCTCAGAAGAAAGTTCTTCGATTTTCCGCACTTTTTTCCATGCAAAGAGCTGTAATACGTCTGCAAATGAATATCATCTGTAAAATCAATCCTTCGTGAAGCTGCAATCTACTATTGGAGAAGTTACTGTGAATGATGATTCACAGTCTCGAAGAATCACTCGAAGTCGAGTCTCGAAGAATCACGGGGAACATGCTTTGGCGCCATTTTGTCTTTAAGTCAAGACACGAGCCAAGAGACTTGACTTTCATTAAATAGTGTAGAAGGACAGAACTATTACAGCCAAAATGATATTTGGTTATTTCCATTCATGTTTAGTTGAAATTCCTTTCGTTAAGTGCCGTAAAGGAAATTATTCGTGATAATGCATCTAGATATCCGTTTGTTTCTTATTCAGAGGAGGTTCAGTTTTCTATTCTCCTGCTATTCAGCGCGATGTACTCGCAAGAACCTTTTGTGTGATATATGATTAGCAGGCAGCTCTTTTTTTATCTTGTGATGAGCACCAGTTGCTATAATTATAATTAGAAAATAAAAAATTGATTCACATATGAACGCAGTTAGTTACTTTATCACTGTGCGATAGGGAAAGTAATTAAATTGTCTATTTTATCATTGGGTTACTGGGCACACGACATATGCACAATTTAATTTATAATTAGTTCTACTGTTTGATAAGTCTCAGCACCAAAAATTAAAGTTTAAATATCTGTTTACTACATTTGGTACCGTGAACAGGATTCGAACCTGATAGACTGAAATATCACCACTTCGAGAAAGTAAATAATTATAAAGAAAAACTTCTTAGTTGACATAAATATATGACAAAAAGGACATGACAGGACTAAGCATAAGGGACACGAAGACTTTACAGTGTAGTAATATAGGTACTGTTCGCTGATTCTACTAATTCATTGAAGTGTCTTATGGGAACTCTGTTCTATCTTTACGGAACATGTTCATACAATTCATATTTTGAAGATTTCATACACTAAAATAAAGACTTGTTTTGTATCAAATATTGCTCACGAATATATTGGCTTTGTTCCGAAAAATAATTGACGTTATTGTTTATAAAATATCTTCTAAACTCGAATTCATTGATAATTGAACTAATATTATGATGTTTTTGCGTTGTTGTGTAAGGCATTTTCTCCCTCTTTTCCGCATGCCTTCCTGGTGTAATTGGAAGCATACTAGACGCATATTTGAGAGATCCAGCGTTCGAGTCCCGGCGAGGGCACTGCATATTTTTCAAGGCTCCTGCTTCAAAAAATCTTAAGGATTCTGCAAATAAACATCGGAAAAGGACGTTCTGGAAATCCTCTTTCGCAGCAAACTCAGTTATAGGAGGAGGATGTGTTTTTTTTTTTTTCTGGTAAATAGGAGTAAGAGTTTCCTAATAAATAGGAGTGTTCCGATATGAACTGATTCAAACGGGGATTAATAAGTTATATTTTCCTTTGTTACATTAATTAGTTCATGTGTTCTTCTTAGGGTGCAGAGTTCCATTCGCTCTGTAAAGTTTGATTTACTGACTGCTTTTTTTTTAGATATGACTTCGACTATTTGATGTTCATAACTTCGAAATCTCCCGCAATAGCTGCGTCTTTAGCAAGAACATTGGCTTCTTCGTTTCCGGTATTCCCCTACTGTGCTTTTATCCATCCAAGCGAAATTTGAATTTAGCTATTTTCTTGCAGGAGATGAAAGATTTCTTATCTTATTGGTGAACAATGTTTGTGGTCTGCTATCGCATACAAAGGGAAGGAGTATGATCAGATTGTGAATTCAATGCATTTACAGCAGACGCCGCTGAATGTGATCGCGCTTAATGTTATCATTCGGGTAATTCTAATCGAAGTGCCACAGTCCCATCCATTTATTTACCAAAACATCAACAATTCAATATAAAGACATGTGATCAACAATTCAATATAAAAATGTTATAGAATGAATTTTTTAAATGGTAGTAAATTCTCCAAATAAGATCAAAATAAATTTTAAAAATCGCCAAATTACTGGGAAATGTTACAAAGTGAAGGATTAAGTCAACGAATTGGGCAACAAGTACGAAAAGGAAATTTTAATTTTAATCGGCGATTTAAAAATTAGACAAAAAAGCAGCATTTTGTTTATTTTGGTGCAGATTTTCAATAACTCTTGATTTTGAGGACGCTCAGACAAGGTCACTCTTCTTCAGACAGAAGAAGATCTTTCTGAACAAAGCCAAGCACACCATGTAATAAACAGTCTGACGAACGTAAAGATAAATCGGTGAATTCCCTATAAATGCTGTTATAAGGAACGCCTTCTGAGTATTAATATTAGAGGTACAACATCGGTCAAATAATTTCTACAAACATTAGGCACAGTTCTTAAATGAACTTTAGCGTAACGCTTGTAGACAGTCCTCAAATCACATTGTTTGGCGGCAGGTTTTTTCCTTGTGGAAAACTGCCAGCGGAAAATTCATTAAGTAGTGCAGCAATTTATATTTTTCAAACAAATATTTTCTTCACAGTTGCACTTTAATTTCATTATCTCATCTTATTTTTGCAAGTTATACGTACTCAACCAACTGCCGAAAGTTTTTTTAAAAGGATTCTAAAATATTCTTTAGTAAAATTAAATGAATGTAAATCTAAAACAGAATTATTTCTCATTGTTCAGTTATTCACTTCTGACTGAGTTCTTCGTTGCTCATCATCATACCGTACTTACAAAACGATAAGCATTATTTTTCGTGAGGCATTTTTTAGAAGCGCTGTTTACGAGTTTATTTTCCCTAAAAAGAAAATTAATACCTTCCCAAAATCGATTGCTGATGGATCTGTGCTTTTTAGCATGTTAACAGTAGTCCCAGTGTGTCACGAGCTAGTCTATTTCTGAGCTCACGCTTTTGTATGTTTAATAGTATCACAGTAACTGAGATCGTAATATATATGCAATGGAAATGAGAATACGTGAGTTATTATTGTTGTTATTATTATTATTTTAAATTTATTCTCTCTTAAAGTAGAAATGTGTGCTTTTATTTACTTTTCTGTACTGAGGTTAATCGTTTACAGAAACTAGATGAAAAGAAATAGTTTACTATAGTTGATTTTCTTTTTTATTATTTTATTTTTTCCTGTTAATGATACGATTAAGGAATATGCCAGTAGAATTTGACAAAACTAATGTCAATTTGTGCTTTATGGTGTTTAACCAAATGTAATGGAAATTTGGTTTTGAATATTGTTTTTCACATTTTGCTGTACGTTTCTGTCGTTGATGAGAAATGTTTTATGAAAACCAAATAATAGGAAGGTTTCTCCCAAAAGGAACTTCAGTCTCGAAATGGGATTTTGCTATAATCGGCGTATCACTTTTCAAATTGTTGCCACCAAATATTACCCTGTATTATTTTTAAAGAAATTAAATAATGAAGAATCTGCATGTATGTATGCTCCTCGCATTATGAAAAAACGACGGTATATAGAGTCATCCAATTTTGAATTACGTAGTCCTCCATCCGAACATATGCACTTCGAAATTTGGATTTTGAATTTTGTTTTATTATTTATTTCATATTTCGTAAAACATTAATGAATTTTTGATTAACGAACTTTCATGACTCTGAAATAAGACTCTAAATTCTTTAAAAGCAAGCAGTGGCAACATTGTACGGAATAAAACATTTTTATCTCGAGCGCACAACACTGTCTGTCGGAAATTCTAATCATATGCTGTTTTCAGATATTTTACGATTTTGCTGTTGAATCGAATTTTATGTGGCGTAAGTTCGAAGAATGTGATGTTTAATAAATAAAGTTAACACATAAAAAGTTAATAATAAAAAGATAATTTTTTGTTAGTCGTCTCACTCTTCATATTTAAATATGTATGAACATAATAAAATCCATGTGATTTCTATTAAAGCCTTTTTTCGTACAAAACGTCTTTTACATCACAGGTTTCATGCATAATCGGTGTTCCGTATTATTAAGGAGCTTGAAGCCTTGCAGCAAACATACTCCTTATCTCTTCTAATGCAGATTCGGAACTTCAGTACTTTTAGATAAAGCTTCAGAACTTCATCGGATATTTATGCAAGTATGATTATCCGAACACCGGTGCCTTTATAAAACCACACGATCATGTATTTTAAAGGCGTGACGCTCGAGTTAAGAATTCTTTTATCTCTCAAGATATGCTCTGTTACCACTCCACGCTGTGTAAGCTTTACATCCTCGGGTAAATTTGAGTTTCGTTTCTTCTAAAAACCATCTCGAAATCTGACACAACGAATATCAAAGCTTTTATATAGCCTTTTATGACCAGGCCATTTAGTTGGGCAGTTATTTTGTACCGATGATCATGCATGAATGATTTTGTGCTTGGAAAGAGAAAGTGTATTGCGCAATTCAAAACATTAACACAACTTTTCGATTAACCCGTACCTCCCATCATATCTCGTAGAAACATTTAACGCTTATAAAATATCAATTAACGAAGGATATACGTAACCCAGTCACGTAATATCAATAATCTTGTCTATACAACAAGAAATCCCTGAAGAATGTGACAAGCCTTGGTATTACACACGTAATTCTGGTAAAATCACTTGAAGGATGAAAACTACGTGACGCCACTCATCGCTTGGGTGGCACATTACTCATCATTTCCTTATTCTTATTACGTCCGAATTTCCTAAGGGTAAAGCTGTTAATCGCCTAAGCGAGTCCCAACTTCAATAGCATGCCTCCTTGTAGTACTGCATTATGCTTCGCTGACCATCCAATTAGAATGTCTTCGCCATGTTGGCAGTGATGATGAAGATCAGATAACTTTTCCACTCAGATCCGATGGACAAAAAATTCTACTAATTAGTGGCAAAGTTTTGTTCGTCTCTCTTTGTTTGGCCTACAATGCACCGAAAGCGAATTGATGTCGTATATCTAATCAGGTTTCCTCCACCACTGACCGAGTACCTATTATTCTAGACGTTTTTTGCATGCTATAATTTAGTTTTCACTTTCGCCCACATTGTTATTTGTAAAACTTCTGTGCCGGGGCGTGGCTCGAAGAACAATAGATTGCACTTTCTTTCGTGAGGATTCAAAGCATCAACTAGCCGAGCATTAAAGGAAGTTAGTATAACTTAATGGTTGATGCAATTATGGTGTTCTTTCTTTTGCCAACTCAAGTGCCTTCACCGATTAACCAACAACGAACAGGATGTCTACATTGTCCTTATTGGATTTATAATAGAGAGGATATGCTGCATGATAACCTCTGAAATAAGACTTAGAATTCTTTTTTCGAGCTATTAAGTAATTTTACTCTGTTCGATACACTGTGGATTTTGTTTTATTACTTTGTTTGAGTCCATCCATAATGAACACTTCGTTTGAAAAGAAATTAAGATTCAAATCTTTTTGCTGAGTTTGAAATAATTCAATATATTAAAATTTATTACTTGTCAAATGAAGTGAAGGTTATTGTTCTTCATAGACCCAGAGGATCTTCCTTTTAACATCAATGTACTTATGAAAGCTAGATATTCTCCATAGTCCTTTCATTTTTGTTTTTCAGAAATTCAATGCAAGATTAATCGATTTTAAAGATAGATATTGCAGGTTAAAATAACATGCTGAATAACCATTATTGGAGAAGTAATGTTTGTAAATTTTTCAGAACTAGTTTCGAAGGTTTAAATACAGAACCATCGAAACACGTCCTGAAAAATATACAAACATTAAGCTGATTCTTGCTGTTTAACTTCTCCAATAACTTTCCTATTTGTTTACAATGTTCATAAAAGTTCTTATTTCAATAACACATGTTTAATTATACCTGTAATGAATTTTCTACTTCCTAACTATGTGCATTCATAATGTAATTAGAAGCACGTCTGACTAGTATTCGAAACATACAGAGTTCGTAACCTTGTGAGGACACTAATAGTTTTCATGTTTTCTGCTCCGAAATAAGCTTAATGTCTCTACAAGTAGTATATGAAATAAAACGTTGAGCAGCAAGGGGGGGGGAGAATAAGACCTGGTGAACTAAAATGTAGTGGTTGATAATTTGTCACTGCCTGGATTTGGTGACTGGGTACTCGCCTCCCTAGTTCTCCTTAAAGTGGGAAAGAATGCAATCTCCTTCCTTACGCCATTTATCCGTGGTGTAACCGGAAATGGAGAGGTTCTAAGCTCGAAGTCCGTAGAATATATTGTACATTTTCTCATGTTTCCTGCTTAGATAAGTCTAATGATGATACAGGCAAATTATATTTTGTAGCTGAAACAAACTAACCAATCAATGTGAAATACATAAGCAAATTTTTCAAAGAATTCTCCCCTTATTTTGTGAACAATTATTACGCAATGAACACAAATTAAAATTACGCCAAGTGTTATGTTTTCTTCCTAAGTACTTTAATTCATATTTTATAAATTAATATTTATCAATATTTATGTAATTTATGGCAGTTTAAATAACGCAATTAAAATTGATTGAAAACTCGTAAGTAATCGATATGATTTTACAACTGCCGAAACCGATTTTTATACTTTAATTAATGTTTTTATAGACGTTGTTATTGCTTTACGTATAAAATCATGCCACGGCAAATTTCAAATGAAAATCATGCTGTTTACTGCTGCAGCCACAACTCATTGCCTACTCAGATTTTCTTTGTTTCTTTGTTTTATTCAATATTAGCGGAAGTACCCGATGCCAGTTAAGTTAGATTGAGAGTAATGTATCTAACAACAAAAAGAACGATACCGCTGTAATCTTTCTCTAATAATGATGCAAAAAATACGATTTATAGTTATATATTTTTCAGTCTGATGCGATATAGAACCCACATAAAAAATTTCAATAGAAAAATGAACTAATTCTCTCTCACTTTATCAGCAACAATGGCGCGCAGTTTTTAATGATTTTCTTCTTTCTAATCAAATGGTCGTAAAAGCTCAAGTTCCTTCCAGTATTTCATCTATATTCAATTTTAGTCGATTAAATGTGGCAAAAAATTGATAAGAAATCAATAATGCGAGGAAACAAACATTCTTTCTTTATGTATATTCTGTAAAACTTACAAATTCTTGATTAACATGTAGAGACATTGGGTTATTTCGAACCAGGAGACATGAAAAATGAGCAACGCCTTCGCCGAGAATTGAACCACGGACCTCTTGGTTACCGTCGAGCGTGCTGACCACTACACCACGAAAGCATGCGAAGAAAGTGAGAGAAACACCTTATAAACAAACTCTACAATTTGAAAGCGAGCAGTAGCAACATTTTTCGAAATAAAGCATTTTTTTATTTCCATCACACCAGACTGTTGCCACTCAGAAAATTGAGTTGCGTTTTCAGAATTTTTAATTAATATTTCAGCTGATTAAAGTCATACGAAGATGAGAACAGTCAAAATGGCTTCCCATGAATTTTTGGAATCGGGAATAATGTATTTAATGTTTGGCAATGCTATTTTTATTTCATCGTAAAACTTGGAATTTTTTTATTATGAAACTGTAGGATTTGAAAGCGAGCAGTGGCAACAACTTTCAAAATAAAGCAGATTTTCATCTCCAGCTTGCGAAATTGTAGCCGCTGGGGAAAATGAGGGAGACAATTACCGCTTTTCCTAGTTTTTAATTAATATCTCTCGTTTTAGCTACTTTTTTGGGGGGGAGAGTAGACGTCAACCTTTTCCAAAGCGCAGAAAAGCATCGAAGAAAGTTTGGTGACGATAGCTACAGTAGTGACTAAGTTATTAGAGGACAAACAAACAGACTTTCTCTTTTATATATATAGATAGATAGCAAATATGCGGGAACTAGTCTACCAATGGAGAGAGATATCATACTGGTTGATTTTCTAAGAAAAACTGTCTTGTATTCAGACTTTAAATTGAAGCGAAGAGCTGCGAATACTGTAGTCAGGTAAAAAGCATGAACTGAGACTAGTAATGGATCATTTCAAATGAATTTAGAATTCATTTTAAGTATGCTTAATATTCACGTAAGTATTTCAAGAGTTTTGAATGGTGTTAAGGGAGAGAAAAATTTAAGTAATAGTTTCTGAAAATAAATAAATTGATATAGATTTCGGGACCTAATTGCCTTAGCGAATTAGATTTCTCTGAAAACTTTCATCAAAATTTATTGGATTTAAATATATGATCTTGTTTTTCCAAACGCGTTTATAAAGATCTGGTAATTTTTATCAGCTACTTTGTATTTTTTTAAATAGATGGCGCTATAATTGATGCTTCCTTTTACATTTATAAATGACGTATTTATGGCAAAACGGCATAGAATACTTTTTTGCCTTTTGAGAAAGAATGACGTTTAAAATTCCTGCGTGGTATATACGTAGTATTCTTAAAATATATTCCTGCGTAGTGGAATGTTTAGGTTTTATGATTTGGGCTATTTCACTAGTTAAATATACGCGAAAACTTTTATTTGGGAAATGGCTCGACTTCGATAAATTATGACTACGCGCGCTACATTTGTTCACGTCTGTGTAATGTCTTTTTTATATCGGACAATGAGTCACTTTCCTCAAGCTAACTTCTGTTTGTGCAGTTTAAATTTTCTGCAACTTTAATTACATTTTGAAATGGGTCTAACGCAATTCGATTCACATTGACATGAAGAAAATATAAATGTCGTGTACAGTCATTCGGATTTTTGGAAGCTGGAGACATGAAAAATGAGCAATGCCCTCGCCGGGACTCGAACCGTGGACCTCTCTATACACGCCGAGTGTCTGACCATTACACCACGAAGGCATGTTAAGAAGGCGGGAGAAATACCTTTTACATTTCCCCTTTAAAGGGCGACTGGGGATTAGGAAACGCGACCGCCAAATCGTGGTGGTGGAGAATCGTCATCCACCACATTTTACTTCGGGTGCCACTGTAGAGACAGTAGGTTATTTCGAAGCAGGAGACATGAAAAATGAGCAATGCCGTCACCGGGACTCGAACTGCAGACCTGTCGATACGCGCCGAGTGTGCTGACCATTACAACGCAGAGGCATGTAAAGAAGGCGGTAGAAATACCTTACAGTCGCTATTAACGATTTCTTTTATCATCAAGATACTGGACTTGATACGTCTCATTTTACTGTGCACAATCGCAACAAAAGGTATCTTAATTATTTCTGATGTGATTTTTATCAGCAAATGTACTAATATTAATAAGATCACTAGATATTGCAGGTGGTATGAACTTCTGAAATGAGAGCCCATATTTAAATGATTAATTGAAACATAGCCATAGGTAGCTAAAAATTCCCCAACACCTTTAATTTTCTTAAACACTACATTTATTTAATTGTCTGATATTTCTTCTCCATATTTAAAGGACCAATTTTTTGGGACTAAAATATTTAAAAGCACAATCGCTTTCGTGATACGTAAAGAATTATTAGAATAACTTTCACTAATCCTTGATCACAAGCGGTAGTTTAATAATTTAATATACTGAAGTCATTCTCATTCCAAAATACTGTTCTGTTCGAAGAACAGTGATTTAATAATATCACTCAGTTTAACAAAAAAATCACGAAATTAATCATGTAAGACAACTCAGCAAAATGAGTATAAATTTACATACACACAAGCGAAGAATTGCAGGATTTCACTATTAGAATTCAAGGCAAAATCGAAGTTGTCTCTTTTCTTAGCGAAGATTACGCTCAGATATCGTCGTGTTCTGCAAGGCATCTTTTCTTAGTGAAGATTACGCTCAGATCGTCGTGTCCCGCAAGACATCTAACAACTAGGTAACTTCTGCTGAGTTCTCTCTCTTCTGCTCAGGTATCGTGTTCTGCAAAGATTTCTTTTCACCCACCGTCGCATTGCTGTAGAAATTAAGTTTTGAGATTTTGCTTCAAGTAATCAATGAAGGAAGGCTGTCTGTGCTATGATTGGTTCGCTAGATTTAAGGTAAAAATATATCTATGGTACTCTTTTAAAAAGCTGAAAATACTAGCTAAGTTATTTCGTATTGATAGATTTACAGTACCAATTATCAGTGTTGCTTTTTTCTGACCGCGTAATTAATTTATCTCGAGCTTAATGTAAGCTTTGGAAAATAAATTCGCTCAAATTCAGTGACAGTGTATGCATTTTCCAATACTGATTGATCATTGTGTGCGTGGGGAGATTTAAGATCTCCTAATCATTGTGTAATGGAATGACCCTTAACGAAACAATACCACGTTAAATTTTCTGCAGCTAATTTCATCTCTTTGAAAAGATTCCTTATGAAGCAAAGACATCTTGTTCCTAAAATTTGCAAAATCATGAACCTACATTTTGCATTTGAAAAAAATATTCACCACTCCAACTTATAAATAGTAGCATATGTACTTCTTTCTTTTTAATTTCATTATTTTATTTATAAATTCCCACATCGTAACTTTATTTATGAGCAATGGCTTAATTAAAATATTGTTTGTATGATAAATTTTTGAAAGTTTGATCGAATGTTATGAAATCCGTGAACTATAGACTTTATGAAGTTTATTTTTAATCCAACTGGGTTTTTTTAATTTTTATTTTTATTTCATGTAAATATGTTTTAAAATTTTTACATTTAAATTAATAAACTAGATCAAAATTTAAACCCAATATATATTCAATCTGGTATAATGAGCTGGCAATAAACATAACATTTTGCAAAAATAAATAACTAAATAAATAAACACTGTGAGTAATTAAGACAAAATGTCCAGTTTGTAAATTCAGTGTCAGCAAAATGCAAAATAATAGTGGCATGTGGGAGAAATACATTCTGCACACATTGAATTTCAAATCACTCCATCTTAATGATTATTACAGTTTATCTTAATTATTCAAAGTGGTTTGTTGCTTTGGCAAAGTCTAGCTGATAATACCAGGTTGAACATGCATTAGGTTTAAATTTTCAATCTAGTTTATCAATATTGTTACCAGTTACTGCAGCTTACAACGCATAGTTGGAAACTGATTTAATTTTTTTTCCTTGTGTTATTTACTTGTTATAAATTATGTATTGTAAAATGAAAATATAAATAATTTGGTTATTATTTAAAATTTAAATAAATCTAACGATGATAGCTAGTTAAGAACGGATGTGGAACGATACCTTTTAACGATTGGTAAAGACAAGTTTTCCTCATTCATCGTCAACTGAACTGAACTATTATAAAAAAGTTCTGTGTTTTTGTATCCGTTTTGGGGTACAAAACATAAAAAAATGCCATTTTTTATAAAATTACAGAATTTCTAAATTTAAATTAATTTTCAAGTTGGGTGGCTAAAGGAAGTATTTGTTGCATCATGGAGCGCGTTATGAATTAACTGAAGAATAATATATATATATATATATATGATTGATGTCTTAAATTGTTTACTTTCATTTTTCTATTTTCTCAGGTCACATTCGCATCAAAGCACAAACCCAAGGAATGTGCGTTTCCATGACAACACTGTACGTGATCGGAGCCGTGATTGGAGCCATCCAGCTGGTTATTATATTCGCATGCGCTGTTTTTTTCTTCTACCGGAGTGACTGCCATGCAAAAGAGAAGAGTTGTAGCACTTCTACTAGAAGTTGGCCATCCGTTTCAAGTCGGCGAAAACTCGTCTGCAACCAGTCCTAGATTCGACCTGAAATTTACGAACAAGTCTGTGGAACTCAACAGTTTGATAGCTCAAAATATCATTACTGAAACAATGTGCCTTTTTTATTTTCGCCTGAAAAGGTTCAGGCACCACTTTTTTCCTCTCGTTTATCAGTTCAAAACGACTTAAAAAGTCAAAAATGTTCTCTCTTTTTTTTTTCTTTTTTTCATTTTAATGATCGCATTAAAAAAATCGATCTATAATTTTTTATATATTATATGTTTCCGGAGGTTTTTAAAATACAATTTGCGTTTATAATTTTTAGGAGCTGATATCAAGTGAAACGCTTACTAGTATTATATTTAATAAATATTAATAACTTTTAAAACACGTTTTCTCACCACGAGCCATTTGCTTAGCCTAGAATTTACGAAAACAAGGTAAATTTTAGAAATATAACATTCCTAATACGTTAATTAAATATAAATACTTTTTCAAAAGTATTCACTTAAATTAGATCATTTAAATTCTAATATATAAGCGTCTGGATTATTTTCGAATAGTAAAAATCCTAATTAAACGTACAATTTAAATTCTAATTAAGAAGCACCTGAATTATTTTCAAAAACAATGAGTTTTAGTGAATTAAAGAACTCAAGTTATAATTAGCAGGAATATGAGGTAGTTCCAACAAACAGGAATTTTAATAAATAAGTGAATTTATATATTAGCAAATAAGCCTAAATTATTTTCAAGAAAACAGAAAATCAAGTAAGTTCGAAGGTTTAAAATTTAGAGAATAAGAATAATTTTAATTATTTCAGTTAGTCAAATAGGATTTATAGCTTCTAATATTTTTGAGTCATTATGAATGGAAACTTGTAACCGTATTTTCTTTAGTATTTTCATTGATCACTTACCCACCTATTTTTAATCCTTATTTATTCATTTCTAAGCTAGCTTTTTCTTCCCCCCACCCTTCCAGCTTTGGAACGTTCAGTGCCATTCATTATTCCTTTCAGCTCGTTTGCAAATTATTTTATTAAAAATATGATGTTCTACTTCATGCTTTTATTATTTTAATTTATATTTTCAGTGTCTATCTTGATTTTTTTTTATTTGAAGTCATACTGTTTAACATGTATTTCATTTGAAAACCCAGTGGCAGCTATTTAATAGAATGAAATGTTCTTCATTCTGCAATGTAAATATTTGATCTCGCAATTTTGTGTTTTTCTACTATTTTTTACCGAGTGTATTAATCAGATGCTCAACATGAAATGTGAAAACGCTCATGTGTATATGTATTGTTTTATTTATTTCAAACCTCCTGATATGTTAATGGCTTATGTTTTGAAATTCGTCATAATACAACGAATAACATGTGTTTGAAACTAAACGGAAACAGCCTACGTGCATATCATCATATTCATACGTACGTATCATCTAATTCAGAAACTAATTTAGTTAATAACCCGTGAATGTATGATTCACGAGTTCCCTTAATAGTTCAAAAATGAGAAAAATCTTAATGCATAAAGTAATTGAATGAAAAGTGTTTTTAATGGTAAAATAGTTCCAGAATATTATAGCTTATTTTCCGGATTAGTAGTTTAGTTACATAGATTTCGATGTATTATGGCGGAAGCATTTCTAACGAGGTGATAAAACATAAAAACCCAGGGTTGTCGATACAGGTGTGTGGTCTTAAGGGAGTCAGTGTGGTTGCGTTTTCTTGTTGGTTAATGTTTTGTGTGTTTTCAACTTTTATGTATATTTTACATGCTATGGTTGTGAATAAAGTTGAAGCTGTACTTTTTTAGACCCGTCTCAGATTATTATCAATAAAATATGCAAACATAACACCAATATTTCGCAAATAATATGCCAAAATAATTGGGGTATTTATCTCACTACTTTCTTTGCAAAATAAAATTAGGGTCTAGAATATCTGTAACTGAATATTCAGAATAAAATAGTCTTACAAATACGAAACTGAAGCCGAAAAAAAAATTAAATAGTAATGCATAAATAAAAAGAAATGAAAACATCTTATTGAAAAGTGTGAAATTTTGATTCTCGTTTTCATTTAATTAAACGTACTTTCACATGTGCGTAAGAAATCTAGTTGATTTTTATTTATCCTAATATTCTGTAACTCAAAATGACTAACAGGGTTTTACTTAACAAGCTTTATATTTTTCAATTAATTACTTATTATAAAGCAAACAAAACGTAACATATTATTATATCTACACTAAAATACTATATTTTTCCTACATGTGGTCCAACCTAGACCTGGTTTCAACAAAAAGCTTCCTTTTACAGATGATATAATTCAACAAAAATGTACCCTATTCAGAGATTACAAGATAACGTAGACACGACAAAATTTTGAACCCATGCTTACGAAGGAGGATTTAAGTTCTGCCTAAAAAAGTCCTAGCAAGAATCTTTCTCTCCTACCGGTAGAGCACCAGATGCAAGCCAAACAAAATCTCACACTCGTATTCGTAAAATTCTACATTTTATAGTAAAACTGCTTGCCACTTATAAACTGCATAAATTCTGGAATGACCTCGTGGCGAAAAGAGGCAGAAAGAAAAGAATTAAATTAGTATTTCGTTAGTAAAACTTAAACATGAATGCCACAAATTTATATGGATTTTGTGTGTTGCAATATTATACGCTATATTCTAAACTAAATCAAAGCAAACAGAATAATGTATTATTAAAGAATTTTAAGTTATAAAATAAATACACTGCTGGCCGCCGTAAATGCAACACTCTGAAGGAAGCTTGAAAATAACATGAAATTTACAACATGCCTTAGCGGAGGTGAGATATGCAAATGATTAGAATTTCAGCGCAGACACACATCACGCGCGCCTGTGGCGCCACTCCAAAGCGCTATTTAAGGCTTGGAGTTTTCGACGATTTCAAGTTCGGCAATTGTGTTTTTCTTGTGGTTTTTTCAAAAAAAAAACCATCAATTATGCCACATAGTAAACAGCGATCATCGTTTCATCAAGTATCCGAGTTTGACACAGGAAGGATAGTGGCCTACCGAGAGTGTGGATTATATTTCAGGGAAATCGGTAGTCGTGTTGGACGAAACCAAACAACTGTAATGCGGATATGTGATCGTTGATACATGAGGATACGATGGACCGATGTGTTTGATCGAAATCCGCCTCAGTGCACCACTTCAAGTGATGACAGGAACATTAGGCTCATGGCAGTGAAGGATCGCTCAGTCACATCACGAACCATAGCATAGCACATTCAGTCTGTAACGCGTCATCTAGTGTCTGAGCGTACCATTCGATGCCGTTTACAGCAGAGTGGTGTGTCCGCAAGACGTCCATTGCTTCGTCTACCCTTGACGCAGAACCACAGACGTCTCCGCCGCCAATGGTGCGATGAAAGAAGGGTGTGGATGGCAGAATGGAATGAAATTGTCTTTACTGACGAGTCACGCTTCTGGCTGCAACACCACGATGGTCGGATTCGAGTCTGGAGACACTGTGGAGAGAGGATGCTGAACAGTTGCGTTATGCACCGCCACACTGGTCCTGCACCGGGTATTATGGTATGGGGTAGTATTGGATATCATTCTCGCACTCCTCAAGAACGTATTGCCGATACTTTAAACAGCCAGCGTTACATCTCCGAGGTGTTGGAGCCAGTTGTCCTTCCTTACTTTCAGGGCTTGTCTACAGCCATATTTCAACAGGATAATTCGCGACCACACGTGGCACGCATTGTCCAAGGGTTCTTCCTCAATCGCGAGATTGAATTGCTTTCCTGGCCGGCTCGCTGTCCGGATCTTTCGCCGATAGAAAGCATGTGGTCCATGGTTGCTGAACGATTGACCCAGATTACATCCCAAGCTGCCACAGCAGATCAACTTTGGCAACGTGTGGAAGCTGCTTGGTCTGCTGTACCCCAAGAACACATCCAAAGTCTCTTTGAATCAATGCCGATGCGTGTGGCAGCAGTGATCTTCAACAATGGCGGTTACTCTGGCTACTGATTCTAGAAGGAACCACACTTCACAGAAGTCTATAAATTTAATCATTTGATACTTGGTCAACATGCTATCTACTAAATAAATTTTGTTGTGATATCTCTTGTTTTTCTTGGTGTTGCAATTTTGGTGTGTCAATTTTGACTTTATTTGGCCACTCTACTTCAGTTTAAAAATTCATTCTATAATATTTTTATCTTATTAACCGAATTGTTGATCACAATAAGCGATGTATTTTTCATATTTTCATATACGAGCAGGCGAGACTTCGGCAAATCGATGACAGTCGGACAATATCCGAATGATAACACTAACCGCGGTCACAGTATTAAAAATGGCCAGCAGTGTATTAAAATTATTTTAATGTATATTCTAGAAAAATATGATTCTTCTCGTCCAGCGCTTTCTGCTGTATAGCATAAGAAGTAACTGGTATTTAGTTTTCTGTTCAAGACACAGGGCTTGGAAAGTTATTGATTATGGATTCAGTTACATTTGTTAACATTTTAACTAGAAAAATGCGCAAGTGTGTTTAGGAACTGTTCATAGTATCTGTAATGCAAAAGTTTATTTACGAACTACTCATAAAGCTTCTGGGAATTATTTAACCGATGCTTTACCCCGCTCTTAATAATCGAGGGCATTCATCACTGGAAAAGAAGATGCCAATGTAAAATTTAAAATTAGCTAGAAAAAGCAACCTTAGTTTGGCATAATGTTTTTAGGTAACTGTTTTCTCTCTCTCTCTCTTTTTTCTCTCTCTCGCTTTTTTTAGCCCCAAAGGCCTTTTAGTCTTGAAACACGATTTTGAGTTGTTTCACATTTCATTCGAGTCTGATGGAATTCAGAAAAACGTAAGATGTTATTCTTTCATATTTAAGCTGTCAGCAATTAATTAATTAAAAAACGAAAATATTTAAAAGCAATAATGCAGCTCTTAAGACTATTATTTTGCTTTTTAATCTGATCGGTTTAAATAAAAATGCGTTTTATTCGTGATATACCTAATTAAAAACATTAAATATTTTTTATAGAATTACATTACATATTTTTCAATTTTTTAAATATACAGAAGATAGTCAGAAGATAGATAGAACTTTCCCCGTGTCAGTCTAAATGCATATTCATCTAATATCCTTTCAAATAATTCGAAATTCCACCTGGACCATTTCTGTCACTCATCTCTCCTAATAAACCATACTAAACTTTGAAAGAGCACCTTTTGGGCCTTTTTTAAAATCTGAATCTTTTCACAGAGTTAATTATTCAAGCTCTACGTCAAACTAAGTTGTTGCTTTGCCTAATTTTAAAATTTTTGCTGAAATTGACATGAAGTTGTTGGCGAAATGATTGGTTGACATTTCTACGTCACTTGGAAATTCTAAAATTTTATTTTGATTTTATTTGGCCACTCTACTTCAGTTTAAAATATTTATTCTGTAATATTTTTATCTTATTAACCGAATTGTTGATCACAATAAGCGATGTATTTTTCATATTTTCATATACGAGCAGGCGAGACTTCGGCAAATCGATAACAATATCCGAATGATAACACTAACCGCGGTTACAAATATAGTATTTTACCGCGAAGTTTTTCATATACAGCAGACGCCAGGCGTCTACTGTATTTGAAAAATACGTTTCAAATCGGAAATAATCGCATTTCATGACATATGCAAAAATTTGTTAAATTGCGCTGGTAAAATAGAGGATTTTTAAACTAATCGCGTTGGTAAAGTAAAGGTTTCATAAATTTCGTATCTTTCTTTTACTACTATCTCTATAGTCACCTTTAGTATATAGTCACCTTTTGAAACAAGGCAAGTGCATCTGCAGTCTTATCAAGCACTTAATTTTTCCCCCTCGCTCGTTGCGATACAGTAAAAGTCCATTAGTCCGGCATCCAACAGTCCGGAATGCCCGATAGTCCGGCATCGCTCCGGAAAATTGTAAAAATTTAGGTTTTCTCCAAAAGTGTGTCTTTAAAGCAAATAAAACCGCTCGAGAGCTATTCGGAGGTTTTCGGGGTAGTTCGAGATCATCCGGAAGCGCTCGGTATTGTTCGGAAACAATTAGCGGCCGGCTAGTCTCAGCTGTCACAACAAATTCAGGTGCAATGCAGCTCCGTTCATTAATCACGAAGCGTCTTCGCCATTTTTTTGTGCGTTGTTGTTTTGTGTCCTTTCACATCGCAGTAAACGTAACTTTTGAAACTGTTTATAAAAAAAGTGATTTTCGTTCTAACTGTGCAGTGACCATGTTTTCAAAACCTAAGCCTTCGAGTTCAAAAGGAGAGAAACGAAAACACGTAACACTGACTCTCAATCAGAAACTAGAAATCATCAAACGGCTAGAAAAAGGCGAGAATAGAAATGTTTTAATGAATGAGTTTAATATTGGCTCATCAACTATTTATGACATTAAAAAACAAAAAGATGAACTAATGAAGTTTGCTTCTCAATCGGTAACAACTGAAAAATTGGCTTCTAGAAAAACATTAAAAAAACCAAAACTGGAACAGCTAGATAGTGTATTGTTCAAATGGTTTAGTGCAGTACGTTCTGAAGGAAAGCCGGTAACAGGGCCAATGATTGTTGAAAAGGCAAAGAAATTCGGCCAAGATTTAGGAGTTGCTGAAAGTGAATGTAATTATTCTGATGGTTGGCTCAGAAACTTTAAGTTTCGGCATGGAATTCGAAGACTTGATGTAACTGGAGAAACCCTTTCAGCAAACCAAAACTCTGCAGAAAAATACAAAGACGAGTTTGAGAAAATCGTGGCTGATAATGATTTAACACCTGAACAGATTTACAATGCTGATGAAACAGGGCTATTGTGGCGATGTTTACCAACATCTACACTAGCTGGGGGAGGAGAAAAAGCAGCCAAAGGTTTAAAAAAAAACAAAGTCAGATTAACCGTTTTGCTATGTGCTAATACGTCTGGAAACCACCGAGTGACCCCTTTTGTGATAGGTAAATCTGCAAAACCCAGGGCTTTTAAGAATGTTACCCACTTGCCTGTCCAATACGATGCTCAATCAAATGCGTGGATAACTGCCGCCCTCTTTAAAGACTGGTTTTTTTCACCACATCTTTGATTGTGTAACATGTTTGATTCAACCCATGGACCAAGGGGTTATTCAAAATTTTAAATGCTTTTATAGAAGGTCTTTTATTCAAGGCCTGTTAAATGCCGACTGTGACGTGACTGATTTTCAAAAAACGTTTACAGTAAAAGATGCCGTCTATGCTATTGCACAATCTTGGAACCAGGTAAAAAATACAACACTCCAAAAATGCTGGAGAAAACTTTGGCCAGCTGCAAACCCTGCATCTGACCTAACTCTACAGACTGATGAGGAAGAAAACCATCAAGACGCTCTGACCAAAGTTTTGGATGTCGTTAGAAGTACTGACAATCCCTTGAAAAACCTGCCTGAAGATGAGGTAGAGGAGTGGCTTTTAATCGACGAGAATGAGCCTGTTGAACAAGAACTAACCGATGAGGACATTATCAACATTGTAGTAAACCCTCAGCCTACTCAAAATCTTGAAGAAAATGACTCAGATGCCGAAACGGAAGAAAAGGAAAAAATCAGCTGGGCAGAAGCTGCAGAATCACTAAATAAGTTTATCTCTTTTGCTGAGGCTAGTACTAGCTACAGTGCTTCAGAAATTATTGATTTCCATATCATTAGAAATAAATTTTATACTAAACGCCAAAAGTCAAGAAAACAAAAAGACATTCGTGACTTTTTTAAATCTAAGTGAAATATGTTTTACAGTACGTGTACATACATTATATGAAATGTAAAATAAACTTTGTTGTATGTATTTGCATACTGTATTTTTAGTTTAATTATTAACCTAATTGTTCTTATAATTACCGCCCGATAGACCGGAATTTTCGGTAGTCCGGCACCGAGCCGGTCCCGAACGTGCCGGATTATCGGACTTCTACTGTATTTCTATTCTTCTTAAGAGCATTTTCAGCACAACTAGTAATATTTCTATGGGTTTCGTACAAGTTTATGGTAAACTTGTAACTTAAGCATTAAACCTTGTGGAAATAATTAATAATAGCTAGAGATTACTTTTTACTGCATTAAATAATTTGTACTGTATAAATAATTTACTAGAAGCGCAGAAGATTCTTGCTAAGTTCTTTAGCATCAAATTGCATTTAAGCAGTTATGTCCATAAAACCGGAACAGCAATATGAGATGTCAGCAGAATTATTACAGTAGTACATACCACAACTAATTTTATATAGTTATAATTTAATATTGCAGATTTGCAGTTGCTTACATTTTCTCACTTTTGAGAATGCTGCTCACCGAAATGTGTACATGTGTGCTTTAGTTCCAATAAATACGAAAATTCTTATAATATCTTTCAATACATCTTATGACAGTAAATTAAAATGGAATACTGAAATATTGGACAGAAATTAGCATATCTTTCAAGCGTACTTACGTTAATTATTTTGAATTATGTCCATTTAATCCAGTAGTCGGCAAGTTACGCCCCTTTATGACATTAGATTCGCTGCTTTAGGCCACGTAACCAGCTAAACAGTGCCTGACCGCAACCACTTCTACAGCTCAGTCCAGTCTTGGCATTTTCTTGCAGGAAGCAACGGGCTTCAAAGTTTTTCCCACCTCATCTGAAGAATACTATTTGTGGACTTCCTCAGACGTCAGGACCAATTCGGGATTCACTCAGGAATCTGGAAAGACCAGGGACAGGAATTCTCCGCTGCATGCCAGAATAATAACAATAGTATCAAAGTATCATGTACAGATTTGAGCAGAGCCGCCACAAGCATCGAAGGTGGAATGCCAGTAGTGCCAGAGAAGGTTGCGAGGTACGGTCGAGTCCATCAGGTGAATGAGTTCTGCAGGAGAGGTCGTGTATTCTACCGAAGTGGAGAGGTAAAGTCTAGTAGATGAGCGGATTCTACAGCTGAGGTCAAGTCTACAATAGTCAAGTAGATTCTACAAGAATCTACAAGGTAAAATAAGAACTGCAGTTCTCAAAGTTAAAAAAGTTACTAAGTACACGCATTTTCAGCTTGGCAGTAAATTTAATGTAGCACATTTCAAAATGTATGACTTAGTATCTTTTATCCTCTCAAATAAAGAAAGTGAACTTATCAAGCCCTCACATATACTCATTGCTTTTTAAGGCCTATATTTGCACCATGAAGTCACGCATACTTCATCTAGACATAACAAATAGCTCTTGGAATGTTGGATCATAATTGTTCGATAAGAACCTTTAACTAATTTTTACCTCGTGGTTTGTGTTTTCATAACTTTTTCTTGAGAAATGGCCTTAGATCCTTAGCTCAGTTCAGATGACAATGAATAGGGACGCCTGGTCTTTTAGTTGAAAAATATAGTTCTACATTCAACATTAACTGGATTTATTTTGAAATTTGAAAAATACTAATCAAGTTAATTACTTTTTGGATATTAGAATACGTAATTTAAAAGTATAAAAGAATACTTATGTAAAAAGCTAAAAATAAAATGCAACTGAATTAAAACAAATGTTCATAAAATCCTCAGTTCATGGAGTCCATAAAGTTCAATTCAACATTCAGAAAATCGATGATCCAAATAATCATAATGTCTTAGTTAAGCCATATGCTCAATACCTTATACTTCTAAAATGAAGTTACTGTGTGTGAGCTTATAAATAAATTAATGAAATTTTAAAGGTGAAGTAAATAAGATACTATCATACCTATACCTCAGCGGGATTGCAAATATCCTTCCCCAATGCAGCAAGTAGATTCATAATTTTATAAATTTTATTGAACAAGATGTCTTTGTTTAAAAAGGAATCCTTTGAAAGGAATGACATTAGCAGCGGAATATTTAATATGGTAGTGTTAAGAAACATTCCATTATATACCAGTCTGGAAATCCAGTGTCCTCACAGACGCAATGATCAGTATTTTTAAATCCATGTTTATATTAAAATTTTGCGATGGAACCATGTCCTGCTATGTATCTTGATAATTACGGAATCAAAATTTTGCGATTTAGGCCATATGTTGGCAGACAGTTAAAGGTACATTTGCCCTGTTTATACAAAAATTTCATTCTTTCTGTCATTTTTACTTCCTTGTACGAAGTAAAAAGGAAGTACTGTAATCGGGTATCATATTTCAACGAAAATATCCATCGAATGCAATTTAACGATGGTTTTTCGTGACATCTGTACGTAAGGACAGAATAAAGGACTCTCTTTCCCCAAACAATTATAAAACTGATTTAAAATGAATTCTGAAGAGATTTTTTTCGTGGCGTCTGTACGTACGTACGTACTATGTTTGTATGTTTGTACGTACTATGTTTGTACTATGTTCGTACTATGTTTGTATCTCGCATAACTCAAAAACGAGTTGTCTCAGAACGTTGAAATTTTGTATTTAGGACTGCTATAACACATAGATGTGCACCTCCCTTTTTGTTGCAATCGGCCGCACGAAAACTATATAAATATATATATATATATATATATCCAGTCTGTTACGCGGCTCAGTGAGCTCAGTTTTTTTATTCTTATATGTTGGTAAATGGGCATTTTTTGCTTTAAAAATGATTGAATTATGTTATTCTTATCTTCCGGTTAAGTGTTTTATGCTTTTAGTAAATCTGCACGCAAGATTTGTAGAATTATCAACAATTTCAAAGTTGTTTCAGTGCGGCTAAGCCTAATTATTTTGATCATAGTTGCCATATTTGTTTATATTTGAAACTTACCAGAATATTGGATTTGTTGCCAATCTAGGGAAACTAAGCTTCTTAACAACAAAGATAACGCCTTCTTTTATTACTGCGAATGAAATCGTGCTTAATCCATTCTGGAATTTATTCGAGGAAATAAGTGCTAAGATTTACTTCGTAATTTTTAATACAGCTAGTGTGAGTTTTTATGCATTTTTGCCTTGTCGCGAAGTGGAACTGAATTATTTGAATGAGAAATACTGAATCGTTTGTAAAAAACTACAAAAAAAATGCGTATAACTTAATATTCTATATGAGGAAGTCATGCGGTGTACACATCAGATTTTTTTTGTTGTTGTTGTTGTTTGTTTGTTTGTTTAATTTCATTTATACATCATTTTAGATTTATTAGAGTATTTGAGTAGAACATGTGGCAATGATTAGGTAATTCTTCAGATGATATACATAAGTTTTGTATATTTTGAGTTAAAAATGAATGAGATGTAGCACTGTTAAGTGAACCTAGCGCCAGAGCGTCGCTACGGTAAACAAATATAGTGAATTTTAAAAAGTGCATTTATTCTATTGTGGTTTATGCACTATCGACGAAGTAGATTTAATTCAATCCAATAAGTTTAAATGAAATGCAAAAAAGAAAATGCGTATAACTTAATATTCCATATGAGGAAGTCATGTGGTGTACACATCAGATTTTTTTGGGGGGTGGGGGCTAAATTGTGAAGACATATATTTTTGAATTCATGCTTTTAACAGGTTTTTTTAATAAACTCTAAATCCCATTTTCTTTAATAGTATATATAAATATTTCATGATGTTTTCTATTATTTTTGGTTTGGTTTGTTTTATGTCATTGCTACAAAGCACTTGTGGGCTATCTGCTTGATGGGAAAACGTTTTAAAGTAAACTGGCTCATATACACGTTATACATGGGAGAAAAAATGCAAACACTCTATTTATTATAAATAGGATAGGAACCACTTAATTAAAGTTCTGTTGCAACAAAAATGTTTTTTTTTGTTGTTGTTGTTGTTATTTGTTTGTTTTTGCCCTATTCTACCAGTTACAAGACTCACTAATGAGCGTCTTCGAAACGACAAAAAAACGCCATAATACTTTCCAATGCAGACGATGAAAACGGATTCGATTTTTGACCCATGTTGTCCAAGGATCCGCGGAAGTCAAGAGTGTATAAAAATACATCTCGATTTTTCCGAAACAGCTTATGGGCAATGCCTCAATGAAAAGAGGAAAATTATTATAATCTGAAGTGCTATTTTAAGATTTTCCCACGGCTTTTGTTTAATATTTCTAATCCCAAGTTTAATAAAACAAAGAAAAAGAAGTTTGTTATTGAAAGCATGCAGTAACTTTTGATTACAATCGTGTTAGGAAATGATTTGGCGATTTATATGCTGTAGTTTTTTTCAAGCAACTGACAAGATTATTTTAAGATTAAATTTCACGGATTAGTGCTTTAAAGTACAAAATGATTAACTATGTTTTTAATACGCATTATAAGAACTGGAGCTCACTGAGTTTTCTATGATTGTCTAAGATAATATTTATGTTAAAAGGTTTCACTTGAGAAACTGAAGCTGGGGATATAAAAGAAGAAAAAATGTTCTACTTTTTATAATAATAAAAATTTTTAATCCAGCTCCAAAATGAACTTTTAGAAACAGAAATTTTTGAAAACTAGTCAATCGAGTGATGCTTGAATAATTCAAAAAGCAGTTTCAAAATTATCGTTATTGAGTACCTGTTTCTACTTTTCAAATGAAAAACTAAAAAACAGTTTTTGCATTGAATTTATACATTAATCAATTCAAAATAAAAGCCTAGGAAAAGTTCACTTTTTTTGCAAAAATTTGTTTATTTTTAATGCGTAAAAGCTATAGTATGCTTATAAATTTCTACATTTTTCTGCGCTCAGAATAAAAAAAAATTAGTTAAATACTACTTTACATGAAACATAAAGCTGTTAACCTTTCATAATACTGCTTGAACTTTAGGTATTGCAAAATGGGAAAGCAATAAGAGAAGCAGTTTTATGTCTCCTAAACAAAAAGCTCGCTTAACAATACAGACAAAGTTGTTTATGACCTAAATAACAATGCCTCTCAAAATGCTTTAAGAGAGTGGTAAGTTTTTTTAAGAATCCTTTTCTGGTGAAGTCATTGGATTTTAGCATTCCAAAAATCGCATTTTTATTTCTTCCAAGAAAACTCTCCCAGGTTTACATCTTTCTTGAAAAACTCTATGAAGTCTTCTGTTATTCCGCTTAAGTTTTTTGTCTCTTTGAGACTTGACCTGTTCCGTTTCATAACGATATTCTGTATTAAATAAAACAACCTATGTCATCCAACTGAATTCTATGTTCTTAGTAAGTAATGAATACTGGTAGTTCGTGCAAAGATCGGGATGACATAAGTCAACACCTTAGCAGAATACTATCTGCATTAATTAATACAAGTAATGAATCAACTACGATAAGAAAACCATACTCTGTAGTCAAAATAGCAAGGTTTCGTCTTATTCCTACTGTTTTTTGAAAATGAATATGAATAGCAAAGTGTGATAAAGGCGTTGAATCATTTTTTTACAGATGAATCAAAACAAAATAAACATTTTTAAAAACTTATGTTCTAGTGAATTGTCAATCCAAAGTTATGCAGTTAGTAGAGAAATGCAAAAGTAATAGAAGATTTTAAAGAAATTTTATTGCTTAAAATGTTTAGCCGCAGTATGTGCCCCTGAGTTGAATAAGATTAGAGTTTAAATGCTTGTGATATATTTATTCGAACATTTTTACGTTTAAAACAAAGCCGAAAAAATAAGGTACTAATTGGTAGAAACATGACTGAAAAATTAAACGAAATTTGCTACTTGAATTGGTTTGAATAATTATTTTTTTAGAGTTCAATTAGGTGTAAAGATCACTTTGAGACTTGTAACCACAGTATGCAGCGGTACCTGGCGTAAAAAATATTAGGTATGACGAAATTCGCTCCATTGTGAGTCGAATAAATTTTGTCTGGCATTAAATTTCAAACCAAAGCGGTTTTAACGGAATGTGAATTTTAAAAAAAGTTTGTGCGCAAAAGAAAGATAAAGAGCGAAGAAGCGGATATGCAGTCGCGAATTTTAATGTTATATGATCTTTATAGAACTGGCTTCCTTGACCAAGATCATGACGAAGATGAGGGAAAGATCTTGGTCGGAAGACCAGAAGAAGGACCAGAAAGAAGTTCCTTCTAGGAAGGAAGAAAAGACTACAGAAGGTCCATGTCTACTGTAACCACGGACGGACTATAGCATAGACAAATAAGATAAATGTCTGGGGCTGGTATTTTGGTTTCTCGTTCAACCCATCCACTTTGAAAAAAATGTCAAAATAAAATAAAAGTTTCCTTTAATTTTGTAAAGACCTTATTTTATTCTAAATTATTTTTAGTCTGACTTTCCTTTCCCTCCTGATTTCAATTTCCTGTCGGAATTTAAATTTTAATGACGTAGTGTATGCAAAATCTAAATGTGTTCAGAAGCAATATCTAAACTGTGTTTCAAGAGTTCGTGAGGAGTAGTAGTGGAGTTAGTTCCAAGTTTATGCTGCGCGTTTGAAATAGCTCTCTAGTTGGTGTCAGCCACCTTCTTCAGATTATATTGATATTTTAGGCTCGGCTTTGCTGTGTGCAGCCGATTTAGCGGTTTAAATAAATAAAGAGCCAGTCGTTTAACCTTCTTAATTTATTCTGATTTAACATTTTTATTTTCTGTTCAATTTATTAGCCGCAAATGATGGTGAATTTTGAGCACCGAGTAAGTGTGTCTGTTATGTTAGTTCAAATAAAAAGGTTATTCAAACCTTCTTCTGCGGCATCTGCTCTTCAAAGACATAACGAGAATTCGCTACGCAGTCTTTTACGTAGGGTCTACAATTTATGCTCCCAAAAAGACATAGACTCTACAATTTTGCAAAATAAATAAAAGTTTATCCATATACTCAGTTTGGATTTAATCAGATTTCCTTTTATTAAGATGTACTGATGTAAATGATCCACTGTACATGAACAACATTTCGCTGACTAGCTGATCTGTGGGTAGGGAGTGGCACGTGATATTGGGTGCGTATTGCACGGTGAGCAGAAGTCTGGTAAAAACTATAAAAATAGTTATTTTTTATGAAATTCTTTCCAGACTAAATGCAAGGAGTATTCCTTACAAGACCCTACTATGCCGATCTCTTTCGCGGAACGTATTTTTGACAATTTATTTAATTACGTTAGTAAATTTAAGAAATTTATTTCCGGAAATAGAAGCTGAGGCATTACACAAGTAAGAAATAAAAACTTATTCCGATACTAATAAAAGGTCGCGAAAACGGAAAGAATATTTTGATACAGTTCATCATGATGAGGACGATAAAGGTTTATGTAATCAGGGTCAAGAAGCCTTTAAATGAAATTTCTTTTACGTAATACATGACAAAATATGTTTTGAAGTAAAAACTATGTAGCAAAAGTTACAAAGACATTAATGAGATTTTTTAAATACACTCACTTCCAAAATTTAAACACGGAGAGGAAAATACTCATTTCTGGAAGCCAATCAGAATTGAAGAAGATGCAATTCGCTGCAGAGGTAAATGGAAGTATACAGATATGTTAGGTAACAGCCAACCGCGCTTTCATGTCAAGAAATATGCAAAAAAAGGCAGTCTTATAAGAAGCCAGCTTTATGAAGGGTTACAGAAGTTGATTGTAAGTGCTGATAGAAGGTGTTTAAAACTTTCGTACAATTTGTTTTCAAGACATACGTGTTTCTATGACTTCCAGATTCAGCGCTGGCGTACTGTGGGGCGAATTGAAGCAGGACAGTCGATCACAGATGTTGCTCTTTTCTTCGGCGTTCATCATTCTGTAATTTCACGTTTATGGAAACAATTCCAAACCACACAGACAGTTGTCCGAAGGCCCGTAGCCGGTCGCCCAAGGGTTACAACCCCCGCGGAAGATCGATATATCGCTATCGTAGCCAAGCGGAATTTCAGAGCGACCTCCACACGTGTGACATCTATGGTCACAGCGTTCATTGGTAAGGCGATATCTGCAGCTATTGTACGCCGAAGATTACATATGAGTGGACTGTACGCCCAGGTACCTCGAATTTGTGTTTCTCTATCCGTCCAATCAAGAGGGACACGATTAAAGTGGTGCCGAGAAAATATCAATTGGAATGTGTCTGACTGGGGCAATGTCATGTTTACTGATGAGTCAAAATTTGCTCTGGAGCCAGATGACAAGCGTATAAGGATATGGCGTGAACAACGAACAAGCAATCAGTCCCAAAATAACGCCGAACATCACGCATTCCGAGGCGGAAGCATTGTGGTGTGGCCAGGGATTTCATTAGGATACCGCACCGACCTGCACATCTATAAACGGGGTTCTTTGACGGCTGTCCGGTATCGAGATGAAGTCCTAGAACCCGTTGTGAGATTGTACGCTGCAGCATTTGGTCCTACTTTTGTTTTAATGGATGATAACGCACGTCCCCATAGAGCTGACATCGTCGATGACTACCTGAAGAGTGAAGGGATTGCGTGTATGGCGTGGCCAGCATATTCGCCCGACCTTAATTCCATTGAAAATCTTTGGGTTGCTCTCGGCAGTGCTGTATCTTCACGTTTCCCACCTCCAGCAACTCTTATTGAGCTGGAAACTGCTCTACAAGAAGAATGGCGATTGCTTTATTCTGCGGCGGTTGACCACCTAATTGAAAGCATGGTCACAAGGTGTAAACTTTGTATACAGATGAGGGGGATCACATACCCTATTAATGTCCTTTTTTTCATTTTATGCTGTTTATTTTGCAATAATTCTGTTTAAGTCTCCAGTATGTCATTATCTGATAACTTACAAAAATTTAATATTGTTTTCATTTCTGTATATAATTAATGATTTTGTTTTATGCGTAAATATATATTGTTACGTGCGTACGGGTTCGTTATATATTGAAGGCACAAGTCGTCAAAAGTTAACAAAAATTTATTCTTTCCACAAGAAATAAATTAAAATGCTGAAATATTTCTTCACAGATCATCGCACAACATCACAATATCTCAAACGTTTAGCAAAAACTCAGTTCAAAACAGATAAAATAGTTCTGTCTCACAGCGAAATCGCTACAATCAATACAGCATTAAGTAAACAAACAGCAGTTCGCTTTTTACAGCTACAAGTATAACAGCAACAACAACAACTAACTCACTAACTAACTGAGATGAGGTGTTTCACCTCGGCTTTTATAAGCTTTTTAGTTATCAGTAGAACAATCACGATTTTTCTAGATTTTTCTGGATGCCAACAGTAATTACGAGATATTTATTTATTAAGACATCTCTTTTATTTTTATTGCTATTTTTTTTCAGCGTAGTTTTCTCTTCAAAAATCGTCTGCGTTGCTAAGGCAACATGAAGCAAATCTAATTACAATTCTAAATAAATAGCCAAATAAATGTGAAATTCGTAACATTGCCCCCTTCCCAAGGACTGCACGTCCCGGGCAGTACAATCCCTGGACAGGAAGCCAAACTTACAACTAAAGCATCAGTGCTATAATAAACATTACTTTATAATAACAAAATAAACAATAATT
>KK119033.1:484786-502727 GCA_000611955.2 Stegodyphus mimosarum
TATCTCAAACGTTTAGCAAAAACTCAGTTCAAAACAGATAAAATAGTTCTGTCTCACAGCGAAATCGCTACAATCAATACAGCATTAAGTAAACAAACAGCAGTTCGCTTTTTACAGCTACAAGTATAACAGCAACAACAACAACTAACTCACTAACTAACTGAGATGAGGTGTTTCACCTCGGCTTTTATAAGCTTTTTAATTATCAGTAGAACAATCACGATTTTTCTAGATTTTTCTGGATGCCAACAGTAATTACGAGATATTTATTTATTAAGACATCTCTTTTATTTTTATTGCTATTTTTTTTTCGGCGTAGCTTTCTCTTCAAAAATCGTCTGCGTTGCTAAGGCAACATGAAGCAAATCAAATTACAATTCTAAATAAATAGCCAAATAAATGTGAAATTCGTAACATTATGCTAGTTTCTTGCCGAATTTTGTGTCAATCAAAGCGGTATTTGTTGATTTTTTTGCATTTTACATCTTCGTGCTTGAAGTGAGTGTGTGTGGGAGTGAGTGTATTTTATGCAAACTCAAATGACAAAGTGTCGATTGAAACTGAAGCTACAACGTTACTAAAAATGGTACAGTGAAGACATTGATACAAAAGAACTGGATGAGGAACTGTGACAATTTCTGTTACTTTGTAAAAGACAAAATTTAACGTTACCATCTGACATGCTACCATTCATAAAGACTGCAAAAATTGCATCGACATTTCCAAATATGGAAATCATATTACGTATATTTTTAACTTTGACTGTATCACATGCATCTGGTGAAAGATAGTTTTCGGTGTTAAAAAGAAGTAAAAAATTATTTAAGAAACTCATTAAGACAAACAAAATTTACTTCTTTAGCTGTACTATACATAGAACAAAATTCGTTGTGCAATATTAATTTTGAAGAAATAATTGATAAATCTGTAGAACTGAAAGCCAGAAAAAAGAATTTTTTAATTGATTTTGTAATCATTTTTTCAAAACTATGGTTTTGACATTTAACAGGATAAACTTCGCTTCCTAATTTATGGCATACAAACAAAAAGTTCCAATTCTATTGACTGTATTGATACGTAATCAAACTCATGTTTATAATTATACTAAATGGAAACAGTATTAAAGATTTTTGAAACATTGACTATTTTTGTTAATTATTACTATATACCTATTATTAATTATTACTATATACCTATTATTAATTATTTTGTTAACACCCCGGGTGTAGGAGCCCGGCAGGAAAAATGTCTAGGGCCCTAAATAGGTGAATACATTCCTGACTGTAACTCTCAGAGAACCTTCGAAAGAAGAAGAAATTAAATTAATTCTACCTTTGTTAAAGCAAACATTTATGTAATTAAGAGTGAGAAAATGTTCAGGTGATAGCCAAGCAGTGGCATCTCGATAAGTTGAGAAGAAAAGAATGGCTGATCCATTTATTTGCAGTAGCCACTACTTTAAAACAATCGTAAAATAGCCAGAAACCATTTTCAACAACGTTTCAAAGCCTGAATTCACCAAAATACCTAAAACAGATGTGCATGCGCAGTTGATAACCTCCGGCAGAAGAGTCGAGAGAAAGCTCAAACTAAATTGAATTAAAAAAGTTGTAAATATTTCCTCTTAGCAATAAATTAGCAAATTCTTTAAATTTCCAACATTGGGGATGGTTTTAATGTTTTCTGAAATTTTTCACGAGGTTTCTAGATTTTATTTTAAATTCGGGAACGAATTAAAATTTTTCCCAACGAACTGAGAAGCTTTACCATTTTGAATGATACCTTGTTTAATGACTGTAATACAGCTGTTAGGTTAGGAGATAAAAACCGCAACTTATTTGTGGAAAGATTTTCACTATCAGGTTGAGAAATTCAGTTATCAAGAACTATTAAAATATTTCTCTACTTGGTCAAAAATTTCTTGTAAAGTTTCTTTTTTAATTTATAGTTCAAAGTTCTTTTGTCTACGCTTTAGAATTACTGTTATATCAAATACCTAAATTTTTGACATTTTTCATGCAAAGCAGCGATTGTTTTGATTTTTTTTTTTTTTTCTTTTTTTTTTTTTTTTTTTTTTTATTTTTTTTTTGGTAGCAAGAGATTTAACTTCATCTTTTTTTAACATGCCACTTGTAAGGAAAACAGTTAATCACTGTTTGCTCTGTGTTCTAACACTGCAACTTTCTCTTTTAAAAGCTATGTTTTTTAGAAAATAAAACGATAAAATAATCCGTTTCACCCTAACTGAGAAAATGTCCTTTCTCTTTAACTCGTAATCCTTCCTTCACAGCACTTTTCTCTCCGATGCGATACACTTTCTTGAGAAACAAACTGCATTTCATAGCATATCGAGCTAAAAGCAGTGTTATGACGATGTTCGAAGAAATCTAACCAACTGTATCTTGATATAAACTCATTTTTCCCAGTTTCTTAGTAAATGCCTAAGTTAAACTTTCTCATGAGAGGACCACTCATGAGTTGAAATAATTACGGGTACTGTGTCGGCTATTTCTGCATTGGAATAACCCTGACACGGGAAAGACGCATTCAAGCAAATTTAAGCCAAAGCAAAATTACTTCTACACGGTTAAAATCTGAATTTCACTTAACTTTTTTTAAACGGTTTTCCATAATTTTTGTAATACTAGTTTGCGTCGGCTTATTTTTAAGAAGTTAAAATTTCAGTTTTAGTTTTCAAGATTGATGCTTACGCGCTTATTTTAGATTTCGCTGGTCAAGACTGAAGCTTATTTTCGTATAAAAGTCACTCTTAAAACAGACAGAGTCGTTTCGTTGACTTCTGTTCTCGGTTACACCTGCCAATTAAAAGCCATTTGCCATTAAAAAAACAGAAAAATCTATTTTCCTGCTCTAATGAAATAAGTCATGTATTGTTTAAGCAAAAGGAACTTTTTGGTATATATAGATCACTCCAATTCTCAGAGAATAAACCTGTGTTTGAAAAGTAAGACGAATTTATGTCGACTTTAAGTGGTTATTTTTGTGTCATATCGCTCACAGTAGAGTTTGTCTCCGTAGCAAAATATATTACCCGAAGTCGAAGTAACGAAGTTTCGAAGTATCAATATTGAAGCCAAAATCGAAAGCCATGCTTCTCACACCCAACAGACACTTTCTGGATAAGAGGTAAGTCTAAAAACCAATATAATCTGCAGAAGAATAGACTAATACTTTTGAAACATAGTAAATACTTGTTTGATAAGCATTTAGCAAGCATGATGTATAAAGTTAAATTTGAATTGTAAATAGGTATGTCTTGTATGAAAGATTTATTTGCTTTCAAAGGGAAACCAGCCTGAAATTTTACAACAACAGCTCACAATTTTCAGCCAAATATGCAGCTTACAACTTTACTGAGATGTTTGATATGGCTCTCCAGAAATTCCCAACAAAACCTCTAGTCTATTTAAATCATTTGAAACACGTACTTTTGAAAATAGGTAATAGGTTATTGGTAGGAAACAGCAAAAGGGAAAAACAAGAATGTAAACAAAGGAATTTATGTTCATTAATATTTAATCATGCACCATAGCTCCTTCTATCTTTATGAAAGAAGAAATAACACCTATCACGTTAAAGTTTTTATTTGCAATATGTTTACTAGGTTTACTCAACATAATTTCGAACTTATTATATATAAGCGCAAAACTCTGTAAGAGCAAATTCAGTTCTTTTCCTATAAGAGCAATAAAAAAGTACATTTTATAACCATTTTTAGTGAAATGAGACAGTAGATAAGAAATACATATTATATCCCTGGACATAATGTGTATCATGTATTGTATGATAGTCTGTTTTAGTCTTGAAATAAGGTAGGCTAGACCGCAGACCATTTTAAGTGAGAAATTGACAAAGCAAAAAAATGTACACATATTAGAGCACTTTATTCAGTTACATCATAAATTTAGAACCTCTATTTATGAAATAAATAGTTTGCCAGTTAGTAACTACATGAGTTCCATATTGCAAAATACAAATTAATGCAACTATCTTTGTTACTAGCGTTAAAAATTTCAGTGAAGAGATTACATGAAATTATTTTCAAGCTAAATAATTCATCATAAATAACAAAACAGCAGAAATATTATTATGTAGCAAGGTAAATGTAATAGATACGCTTTTTCTCTATAGTTTAGAATGTACTCTAATGAATCATCATAATCATCATAAAAATTTATAACTCATATTTTTACATCCCGTTTTATAGCACAATACCTGAGTACATATCAAGCAATTCAACGTTTTCAACATTATATTTTTTTTACTTCTTCATAATAATGAGAGTCACTTAGCATAGGATTTTTTTGGTATAATTAAGACTACATTCCTGTTGCATAATTAAGACTACATGCGATGAAAAAAGCCGAAATTTTATTTCAGCTCTTTGTTTATTGGATTGACCAACTTACTCAGATAGCTAGCATATTTTTTCCAGTTTGTTCAAAATAAAAATCAAATAGTATGTTATATATTACAGGCGTCTTAACCAAATATTTATAATACCAGAACTCACTGTAATGTTATCATGTCTTAAAATTTATTGCAAAAATTTAGTATATGATTTAGATTTAATCCAGAGCAAACATTATTGAAAGTAGAAACAATATTAAACACTAAATTGCCTTGTAACTTCAATTCTTTATTAATATTTCGTTTAATGGTTAAATAACTGTCTATGATATTAAAAGATATTTAAAATGAATTAATATTGACACTGCAGTATTAATAATGCCTTAGAGATAATGCCAATATTGACGCCTTTTTTTATATTTAGACTTTTTTAATATCTAAAGTTACTAATAATAACTTTAATACCCAAAGATATTAATAATAATTTTATGAATATTGACTCCTCATATTTATATTTAAATCAAGGGTGGCCACAGGGTGACTGTGTCACAATTTTTAATAGTGGCGAATTTTTAATAATGGCGAAGTTTTAATAGTGGCACGCGAAGACTTTTTGAAAAATTAAAAGATTTGAAAAAATAATATGTTCTGAATAACCCTGTCGATAGATACACACGTAAACACATTAGAATAAATATAATAACTCTTTGAATAATTTATTTCACTATAGCGACACTCCGTCACACTATTGTTGTAGGTTTGGATCAGCATATGTTTGTGAACAAATGTTTTCCATTATAAACATAACAAAATCAAAACTTTGTTCAAGATTAATGCGCATCTAAAACACCTAATTTGGTTAGCGTCTTCATTAACTAATCCCAATACAAAAGACTTTTTATAAAAATGCATATTCAAAAGCACATTAATTAAGAACTGACTGTTTGAGGGTTATTTAGAATTAAATGCTTCACATTATTCATTTTTATTTTATACATAACCTAACTGACTGAAACTTTAAAAATGCTTATTAACAATAAAACCCTAGTTTGTACATTTGTTTTATTTATTATATTATTTTTTAAATATCCACTACTCAGACTTATATAAAAAATGTGCTACTTGTTCAAAAATCCCATAATCAGCCTATAAATAATTTTTTTCACCCTTTTTATGTTTTTTAATACATTGGAAAAGTTAGAAGTGGCACGCTTAACTTTTTTTTTCCAAATAGTAGGATTCTTCCCCAAAAGCTTGGCCACCCTTGATTTAGACTAGTAAAAAGACATGTCTTTATATTTACAGGCCTACTGGAAGACATCATCTATGCTTTTGTTTTCTATTATGTTACGGTAAAACTTTGTTCTTCGACTTCGCATAAGTCGACATTTATTCAACTTGATGTTAAGATTTTGTTTAGTGTAATGTGTTCTGTGACGAAACTAAACTTTGCTAACTCGATATGATAAATGAATAGTTCCTTAAAGCTGACATAAATTCGTCTTCCTTTCGAAAAAAGGTTTATTTTTTGAGAACATGGAACGTCCTACACATTCTAAGAAAGTTCGTTCCTGTTCCCCCCCCCGCAGCAAATACCTTTCAAATGGCAGACCTTGAACAATCAAACGATTTTGTCTGTTTTAAACAGGATTTTTACTTTAAAATGGATCCTCATGAACTTCAGTCTTGACCAATCATTGGAATTAAAATTGAAATTTTAAAAATCTCAAAATGGCCGGACGCAATACGCAACTAGAGTCAAGGAAATGTGGAGTAGGAAAATGGAATTCTTTGTACGAATGCTGTTACATTTGTGCAAAATGAAGACAATTTAAAGAGTTTTGGAACGTTACATCCATCAAGGAACATTCGCGATATTCAGATTTTAATCACATATCAAAATCACCTCTATGTGTTGGTTTAAATCTAAAGTGTTGTATTGGTTTGGCTTAAGGCTTAAATCTAAATCGTTTAGCTTGAAAGTTACTTTTATGAATTATGTTTTAGAAGTAGGATTTATATTTACGTTTTCTATATTTTTAGCCTTACCGGTAAAATTTGCGTTTTTATATGCTTATATATTGAAAGCTCTTGCTTTTTGTAATAGTTTTATGTTTACTCTGCAGCCACAAGAACCCGTATAACAAGGGTGACTGTTTCCAAAAGACTGAATGATAAAGGGTTGTTTGCCAGAAGAACGGCTGTTTGCGTCCCGCTCAAGTCTATGCGCTGGAGAGTCCGATTAGCATGGTGCAGGTAGCATAGTGATTGGAGTACGGAGCAATGGGCGACCGTTCTGTTTACCGACGAGTCCCGTTTTAGCCTAAACATCGATTCTCGCCGTACTTTCATATGGAGAGAGCCAAGGACCCGCTACCTACCCTCCAATGTCCGCGAAATCAATAATTATGGTGGTGGCTGTGTAATGGTCTGGGCAGGCATCATGTTGGAAGGCCGCTTCTTTGACAGAGGCTCTGTGACTGGTGTGAGGTATAGAGATGAGGTCTTGGAGCCTTATTTTCGCCTTTTCCGGGATACAGTGGGCCCCGAATTCATCTTACAGGACGATAACATGAGATCACATAAAGCTCTTCTGGTAGACGAATTTCTCGAGAGGGAGGATATTCGCCGGATGGATTGGCCAGCCAAGTCTTCAGACCTTGACCCTATACAGCATGTCAGAGACTCTCTGGGGAGGCAATTGCAGCTCGCAACCCCCCTCCGAGAACCATCCAGGAACTGAAAACAGCGTTGCTGAATGAGTGGGGCCAATTGCCCCAGGCACTGATAAACTGCCTTATTTCCAGTATGACATCACGCTGCGAGGCCTGTATGACTGTAAGAGGGAACCATACCCCCTATTAACTCATTTCTTTTGTGTGTTCTGCAGCCTCTGTTTCAGACCTTCAGACTCCCATGTGTGTTACACACAAACATGTGTGTCTATTATAACTCTTGAATGTTGATTTTGTTTTTATTATATCAACCTATGCTCACACCAAATTTTATTAAAATCTGTCCAGTAGTTCTGGAGATCGTAGACCAAGTATGAAAATTCTCTTAAATTATTTCATCAGTGTATATCTGCATACATTTTATATATTATAGATCTATGCAACTTCTTAAAGATTTATGTTTCTGATCTACATAATTTGTCTCTTCATATTTTCAAGCATCCTTAAAATCTTCAATAATACTTTTCAATGCTGAATGAAAAAGAAAACCGCTTATATAAACGAATCTACACAGTTCAAATCTAAGAATTTCAAAAGTCAGCAACACATATGTTTGTTATCATTTAAATAAGATGCTATCCCCACAGATCCTAAACATTATAAGTGAATATTCCTAAATATTCTGATAACATAAACAAACTACTTCATCTACCTCAACTTCTACAACAAAAGTGGCGGATTTAATATGCTCACAAAAATACTTCATTTTTAGAAAACGGTAAATATTTTACATACTTGCAACAGGTAAATGTTCCGATTTAAGAATGCTGAGTTTGATTTAACCTTGAAAGATGGGCATTTTAGCACTGTTAGTTCATTTCATAGCTCGCAACTTTGTCGACTTGCAACCTTATAGAAAGGAATAGTGAATTTTGATTGTGGAAACTATTACAAAACTAAAGAGTATTATGCGCAGACTGTTAAAAGGCTTTTATGCAATCATTAGAGCCAAACGTATACTTATAAAACAACAGATCGCAGACATAAAAAAAATTGAGAATATACATTCGACAGCAGATCTTAAATTCCGACGTTCTCGAGCTAGCCGGTCTGCTGTAAACATCGCTGCTGTGCATGACAATGTTATTGCATGTCATAAAGAATTCGAAATTAAACAGTAAAAATTTAAAAAATGAATAATAAATAAAAACTGAAACTGAATGTGTTATTACACACCTTGATAAGTAGATATGTAAAAAGAAATTATGAATTTCGGCGCGAGAGCTCGGTGCTGTAAGAGTCTTGGGGAACATATGCCAGGCTTTACATACCATTTATCTGTTATGAGCATGTAAAAACATTTTCAAATTTAAATTTGAAAAGTATTTTATTTGGCATATTGTATCCGCCGCTTACACTACGACACAGTTTATTACACGACAGGGTAAAGGTAAATCGTAAGATACCTCAGCCTGTATATGCTTAGTTATGAGTGTAAAACTGGTTATACGACTAGCAATGATGTGGTGAGGAGAAAAATTACCATTTCGCGAAATCTTGAGAATAGATCAAAAGAGCGCTTATATATCAATCCGAATTCCTAGTCAAATGGAAAACGTTACTCAGCAATAATTGCGAGATGTACAGGCGTTTTCGAATTCAACCGATAAATTCGAGAGATGATAGTAGGCATCAAGAAGATGAAAAATTAATATTGAACATGGGATCGCAAACCCCATTTAGTGCGTAAAAATTTCAGAAATAGATGTCACAGGACAGTGAGATTGAGATTGACAGTGAGATTGAAGATAGCCAAAAAATGCCAGGATTAGCAGTACTGTGGTCGAGAAGAAGAAACTTTTCATATGCAGATTTCCAGTGCGTCTAGGAAAAATACACGCAACGAGCAGGTATTCACTAGTAGACATTGCAGAATTCGAGGATGTCAAACTTCATTCGGAAACAGCCTGCCAGATTACACGAATGAGGAATATGGGGATATGCATCGTATTTACAGTAAGCAAGTGACAATGAACGTTTATCTCAGAGGATATACCAAAAGCAATAGCCGAGGAGCCGTTGTCCGCATCATGCCACCTTTACGGACATCGATCGACAGCTGCAAGAGACGAGATCCTTCCAAATAATGAGGCACAATGCAGGAACGCAGTGTACGCACTCCGAAAACAGAAAATCGAATATTGCAACGGTTTGCCGTTTCCATGTTGACCACTACACGATTGGTTGCAGCTGCACTGGATATTCATCGTAAAATAGTATGGAAGGTTCTGCGTCCAGAAAACATACATCCGTTATATGAGCAGAAGGCCCAACTCCTAGGCGATGCCTTCGGGTAGAGTTTATACGCTTTATGCTTGATGCCCCACAGAATGTTTCACAGTTTCCCGCCACTGTTTTATTTTCAGATGAATCCTGCTTTACCAGATAAGGCCTGGTCAACATTTACAATGAGTGTATGTGATTCTCCAAAAATACGCACACCACTGTCTTGTCGAAAGTGCAACACAAGTATTAACATCTTGTAGGGATTCGCGGAGATCATCTGTTAGGAGGATACCTTCTTCCCGGACGCCTCATTGGCGCAAATTACCTGGTTTTCCTACAGCATGTCCTCTCGGATTTGATGCAAGGAAATATCAGCCACTGTGGGCCAAAACATGTTATGCATGCATGATAATGCAGCATCATATTTTGCGATTACGGTAACCATCTCGAAGCTATATATCCCGAGAAGTGGACTGGACGAAGAGAACTGTTTCTTGATCTCTGCCCTCTCCGAATTTCAACCCTTTGGATTTCTTCTTCTGGGGCCACCTGAAATCGGTTGCAGGAGTATCTGACAGCACGGATCGTCGTCGCTTCAACGGACATCGCCAGCACACCGGGTATGTTTGAACGCGTTTTACAAGGTTTCTTCCGTCGTTGTCGGCTGTGCAATGACCTTTGTTGCCGTAATTTTGAACAATTCCTATAAAACTATCGCATAATCTCCTTTCTGATGTTGACTTGTGATGCACTGTAATCCTGTTTTACGTCAAATAAATGTTTTCCCCCTTATTATTAGCCCTCTTTGTTCCATTCAATGTTCATAGCTGTTTTTGCGGTTTCCTCTCATTAAGCATGGTCTGTAGCCCCATGTTCCATGGCAATCTTTCAGCCTCATGATTCCTAATATCATTTCTCTGAATATTTTGGTAGAATTCATAAACACCCTGTATGTACAGAGGAGCAGCCTTCTCAATGTAGATGGCATAAACGAACAACTCCCATCGTAAATGAAATACATGGAATTTATGTGGAAAAAGAGGGAACGTTTTCCGGCTATAATGGATTACGGAACACTTGAGAGTTCTGCGCATTAAGGCTGTCGAAATGGTTTAAAATGTTGTTTTGAAGCTCTAATTGGCAAATTATTACTTCTTATATCCAAAGTCTTATTGTGGGAAAAAGATTATAATCGTAAACGATTAATACACGAAAAAAGATTATAGAATGAAATTTTTCTGCAGCATTGGAAAAACGCATCTCGACTTTTTCCTATTTGTTCACATAAATTTGAATAAAGAACTTACTATATTTATTTGAGCACTTATTTGAGCTTCCTTAAGTGGAAACTCAACGATTTTAGCTTCCTAAAATTAATCGTGTTTTCTATATCTCCAAAAAGAGACGCTTTTATCCTTAAAATTTCTAAGCTTACAGATACCACAGTGTCACTAAATTTTTATCAAGAACTCCATTAATTACGTAGTATTAACCATTCGAATGATTAGCTTCGTCATTGAAAGCAAACGAGCTTCTGAAAACCTAACGGAGATTAGCAGATTCTCATTTCTTCTCGAAATGTCTTTTGTTTCTTTTAAAAATGCTCTAAAATGTCGTCTGTTGAGTTGTCCCGACCGTAGATTGATTGATCTTGGAGATTAGCTGCTAGTTTCCGCCAGCAAGTTGAAAGCATGGAATGTGATAAATTAGATGCTTGTCTCCGGAGACTGAGTTCTGCTAACTAATTGCTGTCCAATAATTATGATAATGGATTCATTCTTCCATGACTGAAATTTAAGAAATGCATTTAACTTTTCCTGTCGGCTCAAATCAGATTAATAATGATTGTTTTATGCACCAGCATGTATGAAATTATGCCGTTAATCCAAAGGACGCTATTGTGTTCTGTGGTTTGCGTATCCAACTAGAAGTTAGAAGGCACATAGTTGAATGTCCTATGAGAATGCAGTTGCTAATTCACGTATATCCTTGTAGTTATTTCGAAGCAGGAGATATGAAAAATGAACAATGCCTGGCGACTGGGGATTAGGGGACCCAATCACCAACTTCTGGTGGTGGAAAATCATCATCCACCACCTTTTATTTCGGGCGACACTGTAGAGACATTAGTCATTTCAAAGCAGGAGATATGAAAAATGAGCAATGCCTTCGCCGGGAATCGAACCACGGACCTCTCGAATACGCGCCGAATGTGCTGACCTTAACACTACAAAGGCATGCTAAGACGGTGGGAGAAATACTTTATATCCCGTTCTAAAAGGTCTAATAGTCTCTATAAGCATAGAAACAATTTTTCCCAATATTTGAATAGTTTTAAATTTTAACTTACCTAGTGTTAATTTTTCCGCAATACCCAAGCTTCTTTAACTTATGCTAACTGAGAAAATATTTATCTCAATAATAAATTATACCAGTAAAAAAACTGTACAGGAATAAATAATCTAGTCCTTAATAAAGTTCCTAGAAAATGAGTATGAGATCTGTTTTAAATTGTTTATATAAATGAACAAATACATTTTTGCATAACTCATCTACTTATTTTCAAATTAATTGTGTTCAGTTCATTTCCTTGTAGCGGATTACTGTACTTTATATATCGTACTTCTTCGCTTATTTTCCCCTCTTTTTTTCACTCATTTTATCGTCTGAAAATCGAGGGGGTAAAATTATAAGAGTCATTTAATTTCCGAAGAACGCGGTTACAGTAAGATCATAAAAAATTAAACGTAGTCAGGGATAAATTATTAGTAACTATCTCAAAATTATTTTTTAAAGAAACCTACGTTCCAATAAGAATACAAAGTAATATTAACGTTACAATATCTGACGGTAATTGAGCCAGACGTATCGTTCTCCGGTACAGTTACTTTGCAAAGCTCCAGGAGCACCTCAGATGATTGACAGCAGTTCCGAAGAGGGACATCGGAGGAACAAATGAAAAGAGAGGCGAATAAAAGACGATTTCGAAAATCGGACATATCAGCAATAGATAAGGCGACGATAAGATTAAAATAAAAATAAATAAATGAAGTACAGTTTACAAATAAACTAGTCCTCAGAGGGATAAACTCTGTAGAATATAGAAAGAGGAAAATTATGAGAATATTTAAAAAAATTGTTGGAACGCTGAGCTAAAACGCTAGGGAGGGGGGAATACGGGAGGAAATACAGTGTTTTAACTGCTTTTTTTTTTTAAGAAACAAATGATATCAAAATTAGTATCCGTCTCAGTACACCGTGAGAGCTTCCGTGACTAACTGTACCTCTTTCGGTGTGGAGAGCAGCGGTGTTTATTGAAGGGCGAAAACCTCATTTTCTAACAACTTTTCTTTTTTAAAAGTCAGTTCAAAGAAAGTACTTCAGACACATTATGACGACTGCTTTCTTTTGTCAGTTCAAAGACTTTCGCATCTGCGTTCAGTTTCTGCTGTTTTCCTCTGGCAGCACTGATGGATAGCAAATATTTTACTAGTTATGTAAAATGCCACAAACATAGGTCTTCAAAATGCTTCAAAATGGAAAGTTTTCAAAATATTTGCATGACATGTGAGAACTATTTGAAAAGTTTGTAATGATTTCCGCATTCTGGAAGAAAAGATTAATACTGAACTTTTTGAAACTGGTGATTTTGAAACTGGTGTTGATGACTTCCCCTCCTCTCACTTTCTTGGAGTAATGTCTTCTGAAGACAAACAGCTCTGTTTCTTCGACACTTAATACTCCAGAAACTGTAATACCCGCGAAGTAGTCAATTTTCCGACCTATCGATGAATTTAATTCTTTTCGACACAAGTGAGACATTTTCTGCAGTACATTATACTTTGGTGACTAGAAGCTGTTTTTCTTTAAACATACGCATTATTTTTTTTATACATACTACTTGAAATACTTTTATCTTATGTTTTTATTTTATTTTTTTAATCATATGCGAGAAAGAGATTTTGAGACGGTCTATAAGCCCAGCAGCTTTTTTATATTCTTGATTTTAGATCCAATATTTTAAGCATTTTGGTAGAATTAACTTTTAATGTTTTTCTCTTCTGCAACTGAAATAAAATAAAAACTAGATAACAAAAAAATTAAATAACACTAATCAAAGTTTTTATTTGGACTAATCGCACAAAATTTTTTCTTTCCTTGTACCTTTTTAACGTTCAAATGTAACACTCAATGTAATGCTTTTTCAAATAAATTAACAACTTTCTTATAAATATTTCATAGTTGTTACAAATATCTACTTAACTAAAAATGAAATCATATGTTTAAAATAAATTCAAAAAGACAAATGCCATTTTTAAGGTCTGATATTTCTTTATATGTTTATGCTTCTTTTATTGTCTTACTTTTGTTTTTCCTTTCTTCCTGTCATAAAAGTTTACTAGTGTTTTTATATAAACTATAATTTTATGATAAGGGAAAAGAATGAAATCTTTAAAGTACATTTATTTGAATTCATTAATTACTTTAAACACTTTGGAAATTACGTCTCATATAAATCTAAATTTCTATGCAGTAATAAACGACAAACTCAAACGGGTCGTCCGCGACCGGCCGCCGCGATCTCAAACTGGCCGCCCGCGAAGATTTTTCAATTACGTATTTGTAGCAAATACTGTGTTGCAAAGATTTCAAGATCTCAGTTTTTTGAAATCCGAGTTTATATCATTTTCATTTCCATTAAAAACGACCGTGAATAAAGCACCAGAAGATCTATAAATGGACTAATTAATTTATAATGTGATATAAATCTTATTAGCTTATCAAAGATTTGAAAACATGGATTTTATTAACTTTTACTCGTACTTGTCAAAAATAAATAAGCCCAGTTATGAACTTTCGCACTAAGAATAATCGCTTCGTTTGGAAATACATTTATATGAGGAAACGTTTTTTCAAACTTGAAAAATAATTAGAAAAGATTTGGAATGAGCGATGAGCATCTGCAATCCATGATGAAGATAATTTCTTGCAATTTCTATCCAAGCCTGCAAACTGTATCACAATCGAAACTTAATCAAATGTCAAGCTACAGTAAAAAATAAAAACGTTTATAAGTATTTACATAAAAGCAAATTATTTTTTTATGGACGAAGAAAAATTTAATAAATAAGAGTGACTAAGTTGTTATAATTTATTCTCAAGTTTTGTCCCATTTGGTAAATTTTCTCTGAAAACTTAGAATGATTTCATAATGTGCTTATTTTAAATTTTGGATATTGTTCGGAGAACAGCCTTGGTTGCGCCAACTTGGCATCTTTAAGGGTATGGGCTACATTTCATCATGCCAACGGAAGTAAATACTACAGAATAAATACTACGATAATAAATACTATAGTAATAAATACTAATTACTATACTACAATAATAAATACTAATAATAAATACTACAGATAATAAGTAATACTACAGATAATCCCTTAGCAAGGGCTGTCTACCTAGAGGAAGTACGTCATCGAATGACAACCACTGTCTATCATACCACAATAAGCTGTTTCTCCCTTTTTGGCGTCAAGGCTGTTCTCCGAGAAATATCCTAAATTTTATTTGAAGTAAATTATTTAACGATTAATTAAACAGACTAGAAGGGATGGAAATAATTATCAGTTTTAACATTTAATATTTATCTGAAACTACGTTTTAATTACAAAATGAAACCGACAAAAATGTCTTTCATGTACCAAATTTTTTAAAATTTAGATAGAAAATAAATATGAATTTCAACTCTTTTTCTCTGCGTTATTATTTTTATCGTGTATGTATATGTTTTGAGAAATAATTAATAAGAGGAATCTAAGATTTAATTAAGATATTTTTTATTTTGTTGATAAAAATTTTAATTTTGTTAAAAAAAGTGTTTTTTGTCAGATCCTGCATTCGTCCCGCAATGTCCTTTGAGTCTGCAAGGTATTTTTACATTTTATAAAATACTTTTACATACATACAACAGGTAAATCTTCCGATTTAATAATTAAATGTTCGGATTTAATAATTGAAAGACTGGCATTTTATCACTGTCACTACATTTCGCAACTCCGTTGCAACTTACTCAACTACACAGTCATTTTTAACTGATTTTGACGACTGCTGATACATTGCATTTTATTGAACTGATTTGTTAAGTTTTTACGGTCACAGAGAAAACTTTGGATTAAAAATTGTTTTGCATGTGAAAAAGGCATAATTGATCATTAAGTATACTTTACTAACCTTTCAATTTCATTACTATGAAATAAGATCCGAAACATTTTAACCGTAAAACAGCATTTATAAAGTATCTTTTAATTTTATTATAAGTTTTGTAAATGTAGTATATTTCTAATCATCTGACCAAATTAATTTCCAGAAAATTACAACGAACAAATTCTGAGGACAGAGCGAAATTTTTCTTCTTAAATATTATTCTTAATTCTTATATCTTTCTTCTTAAATATTTTTAAATGTTTGCTACTACAAATTTGATTTTACAATGATATCTTTTCTTATTTATTATTATTGTTCAAATAGCAGTTCTTCTAATAACTTTTGAGATGCAATAAAATTTCAACTTAGTTTTTCTTATTTTTGTCTTTATTTACAGATTCAATCAAAAGAGACGGGATTTCTTACTCTGTTTAGTTTTTCTAAAGAATGAAGTAATTTATGAATTTAAATTAACCAAATCGATTATCCAATAAAAAGATAAAACTCCTTTGAAGCAAACAAAAAATGGAAAGGGCAGTTTTGCAAAGATTTCATATATCCAATATTAAATTCTTCCTAAACGATAATCCAAATAATTGATAATACATTGGGATCTTATTATTTATTTCACATGTTAATATTTTAGATACGTTAATGAGACATCATGATAAAACAGAAGAGATGCTATGTTAAAAAAAAGTGAAGAAAAAGTTAATCATACTTAATATTTAAATGCAAATCTTAGAGGATTTCTTTTAATTTTTGCTAGTATTTTAATTTTTTTAGTTTTAGTTGAGTGATTACTTATCATTATTATTGTGATTACTGAAGAGCTGTTTAGGTTGTAGAGTTATTAGATATATCTAATAAGGAAAATTAAAAATGAGCAATGCCCTCGATGGGATTCAAACAGTGGACCTCCCGATTGCTGCCTGTAAGTGCAATCTACACAGTCCAGTCACATTAATGTGACCATCTGTCAAAAGCCAGAATAACCACCTTTCGCAGAGCGGACTGCTGCGAGACGTGCAGGAAGAGAGTCACATAGGTCCCTGAAGGTGTTCTCTGGGATGTTGAGCCATGCCGACTCTAATACCGTGGCCAGATGCGCTAGATTACGCGGTTGAGGATCCATGGCGCGAACAACTCGATCGAGATGGTCCCACAGATGCTCGATTGGGTTTAAGTCAGGTGAGTTTGCTGGCCAGGGGAGGACGGTAAACTCATCCTGGTGCTCTTCGAACCACGCACGTACACTGGCAGCTGTATGGCACCTCGCATTGTCCTGCTGGAAGATGCCATCATCCTGAGGAAAAACAATGCGCATGTAGGGGTGAACATGGTCCGCAAGGACAGATGCGTACTTGTATTGATCCATTGTGCCTTCCACAATGATCAGTGAACCTAGAGAATGCCAGGAAAACATTCCCCAGACCATAATGCTCCCGCCTCCAGCTTGGACCGTTCCGGCAATGGTTGCAGGGTGGTTCCTTTCAGAGGTTTCACGCCTTATACGCCAACGTCCATCTGTCCGATGGAGCATAAAACGCGATTCATCCGAAAACGCAACCTGTCGCCACTCAGTGGACGTCCAGCTGCTGTACTGGCGTGCAAATTCTAGCCTTCGCCGTCGATGAACAGCAGTCAGCATAGGTGCACGAACCAGGCGTCTGCTTCGGAGGCCCAGACGCAGCAATGTTCGCTGAATAGTACTTTGGGAGACACTTTTGGTAGCCCCTTGGTTCATTTTGGTGGTCAGTTGCTCAACGGTAGCCCGTCTATCTGCCCGAACGCATCTCCGCAACCGTCGTTCGCCTCTGTCATCTATGGCCCGTGGTGCACCACATTTGCCACGTCGCTGATTTTGGACAGTCCCATTTTGCCATGCACGGTACACTTTTACCACGGCGGCACGCGAACAGTTCACAAACTCAGCCGTTTCGGAAATGCTTCCACCCTTGGCCCGAAAGCCAATGATCATGCCCTTTTGGAAGTCGGATAAATCGCTTCGTTTCTGCATTACGCTAACGATTGAAATGTTTTCCGAAGCCCTCACACACCCTTTATATACGCTCAACTGCACTGTGCTGCCACCTGCCTTCTGTGATTGGTTATTTAACTCTGACATGGAAAGTACGTGGTGGTCACATTAATGTGACTGGACTGTGTAATTATACCACGAAGGCAAGCGGTATGGAGGGATAAAACACTTTATAAGATAGATAAACACTAATTCCTATTTAGAATAATACTTTTATTTCTGAAACATACGATGTGAGAAATTGGGAAGGAGACGACGGTCGTTAAAAATTCAAGCCTAAGCAAAAGTAGTTATATAGTACTTAAGTTTTCAAAAAATTAAGCAACAAATTCAAAAACTGTCATGTTGAGGAAAATAAATACCATAT
>KK119033.1:502825-517281 GCA_000611955.2 Stegodyphus mimosarum
CGTATACGGAAACTAGTTATCGGGACAATTTATGCTGCTAACTATCTAAATATGTCAACAATTTTTAACCAGGAAAAGGGTTAGGTATAAAAGCAGCCAAAATTTTGCAACGCAATATATAAGTTTGTTATTAGTTTTCAACAACTAAATGTATTACGTTTGAAAAATGTCGTTTTTCTCTGAGTCACGAACTTCAGAAATAAAACCAAAATGACGAAAATTAAAAAAAATTTTGATGACACAGTTGTGTAACTCCAAAATATGAACACAGCAGGCAATCGCAAAATTGACCAACAAAAGCCGAAACTTAAATGTAAATCCTTCCTTCATTTGCCGCTTGAGGAACCAGGTTCAAAATGAAGTAACATTATTGCAACGAATAGTGAGTGGAAGTCCGAGGTTACAATCACTCAGGATAATTGCCTTCTTGGTGTCTGTAATCCTCATGTTGCTTATCAAGTTGCTTCCAATCTTACAACATTGATAGAAAGAAAGTTACCTTCGCAACCTGTTTACAGACAAAGACATACACACACTAGCCAACTCAAAATCAATATTAGAAACTCAAAATCAATATTTTATTGGACCACGTTTTGCATGGATAACTGCTCTGATTTGTTTGAGCATCCAGTCTACATGCTTCTGGAGTGCATTTACGTCCAGAGAATACCATGCATTGGCTATGCAGCGTTTTAAATCTTGTAAATTATATGGAAGAGGAGAGTGCTGTCGGATGCGTCTTTCCACCATATCCCACACATTTTCCGTAGGGTTAAGATCCAGTTTATGCGGTAGCCAGTAGCCAGCGAAGGTGTTGGAAGTCAGCCTGACGTTCAGCAAACCAATTTTGAACACTTCAGGCGGGATGTATACTTGCATTATCGTCTATGAAGTACCCGTCGCCATCAAAGTAAAAATGCAGCATTGCAGAGTGCAGTATATTTAAGTATCTCATGGCTATTTTTTATCCTCGAGGAACACCAGGCACCACTTCCATACGAGCAGATCATTCCCCATATCATAATACTCCCACCAGACCCTTACACAGTGGGAGTAAGGCAAGATGGATTCATGGCTTCATGGGGTTCTCGTTAAATTTGACGTCTTCCATCATTGCAAAATAAGGTGTAGCGTGATTCATCCGACCACATTACCCTTTTCCAACGATCAGATGCCCAGTGTCTTCTTTCCCAGCACCACTTCAAAAAACGAATTCTTGCACGTCAGGTATAATGAGTGGTTTTTCTCACAGGCACCCGACTATGCATTCCTATCCTCTGCGCATGGTTCGAGCTGATATCTATTGGGAAAAGCCTTAGTTGACGATCTGTGTCAGCTGAAGAGCAGTAGAGTTCCTGTTCTGCCGTACAATTCGTCGGAGGCGACGCCGATCTCTATCTTCGAAACCTCTGCTCGAACCGCAGTTACGTCTTCAAAAGAAGGACTGTGGGTTCAGATTCCAACTTTTGAAAACCTTTCATATGGCCGCTTTTGAAACCCAGTGAGATCTGCTGTCTTCGAAATCGAGGCCTCTGCCAAACGGGCACCAATTATAAGCCCTTTTTCAAATGCTGAAAGATCTGTCGTTTTTCCCATTTTACTTCATTCATCGGGAAAAACACTCTTACATCTTACTTATACTAGCATTCTAACAACGTGTAACCCACCTCGTAAAAGCATTTGCATACTTCATCCCTAGCACGCATTCAAATTAAAATCTAAAAGGCATCTAATTCATTGCCAGTACGTGTATAAGCCTGCTGTATGCAAGATGACTAATGATTTGCGTTCTTCTGGCCACTTTAGTAAAAGTCACTTAAACTGGTCTCGAAATAACTTTAGTTGCACTCCTCAACAATGGGTACTGTGCTCTTTGCGGAGAGGCATGTTTGATCCATAGATTCCCGAACGCTACCTGAAGAACCTGTGTAATTCATTATCATAATAGTAACATTTGATGAATTCATGCAGAGGTGGTGGTATGAAAGCGTGGGTGGAGAAATGTATTGACTGACATACTGATTTTCACATTTTCTATTGCTGCATTGTGATTGCAATACGATATTCAAATCCCATACTTACTCAATACTTCAGTTCAATTTAACAGTTTCGTATTTCTGTTTACGTCTGTTCCGTGTATGGACTGCTGTTCAGTTACGTTCTGTATGCAAAAAGGCATGGAGGAGAACAATATCTAATCTCCCATTAAAAGATAACCCTTGTATAGATTCTGTATACTGCTAATGGCTGTGCAATGAAAGACATCTGATCTGGTCATACACATGAATGATCACTGAAGCGCTTCATCACTAAGCACTTGGGCTGTAATTTTCATCTTTTGTAAAGTTTTGTTCGACCCTGATGAAGCATAAGTGATAAAACTCCCAACAATAAATGCGTTCGTAGCTCTGCTTTGAAATGGTAATCATGAATTATTCTTGTACTCGTGACAGATACGATCAGAGATCGAATTTTTAATTCTATACCACAAGATATTTCCGATCCACTAATATGTATATTTCTCTGTTTAGCCATTCCTTCGAGTAGGTGTACTTTCTGATCGTCAACGCTACCACCAAACCACTATTAGAACCTTTCTTCCAAATGTGTCTGCAGCTAGGCAAAAGTCTTCTCAAAGACCTGCGATATAGTTGTTATATTAAGAGTGGTAGAACTAAAATTTACCTCTTTTTGGTACCTTAATAATCCATTTACATATATACAAAATATAAAGTAAGAAAATAAATCTCTAATAAATTATTAACTTTATTAGTAACAGCTCTTTAAATTTCTTCTTTAGATTTTACATGCCCCCCTCCTTGCATCTACACTGCATCAAAATTCCTCTCGACAACGTCATTTCTAAATCAATCCATACACACGACTTAATAATGCTGATGGCTTAATTAATTCGGAACTTAAATTGGGATATAAATAATTCGGAACTTAAACCGAAACTTTCTCTGGATGAACTTTCCATATTGAAAAACTGAGCACGTTTTCTTCTACCGCTGTTCTCGCACGCAAAACTAACATCGTCTTGTGGCTGATTGATTTCCTCCATTGTTTCAAAAATAAATTATGTGCTAACTCACGGCTAGTTTATCTGCAATTCATTCATCCCTTTTACTACGCAGTTATGTCATCACCACCCGGTCACCGCTCTACTACAACTACTGCCAGAAATCTCTCTTGGTCAAAAGGTTAATTGCACCAGCACTAATTAGGTTTATGGTTTCATTGCATTGCATTACATGTATGCATGTGCTACGTACACATATATAGACAAATAGGTAGGTATAGATATAGATACAGACATAGATACATAAGAAGCTAATTTTAGTGTACCTGAATAATTAAAGATATTTATTTAGAATCTATGATGACAGATTATAGCGGTAATTGAGTAATAACCCAAATAAGTTCATGATGAATAAATTAGCTATTCATTACAGTAGTATAGTACCAAGGAATTACTTATTTCAAATTAGTAGCTTTGAAACATGGTTATCTCTTCCAAGATTGAAGCTGCCTAACAAATATGCTACAAGTGTTGAGCTAGTTCTTAAAGTTTTACTGGATCGTACAGAAATATGGAAGAATTCGAAAACAGTCGGCAATTCAAGTTCATCCGTTCATCATTTTAATACTTGAAATCACACCTAAGAAGCTACCTGTTTGAATTTTAAGTAGTTATTTATCAATTTATCAGCGGAAAGGAAAATTCTTTGTCAAAAGAATAGTCTTCAGGTCTCGTTGCATGTGCAACAAATGGCGTTTCTTTCTCGTTGCTCAATTATTTTTAGTTCGTAAGAAAATTCCCTTGCTATGACTTGCAGTTTGCGAATTAAACCAAAAAAAATGGTGCTCGTAGTCACTCTTTGTAGACCAAGAAAAAGGAAACACATACAGAAGAAGAACTCAGCATCGTTACATTCAATAAGACGTAAAAAATCATCTTAACGTTCTCAGCCGCTACGCGAGGCAAAAGGGAAATTGCAATGCCTCTCCTCGATCTTTTCATTGGAGAGAAGAAAAAACTCGCTCTGATGCCCTCTTTTATACTATATTTGATAGCGATTAAATACTATGTGAGGCTTGTTCTCCAAATGGTATTGTTGGAATTGCATTCACTGTCTATGATATCTACGAATAAATGTCTGCGAGACATAATAGCTTCTACAGGGAGCAATAAATAATCTGAACCGCATGAAGAAATTCTAACTTTTTGTCTTTCTGCATAAACATGCTTTACGTGCGTTTTCTCATTTTCTAGTTATTCCATTGTTTGCCATTGTTATGCCATTGGATGCCATTGTTTCATTAAATGACTGGCAAATTCAGATCCCATTTTTGTTACCTTTCGCTACTAGCATATTTTAATGTAAAATATCTAACTAAAGCCGTTTAGATACTGGTTTTACATTTCTCAATAGGTCACTTTATAGCTTATTTTATTACAATCACGACCAACTAATGGCCCATTGGACATATTCGTTTATTACATTCATGACCAACTATTGGCCCATTGGACACATGAGGCCTATGAATTATCATTTGGTCTAACAAAAACTGTTACTTTGATCACAGATATTCGAGTGTATAATTTTAAACTATCAAGCATGTTGAAACTATTTTCAAGCCTTAAATACCACAAATATCTTAGAAAATTAAATTTTGTACGCTTGTTCTTCAGCTTGATTGTGAACTTGTTGTGTTGTTTTCAAAGTTGCTCTGCGTACAAAATTGCTTACAAAGATTATCTGAAAGTGCTTTTGTAGCCGCCCAGGTGGTATAGTGGGTAGGGAAGCCGACCTACCATACCAAAGGGCCGGGTTCGAAGAAGGCATGGTTGTAACTGTCCGTCCCTTTATAGGAGGCAAAGGTGGTCCATAATAAAGTGCACTTTATTATGAGGCTGCCTCCATAATAAAGTGACCCCCACTTCTGGCCGCAGTAGTAGCCAAACCGAAGTCGGCTGAAGGCCCGCCATTGAAAAAAAAATAAAAGTAGGCTTGTAAGAATCTTGAAATAACCGTCAATTATTATTCAAAGATTAATAAATATTATTACATAACACACTGGGGGAGCGAAGTAGCAGTTTTCGCTGCAAAACAGCTGAAACTAAAGTGCGCAGTTATCCAATATGCTGGCTCACCAAGAAGAAGGTTTCGGTTTAAGTTAGGAAGGTTTCAGTTTTCAAAATTTTGAGTTCAAGTTCCGAATTAGCTACGCTATGAGCGTTGTGCAAGCCATGTGACATAAATTAATCTAGAGATGGCGTAGTTCAGAAAACTTATTACGATTTTTATAATACAGTGAGGAAATACCGAAACTAAAATTGAGGGATTAAGAGGGTTACTACTAAATTAAATTATTAAACTGATTTACATGTTTTTTAACTTACATATCTATAAATATGTATTTATGCCTTACGTTAAGGAACTTTCAGGATTTACCTGACCTTAAGTTTAAATAGGCGAAATTATTACTGTCATGAGAAAGTAATAAGTCTCGTAATGGAAAATAAATAGTGAAATAGAGCCTTATCAGGTTTAGTAAAAGTTATTGAAATATATTTCTTCTTATTATTATTCATGAATTTTTCGAAGATAAGGTGGAAAAGAAGCTAGAAGTAAAAAAGCAAACTGCAGTTTTAATGGAAACGTTCTTCGTGACATATTTTAGTTTTTTCAGTAAGATTTTCTGTCTCTCCTTCGAATGGGAATTTAAGCCAACTTCCATCTAAGTGCTGTTATCAGCTATCATGTCTATAATCAAATACTCATATTTTTGAAGATCTACTCATGTTCAAATAAAATATGCGTATGGATCCCCGTGGAGATACATATGTGAACAAAAAACAGTACATTAATATAAATATAAGATCACAGAATTTATTCGTAGCTAATGAAACTCCTAATACCAAGAATACGGATCTACACCTGGGGGGTTAAACATGTGCAAAACTTCGAGATGTTAGATAATTTATTTGTTGCAAAGAGAGGCAATCGTCTCTTAAAACTGAGTTTTAAAGTATATTTATGTATTCTTTCGCAGCATGATTTGTTTTGTTGTTCTTGTGGCTTATTTCATTTGCCTCACAGTAACATCAGAACAAGCCCACGAAATTCATCGTGGCAAGGAGTGCACGATTGCGCCTGTCGTTGCAAGAGCCTTGGGCACCATACAGGTTACAGTACGACTTTGCTCAGTTCCATCCTCAATTTTGATGCGGAACACCCCGAAGGGACAGGTCCGAGGGTCTCCCAACCCTCTCCCCTTGCACCAAACCACATGAGAGGACTTTAACCTATTTAAACCTCCATGCCCCACAGACAATGAACATTTATAAACATCTACGCCTTCTCTGGGATTCGAACCCGAGTTCTTCCATGCAGCAATCAGAGTCCCTAACCACTATCCCGGTGATTTTAATCTGCACTATAATTCTTTTTTTTCGCTTTCCTCTTCAGGATGCTAATTAGGTTTTAGTGAATATGAGCTGAAGATTTCTGGATCTTAAAGATCGAGAGTTTCCAGGCACTCGCGCTGCGCTGGTAGAATTTCACCAACTCTCCCTTAAAGGGATTACTTCGCCTTTTATACTATCTCGCAGCCTAAACTTTAAACTTAGCCGACGGTAAAAAGTAATTAAAGCTACTTGTAGCTCATGTTATTAAATGCATAGTCTTTGACTACGTTAATAAGGTTTAAATTTATTTGACTGTTTTTGCTTAGTTTAATTTGGCGACGAGTAGTGTTTTTTTATTTATAGCATAAGTCGTATCCTTTATGATTCCAGGTGCAGACGCAGCCATAAATCTCTAACACTGTCTAGTAAGGTCTGCAGGATTTATCTCCAGATTCTAGATGAATAACAACCTTGCAAGATATTCATGGAATTGGTGACTATTCAAAACGAAGTCTTTGAACGATATAGTCAAGATCTCAGTGATTACCCAAAAAAAAATTATTAATAAAATTCATAATTAGTTGTTTATTGGTATTGAGCTGTATCGTGTAACAAGCAAAGTAATCGAATAAACAAAATTAAAGGGAAAAATAGATTAAAATTATTTAGTATACTTTAAGTGACAATAATATTTTTAATATATAAAATTTGTATGCAATACCTGCAGTATAAGAAAATAAAACGCAAGCACACAAGAAAACACAATAAAAAATGTGAAGAAGCGAAATTATAATGGAAAACAAGAAGCCGTCTGAATAATGTTTGGACTAGCAGATTTGAGAATTAAGTAATTTTGTGCCAAATATTAAGAAAATTGTATCAATACATCAAGCGTAGCCATCACATTAATTAAACTCGAATCCTTTGTAATCATAATCTGTGTTTTGCTTCTAGAAACTTGTTCATATATGTAAAATTAATAACAATAACAATACGAGAAATAAAAATAAAATAAAATGTGAAAGCTTTCAGATTTTGCATTGCTCCCAAAGGGGCGCTTTTTTAACTTTTTGTGTGTTACCTTTATTTATTAAATATCATGTTCTTCGCACTTAAACCACAAACTTCAATTCAACAGCAATATCGCAAAATAATTTTAAAATGAGCATATCTTTAGAATTCCCGATACACAGTCTCACGCGCTTGAGATAAAAATGTTTTTTTTTTCTTAAAGTGTTGCCATTCTTCGCTTTGAAATCGTTCAATTTGTTAATCAAATTTCTTTAATGCCCGATAAAATATGAAGTAGATAATAAAACAAATTCCAACTGCCAAATTAAGGCAACATAAACCTTAAAAACTTTTGTTCATATTCTGAAGCTGATTGTTATGTTTAAGTTATTTATGTGCAATTACTTATATTATGATTATGCAGTGTACATATACTATATATAGAAAAAAAAAATAGATGAAGATAATGATTCCTTCAAAGGGGGTTGAGTTAGGCATCAATTCAAACGGTCCCTGATTTAGATCGTCTGAATTCACGATTTCCAGAAAGATTATTTTTAGAGAAAGCACCATATCAAATTGATTTATCACATCTGGTTGCCAATTTATATTCCCTTTTCTTTAAGATTGCTTTGTTATATGAATACTTTTATTACTTGCAGTAAGCAATTCAGAAAATTTGTTCTTCTTTTGTCAAGAAAAAAAACCCTTTCTGCATTTTGATGCATATTCTCCTTGATTGTCACTGTTACGCGATGATAAAGCGACCCCCCTGCTACTTTACATTATTTTCAAGCGCAAAACACTGCTGAAAGAAAAACTCCTTGAAGTACTGGTTCGAGTTCAAGATGAATGGGTAGGTGACAAAACAACTCGACATGAGTTATAAAGTAAATGTGATTTCGGTGTCCAGGTGCACTTTTGCGTAGGCGGTCCATATTAGTTCTTAACAACTTCCTAGGTCTTCCAGTAAAAGTGTGAAAAAGGAGATTAAGGAAGAGAAAAGTGACATGGTTGTGACAGAAGGAAGAATTACTGGAATGTTGCAGCTACTTGGTGTGTTCATCAACGGTTCTTTCAAGTCTCATCTGAAAAAATTTTTACCGCAGATTAAAGATGAAGTGCCATAGAGACGACACTAAAACGCTTCTCTCTCAGATATGCATATGGATTGTTTTTTCATAAATACTAATATCGGGTGAAATGGTATCCAGAATTTTTAAGTCACGTTCATTTCCAACACGATGGACAAGGACAGAAGACAAGGCAATACGCATCGCATCATGTGAGAGTGAAGACTCAAGTGATGCTGGTAACTGGAAGTGAAACGAAATAAAGAGCGTGAAACACTAGCGGTCAGTTTTGAGTGAAGATACAGACTGAAATTTTAAGGTAGGTAAATAGAATTACTGGTAGTAAATTGCTTTCAAATTATTCCTATCTCTAGTATAGGTCAGATCCTAATTATTGGTACAAATTTAAGGTGCGGTCTATGAATGCGTAATTACGGTATTCTACGCAAATTTCCATTTCAAGATTGTATCCTCGTATTTTTATCAGTAATCCGTGATTTGGAAGAGAAAATGTTTGCACTCAAGTTTCAATATACGCTAAACCTCTATCACGTGTTCTCGTGAAATGTGAAGAGTACATAAAAAGGAGTTTGTTTCATGCAAAGCAGTTATTAATAACGTGCAGGATTTAAGAAAAACGGCATCTGAAAGTTTCTAATTAAAAATCTTACATAGTGCTAGCTTTACAATTTAGTGTTCAACGACAGAGTTATTGCAAGACGAAACCAGTCTATGTGCAAAGTAGGTAAAATAGAAGCGTTCGAAATCGTTAAGGAACTACTGAAGGTCTCTATTAATATTATTCTGTAAATTTTTTAATGCCTAATCTAACTACCTATTTCTAACGACCCTGCTTTTAATATGATTAGTATATAAAAAAGCAACAAATTGATATCTAAAATTGTAATTTCCAGTTGTATGGTCTAGTTCTGATACAAATGGGCAAAACCATTGTTTTATGGGACCGAATCAAAGCCGTTCACTCAATGAACTGATTCAGTTATTTTTATGACTCACCTCTTCACTATAATAACATTGATGAAAAACAGCGAGAAGTGAATCAAGAGCGGAAAGAATCGAATGATCAGTAAGATCAGTAAGTAAATTCCTTCATAAAATAATAGAACATTTCTATTCCAGGCATGCTTCCTACAAGAGCTCTCCCTGAAATGTTACACAGCCATCACCCCCCCCCTTTTTTTTTTGGGAATCAACAGTTTATTGAAAGTGAATCTTTTTTTAGTCAGTTTTGGAGCGGATCGTCTAACTCGAAATTCTAATAGTTGTACCTTTATTTAACTATTTTGAGGAAGATGCCGCAATTTGTGTTCCACAAGCTGCATGGAACTCTTTTGTATGGACCTTTATACAAAAAGGTTTATCCCCCCCCGCGTTTTAAGCAATTTGTCTGTCATCAGAATAATGTTAATTTTAATGCTATTAAATCTTCCACCGAAAAGGAATTACATTATTAAATCCAAAGCACAGTTAACACAGGATCTCGTTTGGTCAATGCTGTCAATGCTAAATAGCAGCTTCATGCGCCATTTAAGTTTAATCTAATGAGCATTATGATGAAGGCCAACAGAAAAATAGAACAATATAAATCGTTTTGTAAATAAAATCTGATAAGATGCCAAGAACTTGTTGTAGACTCTTAAACGAGAAGTTGTGATCTTAAGATTTGTTATATTTGAACTTCATTCGACAATATATTTTTATCTATTATTTTTGTTTTGTTTTGTCTGAAAAACTCCCATAAAAAATTCGTCTCACATTGCCTTCATAATTACAAAATTAAATTAAATTAAGAAAATAAATCTTGATTTCAAATGAAAATATTGACTGTTTTTTAAAAATAACCAGGCCATCGCTCTTTCCAAGTTTCATCTTCGCAGGTGACTAAATCAATCTTTCTGCAAGCATAACACGACAGACATTCAGCCTTATATATGAAGCAAAATAAGAGAAAAATAAATAAAACAAATTTTTGATTACATTGCCTATAAAAACATATACACAAAAGTTGTCTACCACCAATATGTAATGAACATTTTTAGTTTGATGGCTTTTTAAGTATCTCATGCCTCAAAGACATTATTATCACAAACGTCTATGCTCCATCTTGGGATCGAACTTCAATCCAAGGCCGTATACAGTAAGACAAATTTAGGAGGAAAGATATATTCTATCAAGCCTGTTCTCTCATATAATTTCGTTTCTCAGTAATGCCCTTTTCAGTAATTACTTGATGCATTCAATGCTTCGAGAAGAAATTATCAGAAGCTACTTGCCGTTTTTGTTAATTCAGTGCTGAAATACTTGTCTGGATGAATACCAGGTTGAGTTCACTTTGAAGCTGAAAACTTCATAGTACAAATATTATTTTTTAAATTTCTACTGTGTATGGATATTTCCTCCCCTCCCCAATCACATCTTGGTAAACAATAAGAGCACCCCAAAAGATTTGTCACACGGCAACATCTCTCCTTGTGGCGACCCAATGGTGCCCTAAGAAAGACTTTTTTTGGTCCTTGGTTGAAAGTATTTCCCCACCCCTATTCTATGGAATCAAAGTTTTAGAAAATCGAAGCTGTCTGAAAAGAAGCTATGGCGAAGTTATAATAGATACCAAAAGAAGCATCATATATATATTTCCATGTACATTAGAAGAGCTAAAGGAGGTTTGTTAAGTTCTGGGTATCACTTCGAAGTTACTAAACATTAAATTTTTATATTTCAAATAAAACTGCCCTAAATTTTTTCGAAAAGAAGAACATTTGGGATGATATATAATGCGAAATATGAAAAGTATTAGAAAGTATTAGAGAGAGAGAATCTAACCGCAATATGTCTATCTGCAATACGCATCGGTGCGTTTTTAAGCATTTGAAAATTCTTTATATTAACCTTTATTTAGCAGCAACACCATATGTTCTTGAAAACTGAAGTTAATGACAATAAAGCCTTTTTTAATGTAAGACGTGTAACAAGAAGAATTTATCCGCTTGTTTTCTTAAATTGAAATAATAATAATAATAATAAAGATTAAATTTAAAAACAACTAAAGCTTCCCTTGTTTTTCCTGTCATGTTAACTATGAACTCGTTTTTCCTGTGCAAATATTCTATAAAATTAATTTAGATATTTTCACAAACTCTTATTTAGTTCACTCATGGTTTTCACTCGTTTTTGGGTGGAATTCAGTCATCGAGTGTTAACCTACTTCCTGTTAAGCTATCGAGTTAAAATTTTGTACACACACTGGTTGTCGAAGAGGGTGCAACAAGCGATTTTTCAAAATTTGATTTTAGATTTTTTTTATTTAAATACATTGTGTGATAAGATGCAAAAGAATAACAGAGAGGAAAAAACAGATTTTTTTAATAATTTAAAAGTGTTAAATGAAATATAAATGAAATAAAAATACTTACATAAGTTAAATGTTTTAAATGAAAATCATTATAACCATCAATTCTTAATGCGGGCCATGCAAACATAAAAAAAATTGTGAAACCGAAATTGCCATTTCCGAAAGCTATTCTTCAATTTACTCTGGAGCCCTCAATATTATGCGACTTTAACAACAGGCAAGTAAATACTTAAAATCTTATTCACAACACACATTTAATAATAGATAAACAATTTATTTTAATAAAGACTTTTATGAGTCTACATATAATAAAATATCTTCTCCTTTTATAGTTTATGAAAACAAAGAAAATTTGAAATGGAAAAGAATAAAAGTAAAATGCGTGACGAGTAAAAGAGGCATATTTTAACAATAACCGGTATTAACTCGCACTTATATATCCAGAGGAGTTTACTTTCATAATTATCTCGAAATCGACCGTAACCAATAGCGTAAAATGATGGTGAATCATGAGCTAGAACTTCAGATTTAAAAAAAAAGGACTTATGGTATTCGTAATATTGGAAAATTTCTGTCTCCGAAATGGTATATTTAAGAACACTGACCCTCGAAAAAAAGTCATCGATACTTATCAACTATTTATATACTTTGTACAGAATTTTAAAAGTATCCGAAATATTGGGCTGTCCGGAAAGTTCTACGTTTTTTGATGATAAATCCAAATGAAGCACTACAAAAAAATTAAATAATTTCATGGAATCACGTAAGCACCATTTTGTTCCATGATTTTTTTTCCATCTCTCCAGCATTTGGAAAATTCCTTTTTTAAAACAGTTATTACATATATTCATAAAAACGTTATTAAGGTGCTGTGTGACAGTCTTCAAAGAAAAAAAAATTGACATTACAAAACCCTACAGACTAAAGAAGTAACCTGAAGAGATTAAAATACAAGATCGCAAGGTCTTGAGAATATGAGGGTGACACAAAACACCCCAGCCGTATCCAATAATTTTTTGTCTGACTTTCACCGAAATGTGGAGTCAGGCACTGTCATGATGGAAGAAAACACTTCGAGAATTGGGCAGTTCTGAGCTCTTCGTTTCAATTTCTGCTTTTAAAACTGCCATTTTGGAACAGTATTTTTCCAAATTTATAGTCTGATTTGGTGACAATAACTCATAGCACACAATTCCTTTGTAATCTAACCGTACAAAATCTCCCCTTCGATGTTACTAAAGGAGGCTTTTAGGTTACTCCTTGACCTTTTCCTTGTAACATTTTTATATAGGATCCATTTCTCATCTCCCGTAACGATCCCGTAAAATAAATAAATAAATAAAATTCGCCCCTCCAGCATTGAATTTTATAAGGTGGTTTTTCAGCGATAATGTCTTTTAATAGGTTCTTGTTTACGTAGGATGTTCGCTCAAGGCATCATCTTCAGAACTTCCAAAGCACCTTTAAACTATGTCATCACAAACCGTACTTTGTTCATATATAGCAGAAGTTTTATAAGCAGTCTGACTAGCAATTTTTTTCTAAATAAAAGAACATAATATGATGAAAAGGAACTCTTGGTTTTCCATTCTCAACATTGCTCTGAAAAATAATTATGCTACAATATATGCTAGAATTACACAGCGTTACGAGAAAATACTATATTTAAGCGTTTACTTTGATTAAGGTTACAAGGACAAGGTCAAGGAGTAACTTAAAAGCCTCTTTTTAGTAACATCGAAGGGGAGATTTTGTACGGTCAGACTACAAAGGAATTGTGTGCTATGAATCCTCATCAGCAATAACAAAATAATTAGAAGAAAACGCACTTCGATTTGAAAAACCGCAAAACTTACCACATGATCCAATATTTTGCAATTTTTTTTTTCATTTTAAAATCATGCATTATCAGTTTCAGGAGTATTTTGATAATTACTTTCATCTGTGGTGTTTATTTTGCTGTTTATTATCATTAATGGCATAATTAATGAAGTGCCGGAACACTTTGAATGCCTTTGAAATTTTAAGCATTTACTTTTTAATTTGTGCTTATATATTAGTTGCTTGAATTTAAACATTATATAACGAGGAATAGCTGTCGATATCAACAATAATATAGTTAAATTCTCCAAATTTTTAGTTTAATACTGAATTGACAAATGTTTTTCAAATTCAGTTTGCTGTTTTTAATAGCGAGCTAAGCAGTTCTGGTATTTTACTATAATTAAATCCTTTTTTTATTTAATTTCCTGCAGAAATTATAAATATATGATAAAATGCATTAAATACTTTTTTAACTACACGGTTTTCATCAAATGTAGTAAAACCTAATCAAATAAAATAAGCCAGAGACTTGCGAACAATGGTGGATTTTAAATAAAAATTGTCGAAAAAAAATTAAGCAATATCAACGTAATCTTTATTTTCAATATGTCATTTCCATGCAATGTTTTCTTGAAATTGCGTTATTGTTATACTATTCAGAGAATGAAGTCTCACAATTTTACTTTTAGTTGCATGCCGCTAATAATATTAAGATAGTTAAAAATTATTTTTTAGTTTCTAATATATTAAAAAATATAAA
>KK119033.1:528277-547469 GCA_000611955.2 Stegodyphus mimosarum
ATATATATTATAAGAAGACTATTATTGTATGATTAAGATGGCTTGGTGAAAAGTAAGTTACAGCGGATATGGCGATGATGAATAGCTTAACTGCGTACTTAGAAAGGTGACACTTGAAAAGATACGTAACTGTAAATTCCACTCATAATTTTATTTCTTCATAATGCACATCATCACTATGAGTACGCTATACACCCCACAGTTTTATACAGCTTAATATCTTCTTAAACAATGCACGAAATTAAACTCTGCGTGGCGATTGGAATGACGATACAGCTAAAAAAGCAGCAGAAAAAAAACGCGAAGAGGGAGTGACGTACTTACCCTTTTTACACCGCATTCTATTTCAGATCCCATTCCTATTCCAGATTCTATTTCAGTTAATGTCCAAATGTTGGGTTCATATTTCATCGATAAGTACGCAACAGAGTTTAGTTAGAAAAATTATTGTTGTTATTTTTAGAATGAAAACGAAGTTGTTAAATGGCTATTATTAATTTATTATTTGAAAGATAGATTAGATATTTTGTATTTTACACACACACACATATATATATATATGAATACATTTTTTCATAGGAAATCTCCTGCTCACTGAAATTTTACATTTGAAAACAGCTTTATCAGAATTGGAGATCTCGCGTTTAGCATTCTAGTGATGAGATATTTTGGAGAAAAATTGTCAAATTAGAAACTTCTTAAGGATGTCGGAAACTTTCAAATCTCTTCAATAGCTTAATATGAATCCGAAATTTAAGTTTCGCTGATTCCCCTTCCCATCGAATTACTTCCTAGAAGGCGACGAAGCAAGTATTCGAAATCTTATTTTCTTTCATTTCAATGTTCAATTCCTATTTTTTTACTACGCATAATTTTTAAAGCGAATTTTTTCAGCGCTTTTGAATTCAGATTCGTTGTTTAGCGTTTTCTTACGTAGGTATTTTCCTGTGGATGAAAGCATTTCATTATTCCTGTTTACAAAGATTTGCCAGACACTATCTGCGATTTCTTCAAGAATTTCAGAGGTACAGTAGAAGTCCATTAGTACGGCATCCAACAGTCCGGAAAGCCCGATAGTCCGGCATCGCTCCGGAAAATTGTAAAAATTTTGGTTTTCTCCAAAAGTGTGTCTTTAAAGCAAATAAAACCGCTCGAGAGCTATTCGGAAGTTTTCGGGGTAGTTCGAGATCATCCGAAAGTGCTCGGTATTGTTCGGAAACAATTAGCGGCCGGCTAGTCTCAGCTGTCACAACAAATTCAGGTGCAGTGCAGCTCCGTTAATCAATCACGAAGCGTCTTCGCCATTTTTTTGTGCGTTGTTGTTTTGTGTCCTTTCACATCGCAGTAAACGTAACTTTTGAAACTGTTTATAAAAAAAGTGATTTTCGTTCTAACTGTACAGTGACCATGTTTTCAAAACCTAAGCCTTCGAGTTCAAAAGGAGAGAAACGAAAACACGTAACACTGACTCTCAATCAGAAACTAGAAATCATCAAACGGCTAGAAAAAGGCGAGAATAGAAATGTTTTAATGAATGAGTTTAATATTGGCTCATCAACTATTTATGACATTAAAAAACAAAAAGATGAACTAATGAAGTTTGCTTCTCAATCGGTAACAACTGAAAAATTGGCTTCTAGAAAAACATTAAAAAAACCAAAACTGGAACAGCTAGATAGTGTATTGTTCAAATGGTTTAGTGCAGTACGTTCTGAAGGAAAGCCGGTAACAGGGCCAATGATTGTTGAAAAGGCAAAGAAATTCGGCCAAGATTTAGGAGTTGCTGAAAGTGAATGTAATTATTCTGATGGTTGGCTCAGAAACTTTAAGTTTCGGCATGGAATTCGAAGACTTGATGTAACTGGAGAAACCCTTTCAGCAAACCAAAACTCTGCAGAAAAATACAAAGACGAGTTTGAGAAAATCGTGGCTGATAATGATTTAACACCTGAACAGATTTACAATGCTGATGAAACAGGGCTATTGTGGCGATGTTTACCAACATCTACACTAGCTGGGGGAGGAGAAAAAGCAGCCAAGGGTTTTAAAAAAAACAAAGACAGATTAACCGTTTTGCTATGTGCTAATGCGTCTGGAAACCACCGAGTGACCCCTTTTGTGATAGGTAAATCTGCAAAACCCAGGGCTTTTAAGAATGTTACACACTTGCCTGTCCAATACGATGCTCAATCAAATGCGTGGATAACTGCCGCCCTCTTTAAAGACTGGTTTTTTCACCACTTTGTGCCTGAGGTCAAGGAATCATTCAAAAGCCTTGGTCTACCAGAAGATACTAAAGCCATCCTTCTTTTGGACAATTGCAAAGCCCATCCGCCAGTAGATGAGTTAGTTTCTGGAAATATTGTTGCTACTCTGCTCCCACCTAACGTAACATCTTTGATTCAACCCATGGACCAAGGGGTTATTCAAAATTTTAAATGCTTTTATAGAAGGTCTTTTATTCAAGGCCTGTTAAATGCCGACTGTGACGTGACTGATTTTCAAAAAAAGTTTACAGTAAAAGATGCCGTCTATGCTATTGCACAGTCTTGGAACCAGGTAAAAAATACAACACTCCAAAAATGCTGGAGAAAACTTTGGCCAGCTGCAAACCCTGCATCTGACCTAACTCTACAGACTGATGAGGAAGAAAACCATCAAGACGCTCTGACCAAAGTTTTGGATGTCGTTAGAAGTACTGACAATCCCTTGAAAAACCTGCCTGAAGATGAGGTAGAGGAGTGGCTTTTAATCGACGAGAATGAGCCTGTTGAACAAGAACTAACCGATGAGGACATTATCAACATTGTAGTAAACCCTCAGCCTACTCAAAATCTTGAAGAAAATGACTCAGATGCCGAAACGGAAGAAAAGGAAAAAATCAGCTGGGCAGAAGCTGCAGAATCACTAAATAAGTTTATCTCTTTTGCTGAGGCTAGTACTAGCTACAGTGCTTCAGAAATTATTGATTTCCATATCATTAGAAATAAATTTTATACTAAACGCCAAAAGTCAAGAAAACAAAAAGACATTCGTGACTTTTTTAAATCTAAGTGAAATATGTTTTACAGTACGTGTACATACATTATATGAAATGTAAAATAAACTTTGTTGTATGTATTTGCATACTGTATTTTTAGTTTAATTATTAACCTAATTGTTCTTATAATTACCGCCCGATAGACCGGAATTTTCGGTAGTCCGGCACCGAGCCGGTCCCGAACGTGCCGGATTATCGGACTTCTACTGTACCGAAATTTTCTATCTACTAATTACTTTGGGTTAAAATGAGCTTATTGTGAAGAATTCGAGCTTATCTTCGAGTCTGAAACAGGTTGTAACTAGAGTTGAACGATGCGCTCTGGAACTGATTCAAAGAACCGATTTACTTCACTGAGTGAATTTATTCCGATTCCAGGAAACAGAGTTGCAACTGTTCTGTAGTTCACTGAAAGGTCTTGTTGGAAGCGTGCCAAGAATAGATATTCCTATTCGTTCACAAACCGATTCAATTTACTGGGGTTGGGTTGGGTTATTCAATTTATGGCAAAGCACACGAGGGCTATCTGCCTAAAGGGAGGAATGCCTTCGTGGAGGTCTTTCTAAGGGAAACTGGCTCGTATACACGTTACACATGGGGAAAACCACGAAAACGCCCATGCAGCCAGCCCGTTCGCGGGATTCGAACCTCGGACCGAACTACCAGTGTTCAGCGTCTTTACCGCTCGGCCGCTGGTGGGCCTCAATTTACTGAGTAAGCTTAAGTTTGATTTGCAAAACAAAGAACAGATCTCTTGTTGGAAGCGTGCCAAGGAAGCTCGATTTAGATTTTAGGGAAGAAGAGAATGTTTATCGCCTATGTTAAAAGTGAGTTTAATTTTCTCCTTTCTCATCTTTTTAAACAAATTTTTTCTAGAATTTTATTGTTACTTTGTGTACAATGAGGTTTTAGAGAATCTCAAAACTACAGTTGGAAGAAATCAGTAAGAAGTCAGTTCTTCCAATCTCACTTCTCGTTCGATTCTTTCTCCTCTTCACTTCATCCTTCCTACGCTCTTGATTCACTCGTTGTTCCGGATCTTTTTCCTCAAGGTTATTCTTAGTGAGCTGTGAGTCGTAGCAAATAACCGATTCACTTCAGTGAGAGAATTGTTCGGATCCATTATCGCAAATGAATGCTTTTTTCCATCTCTAGTTGTAACAATTAGGTAACTAATTGGATTCAGGTGTAGATTATAAAAAGGTATCTGACGGTTATACATGTTCATGTGTTCTGTATTTACAAGGTTAGAATTGAAAAGAAGCCTGAAACAAGATCTTACTTGGAAACTGTTAAATTTTCGACAAACTTCTTTATTTAATAAAATTCAAGCTTTTGCCGGTATTTGAATCATTTATTCGGGATCCTTACATGGTATCAAATTGCTTTAAAATAATAAGAAAAAGCTATGACGATCCCCATTCTGAAAAAGTAAACAACTCAACAAACTTGTAACATACTCAAAACAAAATTATGATCCTAGAGGAAAAAATATGCTTATAACCAGAAGTGGAAATTAAGCGAATATTTTGAATATTATATGACATATAATTATGCCTCATTAATATTTTTAGCAGAGCAAAAATTCCAGTGCCAGTGCTTTGGACTTACAAATAGTTTTAAAAAGTTTTGTATACCTATAAAATGCAAATGTTCCTGAGGTTAGAAATCTGGCTTACGACTTTTTAGTAAAAACTCTAAATTTATATTTGAAAATACAATGTATCATCGAATCTTTATCGTCATTGCTGTATTATGAAGTACCTCGTAACGTTTATCCTAAGTTTATTAACAGTTATTTTAAGTATTGTCTCTTTCCTATCTTATTCTAATTTCAGCTTACAATTTCCTGCCAAATGTAAATTCAGAAACGCAGTGAATGCAAATGAGTAACAATACTATTTAAGTCGACGCTTCCCCGACTTCTACAGAGAGAGTCTGATTTTCTTGACTAGCGCGCGTTTGCCATTTGGCTACCTTCTCTCTTAGGTACGACGGTGGGCCATTCTTTAGGCCCTTGCTTAGCTTCGCCGATTAAATTAATATTTAGGGGCCAACTACTAAGATTTCTGAAGCTTCGGCTATACCCTTCAGATAGCTTTATTTAAGCTTAATTTAGTTTAAATTCATAGTTATTTAAGTTCAAGCCCAAGTAAAAGCTTTGTGTATACTCCAAACAGGAGTTGATTGTAATTATTCTGAAAAATAAAGAGTAATTAACCCTTCTTAAGTCTTACGTGTTTTGTTCACACACTTAAGCGATTATTCGCTTATTAGTGCTCGTGGATTTCTAAGACAGAACTTTGGAATTAAATAAGTAAAACCCCACAATCTTTAAAAAACAATTTAGACCAATTACATGTTAAAATGTCTTTTCAATATAGGTACTGTGTTTCCTTGCATATTTTCAGCCTTTTCCTTTTACTATTTTTATCTTCCGAAAATAGGGAGGGAAGAATTATGAAAATAATTTAATTTGCAGAGGACGTGGTTACAGTAAGAACTTAAAAATTGCAAAGTAGTCACGCTTAAAGTAAAAGTAACTATCACAATACTATTTTTTAAAACTATTTTTTAAAGAAACTTACATTCCAGGAAGAATATTAGTAATGTTAGCATTACAATATCTAATAAGATATCTTTGTTTCTACCTGCATGTAACTTGAATCACGTCCGTTCTTAATGTTGTCTGTGCTACTCCTAAAGCCTGAAATCATCTATAAATAGTTACATAAGATGAATGTGAAGCTGACTCGGCAAAATCCTGAATTGAATTTCAGTACATAATGCTAAGCTTTTATTAGTTACTTCTTATATTAGGCTGGCATAAAGTTCAATAGTTAGAAGGTTCGTCATGACATTCGTAGATATTTTGCGAAGGTTTGTCTTTGTTGGTAAGACAAAAGCAATTGCTACGGAATGAATCCGTTCCAAAATTTACAAGATCTCTTTCTTTGAATGTATTGAGGAAGGGGAGAATTGTGCGAATATTTTAAAAATTTTCAGAATCTTTCTCTAAAAAACTGTGGAGGAAATCTCGAGAGAAAAAACTGTGATGTAGATATAGATCTATCCTACGTCGTTTAAGACATAAATCATTGCTTACCATAACAAATATTATTTTTCTGCTTGAAGCATAGATAAATTTGATGACGTTGTGTTAATATCCTCTCCATGCCAATCTTTTAAATTTATAGCATAAGCACATTCAATTATTTTCCGCTGGCTTTTATTTTAAATCTATATCACACTGCTTCTTGTACATGATATTTTATTCTACAGACTGTTGTCTAATACACTCGCCACTATGCACATCTGGCGAATTAAGCCCTGAAATATGGCTACAAAAATAGATCGAAATTTTAATTATTTCAGTCTATAAAAAGAACAGCCTTCATTTACATTACATCATTTGAAACTTAGGATTAAAAATTATATCACTTTTGCACAGAATACATCCTGTTTCATTTCTACGCGAAGTTAACTGACATCAAGACTGAGAGTTCGTCTTTATGAAAAGACAAGAGACTTAGCCAATATATTAGCATAGCCTTTCTTAAGCTACAAACACCATGGCCATTCTATTGATCCTCCCCCCTCCCCCCGAGGGCTGAAGATCTCTTTTCTGCAATCAAAGCTTCAAACGCATATTTAAATGCATTCTTTCTGTGTAACATACGTGCCGCGTACAAATTACTCGAGTAATATTTAAAATGTTAACTATTAAAGCCAAAGGTGTTTTAATTTGAAGACAACGTTAATTGTAGTATGGTTTTTGATTTAACTGGCACTCAGAAGAGCTAAACATCATTGCATATTTGAGAAGATATTTTAGAATGAGAATCTGGGAATAAAATTTCCTTCTAATGCAATTAATCAAAAAGTGTGAAAACGTTTCTATCAAATTAAAACTACTCTGAACACATGAAAATTAATAACGGCTGATTCCGTTTAGAAGGAAATATTGTTTGAAAATGTAATCTTTTAAATAGTTAGGACCTTGAAATACTGCAGAAAAAGAAACTATATACGCTTATATTTATGACGTAACTGCAGAATATTTGCCGCTGAATTTGTTAAAGCCCCAGAGGCTTTAATGGTAAACCGATAAATGTTTAATAAACGAAAGAATGTGTCAACTGCATTAAACCAGATGAGTGGGAGAAACCAATCAAGGCCTCTGATTTTAATTCGTTCCTCCGTGACTGCAGTTACACATTTTGTGTATCCCCGCCCCTGAAAAAAAAAACTTACCATCCAGATTTTTTTAATATCCGGATAAGCTAAACTTCCGATTAATTAGGATATTTTGATTTTACTATACCTGATTTCAATTATATTTGTAACAGTTTTGGAATATATTTCAGTAAAATTAATCCTTCGAAACCAGTTAACAGTGAGGTCTAAGCAAATATATTACATACATTTCTTCAAAGAAGAAGCACATATATCTCTGGTTGTCTAACATAATAATCTTACATAATAACTGTTTACAATAGAGATTTCCAACCTTTTTCTTGCGTCGACCACTTTTAAAGAAATAACTTTTTTTCAGTGACCCCCTCTTACAGTTTTTTGTATAATATGTTCATAATATAAATCATAGCGTATAAATAATTCAAAGCTAACAATTAGATTAAGAATACGAACAAATCTCTTTAAAAATATTTATTAGATTTATGTTTAAATATTCTTTGCCTTATTTTCTTTTTTAATTTCACAAATATAAACAAATTTTCAGAAGCAAAATCCCCTATTCTAATTACAGAAAAGTTCGATTTTTTTAATTAGTGTGAACGCTAGGTTTGATGTGTTGCTGCATTTTTTTTAAACATTTGGCGTAAATATATAATCTGGCATTTTGATATTTCCTGAATTTAATTTTTAAATCACTTTGTTCGATAGAGTTCAATCTAATTCTTGTTTTCCATTCTAGTTTGCTTTCTTTGCCTCTTTCTTTTTAAATTATATTTTCTTGTGTTTTTGCGCTTTACTTTTTTTATATTGCACTTACTGCATAGAAAATTTATAAATTTATAAAAATATCGTCGACTTCAAAATACCCTTACATTTATCTTATATGAAATCTTCCTTGCTACATGATACAGTTTTTAATTAATAATTTGTTCTGTAATCAGTTGGGAGCGATTGTAATGTACGTCGATCAATTGCCAATGTTATTCTGCTGTCTACACCTTCACCACCAATGACCCTCTTTAAAAATTCAATCGACCTCCATTGGTCAATACCGACCCCGCTGGGAACCTATGCTTTACAGCTTTCGTTTTACGATAACTGATTACTTCTGAAAATGATTCAAATTTTTACATTAATAAATATTACGAAAATCTTTAAGACGTATTCACTTAATCTCCCTAACGACAAACCGTAACGGCCATAGCGTTTAAGCATCCTTGATGCCAACGACACACGGAACAATGGGTTTTTATATAAGTAGCAATTGGACTCGAAAGTATACATTTTACAACTCGCAACTAATTCCAGTGAGGAATTCACTAAGTACAGGCGTTCTTGTGTTTAGGAGGGAACTCAAAGAATGGAAATTGCACGCACAATGTAAACAATATACACTACTCCTCGCATTGAAAATTTAGAGGGTAGAAAAAAGAATGAGACTGGAACGTTGATGGTCTTGAAATGACACACGTGCCTGATAAAAGGAAGGGAAAGTGGGGGTAAATTATAGGATTTTACTAAAAAAAGAAGTTTGACGCTTGGTCTTCTAGTTTTGTTTCTTGTGAAAGCTTGTTAAGGACAGCAATTTATACGCTGCACTTTCCCTTTCTTTGAATGTAATCTCTTTTCTTTATTCAACTGTAAATACATCACCGTAAAGGACACTCACTTCTGAATTCTAAAATCCCTCATCTTCGATGTTCTTCCTTCTTCTGAAAGATACTAAAAATATTCTCTAACACGGTAGCCTCAAACTGACGCCTTCCCAAAGCAATTTTATGCGATCCGCGAATACATTTCAAATATGTAATAGTTGCAAATACAATGCAGCAAAGATTTTAATTGTCTGAAGTCCGACTTTATAGCATTTTCATTTCGAATTAACGAAAATTAAAAACGAAAATGAATAAAACACCAATAAAATATCAATAACGGTAGTTAATTTTTAATATGATAGAAATCTTATTCAGAGCTTTGAAGATAAAGATTTTAACTTCGTACTTGCAAAAAATAAATAATTTCAGTTACAGTTTTTTCACTAAGAATAATTGCTTTGTTTGAAAATACGTTGATATGCGAACAGCTTTTTTTAAAAATTGATAATTAATAAGAAGAGAACCCGATGAGTATCTGCAGTTCATGAAGCGGGTAATTTTAAGTAATTTCTCTCCAAGGCTCTTCGGAATCGTAATGCTATTAAGTGTCAGTTATATTACGAAATAATGAAATCTATAATTATTTATATATAAACATATGTATTTTATACATGCGTTGAAAAAAAATCTAATACTTGAGAGAAAGAGACTAAATTGTCATTATTTATTCTCAAGTTTCGTGCCAATTGGAAAATATTTGTGTTTTTTTTTTTTTTTAAATTAAATTAAATAAGTTATTTAATGATTAATTATCCATATTAAAATTACTTTAAATAAATGTCAGCCTAAAAGTTTTAATACTTAGCTATCAATACATTTGAATTACAAAGTGTAACAAACAAAAATGTCTTGCAGTTACTAATCTTAGACTCCAAATAAAAAATAAATATAAATTTGAATTTTCCCTTTTGTGATATCATTTTCATCACTTTTGTATGTTATAGTAAAATTTAGTAAGCGAAATTTAAAATTTGTTCGAAATATTTTTTATTTTGTTATAATAATAAAATATTTTAATTTTATTTAAAAAAATATCTGCCCCGTTAGCTGTTTTCGAATGGTGCATTCGATCTGCATACAATTTGAGTTTGACATACATGTTCATGTACTTTCAGAAGAGAAAGAATTATAACATTACAGAAAAAAAATACTTAAAAACTTTCAAGTAATACTTCAGGAATAAAGATAAGTATTATAAAAACCTAAGGGAGAAAAATTATTTTTCTGCTAGATTCATTAGTTGTCTCAAACTGGGTACTCGTGCCAGCTTGCGGCCGTCGACGCAAATTTATGAGACCCAGGAGTGCATATGCCGTAAGTTAATTCACATCATTACAACATTAATTAATTATCATCATTATAACAGTAGTTAATTAGCATCATTACAACAATCATTATTATGGCAATAATTTGAAGAAAGGTATAAAATGAACTTGAGTTGTGAACAAATCTTATTCAAAGATTTGAAGATGCAAATTTGAACGACGTTTTTACACACTTGTGAAAAGGTAAATTACCCTCAGTTGCGAACTTTTGCAATAGGAATAATCACTTTGTTTCGGAATAAAGATACAAGTAGCTTTTTCTGCATTTAAAAATTAAAAAGTGTAATAAAAGAATTCCACTGCTCATGAGCATCTAGAATTCGAGATAAAGATAGTTTCTAGTAATTTTCTTCCCAAGTTACAAACTTTATCAGAGTCGAAGCGTTATGAAGTGCTGTAATAAGAAATAAGCTTACAATTATTTGCATACAATATTATATTTATTTTCCTACATGTGTCAAAAAAAATTTACGAAATAAAAGAAAGGTAATAATGGATTGTCATTAATTATTCTCGAACTTTTGCCTCACTTGAAAAGTTTTTGGGAAATTGTTTACTTTTTAGTAATAAGTTAAAATTTATTGAGTGGTTAATTCAAACGGATTAGACGTATTTGAAATTTCAGACAGGAAAAAAATACAAATTGAAATATTCTCCCTTTGCGTCATTATTATTAAAAATGACTACCTATATGCCTTTCTGAGGGTTCACAAATTCGATAGCCTTTTCTTTTTAATTCTTTTTAGCACACAAAGAAATATCTGTTTGATTGTAAAGAAAGTTTTCTGCCAATAAACGTTCTTAATAAAGTTAGAGAAAAAACATGAAACATTACCTTTAGTACGGGTAGTAATCACCATCCAAATCTGTTATTTTCTGCCAATGTTTTGGTAGTTTTTTCAAAGCCTTCGGCCCAGAAACTTGGTAGCCGCGATTCCAAAAACAGATCAACCTCATTTCGAACGTCCTGGGCAGAATGGAAGATGGCACTAGCAAGATGTAGCTGCAGCTGCATCTTGCTGGTGCCAAATTGTAGAAGTCCGAATGTCAGGGTTATATAATGGGTGTGGCAAAATGTCCTATTCGAGTCCGTACAGATTCTAGCCGGTGAATGCAAACACATGTGGTCTTGCATTTTGATGGAACATTACCTTTTTACGTCAGAACTCATTCGACGTTTTTCCTCGACACCAGCGTCAACTCGAAACAGCATCTCCCTCCACACCTTACTGTTCAGGGTTTTACCTTTTTCCAGATACTTTGTGTATAATACCACAGCAATCCCACCAGATACAAAGCATGATCTTTTTCAGTAAAACTTCGCTTTGTGACGCTGCCGATGTGCACCCTCAAGCACAGAACAACCCCCTTTTCGGCCTGTGTTGTTGAAGACGATCCGGTCCAAAATTTGTTATTGCGTTGATATTCGAGCAGATTAGTGCAGTCCTGAACAAGTCTATTCTTATCTGCTCGGATTAGCTCATACGGCACCCAGCGATTGGACATGGCACTTATGTCTAACCCCTTAGAAAGCTCTAGAGTTTCTGCATACTGATCTTCTTCCACAAGTTCTCGCAGGCGGGCCTCATCAACATCAGTAGAGCGGCCAGAGCGTTCTGCTTCTTGAATGTCATTGTCCTTGTTTTTGAACTTTCGGTACCAAACCCTCCCTGTGCCATATGATATAGCATTAGTACCTAAAGCTGTACACATGATTTGGTGACATTCTGTAGCTGACGTTTTGCAACAGAACTGGAAGAAAATGATGGTTCTAATCTGGTAGCGTGATAATTCCCTTTCAGACATCTTATACTTAACGATATTTTTTAAATTTCACAACACAGGGTTCTAAAGCGAGTCTCTTTCTTTCAAAAATCGCGTTTGACAAAATGTGATTAAACACGCCAACAGGAACTGTTTGCGCAGAAGATATTTGCGATGGCGGAAAACTTCCGTTAAAACCCAATATTTACAGCATTTTTTTATCCTCTAGTAACACTATAATTATAAAAATTTTGTTCGTAAAAGTATTTTTCTCATAACTTAGAACGCTTTCGTTTAATTTTAAATCTTGATAACTAATGTTCTAGTTCAGTGGTCCCTGAAACGCTGTTATCTGTCTTGCGTATATATTTTCCCCAAATTAATTAAATTATTATTGGCATTATTTAAAGAGAAAAATTTTAAGATTTTAAGGATTTAGAGTCCAGTTCTGCATTATTTTCATTACTGAAAACGAGAATGACTAATACTAGAGAAAATCGAGTTAATTTACACTGTGACATAAATCTTATTCATAGGTTTTAATATACCGGTTTCATTAACTTTCATCTACACTCGTCAAAAACCTAATACCCTCAATTACGTATTTTTGTAATAAGGATAATCGCTCTCTTGGAAGTATATTTATATGTAAACAATTTCTTTTCCCACAGCTGAAAATTCATAAGTCTCAAAAAATGAAATAGATTGACTTATGAGCATTTATAATTCGCATTTCTAAGGTTATTAACTTTACTAAAATCGGAACGCTATGAAGATGCTATAGCTAAAAGTTGCAGTAAGAAATAAAGAAGTTTATATAGAAATATATGTATACTTTTTGGTAGCCATCGAAGAAAAATTTAATAAATATAAGATAAAAAATATGTTGTCATTACTTATTCTCAAGTTGTATCCCACTTGGGAAGTTCTTTATTATTTATTTACCTAAGTTATTTAGTGGTTAATTTAATTCATAAATTTATTTCAAATAAACATGTCAGACAATCTCTCAAAACGTTTGAATTGCGAAGTGTAACCAACAAAAATTTCTAGCAATTACCACAAACCTTTAGAAGTCACACAGAAAATAAATATAAATTTCATTTTTTTTCTTTGCACCATTATTATTACTGTTCATGTATATTTCGATAACTATTTAATAAATAAAAATTTTAATTTAATTTAAAATGTTAATTTTGACTATAGGAAGTTTTCATTTTGTTAAAACAAAAATTCTGGCCAGTCAGCTATTTTCAGATCGTGCATCTGGCCCAATTTGGTTTTTGAGACTACTCTAACAATGGCGTTCTAACTTGTCTAGACAGAAAACAGGCCGTATTACATAGCTTGCTTACTGTTATGAACAATATAAATACAACATTTAGAATGAATGCAAAGTACTGTCTAGTTTTAATGCGATACGTATGAAACATGCTTTATTCCCAACTCATTTTAAATTGAATTTAATATTCTATCTAATCAAAATAAAAATGTTTATCTACTGCAGTAATTAAAACGCATTGTTGCGTTATACGGGTTCGTGGATTTGAGAGTATCCGATGAAAATACGATGCAGAACAATAAAAAGCACAATTTATTTACAGGAATCACTATTTACAGCACAGTTCTAAAATTACCTTTAAAAGCGTCGAAAATCTACAATAAATACGCTGAAACAATCAGCAACACAGCTTCAGGCTGTAACTGTACAGGTAGCTTCACGGCAACACTAAACTTCTAATAAACACCGTGGAACAATCACCAATACACTGTCAAGCTATACTGTAAAGATAGCTTCACGGCAAAGCCCTATCTCGATTGCTTTCCGTTCACAAAACTCTCGCGTAGCTTAGCACTCACAGTAAGCAGCTATTCTCACAATAATCACAACGCTCACACTACTTCACAATGCCGGCTCTCAGAAACGAAGGGGTTTATATAGCTTTTCTTTAGGTTCCACAGGTTTCGAGAAATATCTCGACAGGAAGTTATTCTAGAAGCTTCCCGATTGGACCATGGGATATCGCCAATTTGGTCGCCAAATGGGCGATAAAGTCGCCAATCTGGCAACCCTACCATACACTATTTTATGGCAACCCTTGTGCTATGCCAGAAAGCTTACATACAGGCGCAATCGCCGAATTTTTCGCAATAGTATATCTAAAAATACTCTACACATTTTTCCATAACCAAGAAATTTCTTTGCTCTTTTAAATGCTAAAAATAATAGAATTAAAATGGCAGCACAGAACTAAACACGGAAAGAAATTTCAGGTATTGGTGCTTGGTGCATGAAGTTCTGTAAGTTACCATTCAAACATTTTACATACAGAATATGATGTCGCTTAATTATCAAACCTGCAAGATAATTATTAACGGAAAAAGGGTTCTTTCAGTTTTATTGGTAGCAGAATACTCCGAAACAAAGTTTCAGCCTTTTATTCTAAAGCAACCCGCTGTTCTCTAACGAATCAAATAATGCTTTGTCAGTCTTCAGTCATCTGATTGGAATAATATTTTGAGGTGTTTTGATGTTTGATGCTCACTTATCGAGCGCACGAGTAGAATGAAATATTTTGACTTCTAAGAGTTGATGTTAAATTATAGAAAGCACAGACAGAACTAAACTTTTTTAATTTCTCAATGATCTTTTTCAGACTGTTTTTGATTATCCTCATTTTCGAAAACATTACTTGGAAATGTAACAATTGATTAGCTCAGTGCGTCCACGCAGCATATATTTTTTCTTTCACTTTCTTTTTCTTCATCATTTTCTTTCTTCGCTTTTCTGAATCATATTAACCAAGATGCTGACGTCGCTGTTAATGCTGTAATTAATAACTATAACAATAACTAAAGTAGGCAACTCAGACCTTAAAGCACATTCACCTCGTAATATCTTAAATCTAACTCAAATATAGTTTGCAGAATGCAAATCATAATAATAAGACTTATAACCTCCTACTATTGTATTATTGGAACCTTCAAAATTTAAATATATAAAAGTAGAATCTTATCGGCTTTACAAAATAAAAGTTTTAAAGCTTAAGATTCCATTTTAAATTGCTGAACAAATCGCTGCCATTGTCAGCTTCAAAATAAAGAATAATTAAAATTAATTTTGTGTTTTTGCTTGTCAACACTTCGCGTAAACTTTGTGTATAAAAGTGCTAGAAGGGCAAAAAGTTAATAAAAATTTTAATCCTACTTTACAACGTAAATATTGATAAGCTGACTGCATTCACGAAATACGCAGTTTTTATTTGTCACCTTTTTTTTTTTTTTTTTATACAAGACCCGATGATAGAACAATGAATTAAACATATTTTCTTCTACAATATAGTCTATTTTGATTAATGGTTTCTTTTAACTTCTTCGGTTTCAGTGGACACTCCCACAAAGATTCTGAAAAAGTGTTTAAATTGAAAATTGCAATCTGAAAATTTCATATTACAGATACGTATGATAATTTCACAGAATTTATTTCTAAAGCTTCAAAGTGCGCCATAATTAACGCAGGCCTATTTGTTCTTACGATAACATTTGCCATAGTGAAAGATTTTCCAGAGCCAGTAACTCCGAGTAAAACCTGATCTCTTTTGTTACTATTTAGCCTTGCAACTAAACTATAGATTGCTTAGTTGCAGGCTATTTAAAAATTAAAACATAAAATGCCAAGATTTTAAAAAAATGCTTCATGAATTGATTCCAGTCTAATGTCTAAACCAATTTTAAGCCAAACAATTCTGATTAGTCTATTAGTTTAAGAACTAATTTCCCAGTGAAAAATTTATATTCTATAGCTTCCATTCAAAGAATCCTAGTAAATAGAACACAAAATCATATATTTTAAATGAGCTGTTGAATATAGCAAAGTGGCAGGAAGAAGAACTAGCTATGATATGAATTCTTCGTAAAATATCTTCACATGGAGATTTATTAATAATTAAAAAAAATATTTATTCAAGACATTAGCTATACATTTATTTCACTGAATTGCTCAAGTACCAGACTTGCGCCAATTATTTTCCTCGATTGGTAAACTTTGAAGACACTTATACGGTCCTAGATAATTCTAAAATCTTAATAGACGTTTACGGTTTTCAGTAAACATCTAGGAAGAAGTTTTCCTAGTCTTAACAAAAGTTTTCAAGTTAAAATTCAGTAACAATTCTATTATCCATTGTTCTTTTAACCGTCAGTTTGTATTAACTGTCAGGCACTAAGAGCGTTCATCAGTGACCAACGGATATCAGAAACGGACAATAAAAAGAGTGAAGGACAATCGAATTTTCACTGTATAGCAATTTTTCTTTTTGCGATTTTGCTTTGAATCACTATAAACGGCTGTATCACTTTTCAAATTGTTGCCACCAAAAGTTATCGCCTTGTATTATATTTAAAGAAATTAAATAATGAAGAATATGCACAAATGTATGCATATTTCTCCAAATGTGATAAAACAACGGTACCTAGAGCCGTCCAATTTTGAATAAAGTATGTTTCCACCGGAATATGCGCATCTAGAAACCCAAATTTGGAATTTGTTTTATTATCTACTTCATATTTTATAAAACTTAAACGAATTTTTGATGAACAAACTCAATGATTTAAAAGCGAGCAATGGTTTAAAAATGATTTAAAAGCGAGCTTTTTTATCTCCTGCGCGAGGAACTGTGTATTGGAAATTCTAAAGATGTGCTCATTTTAAATTATTTTGCGATATTCCTGTTGAACTGAATTTTATGGCTTAAGGGCGAAGAATATGATATTTAATACATATAGGCAACACACAAAATGGTTTAAAAAAACGCCCCTGTAGACGTAATTTAAAATCTGAAACCTTTCGGATTTTTTTTAACCAGGACATGTGAAAAACGAGCAGTGTCCTCGCCTGGCATTATATATATCGCCGTGTATAAGGATGAATATCGTCCACCACCTTTTAGACCAAGATGCTGACATCACTATTAATGCTGTAAATAGTAACTAGAACAATAAGTAATAACTAAAGAAGGCAATCCAGGCCTTAAAGTTCATTCATCTCGCTTCGAGCGCTATTTGTTGAGTTATTACGTTTTTTTTGGGGGGGGACGCAGGAGAAGTCAAAAATGTGCCATGCCCTCCCCGGGACTCGAACCTGCACATCTGGAATACGGGCCAAGTACACCGTAACCATTTACCGTTACACCACGAAGGCATGCTGAAAAGAGGGAGAAAATATATTATAACTTTACCAATGGATTTCGCAGTCAGTCTTAGGTCAGGTCCTTTGGCGACAAATGAGGACACCTGCCCTTTACCAATGGTTAATAGGTATTGCTCCACACTCATCATTAACTAGAATAATTTTCGTTTTAAATAACCAAATTAATTACAATTTTCATATTAGAATACATAATTTAAAAGTATAAATTTTTTAACATATTTACATAAAAGATGAATAGAAAACTAAAAATAAAAAGCAAGTACATTAAAAATAAAAATTCATAACGTCCACACTTCAAACACAGATCAAACATTCATACAATCAATAATACAAATGATCGCAATGTCCTAATTAAGCTTTTACACTTTATGCTCGTAAAATAAACAGTAACTCTTTATTTTACGAGTGTGTGTGAGCTTATACATAAAAAAATGAAATTTTAAAGAAGTAAATATGCTGCTACAATATTCATATTTTTAAAGGCATGACAAATGCCTTCTCTCTGTGCATGAAGGAGAATCAAAATTGCAACAAAAGAGGAATTTAAAGCACCAAGATTGTGGTGCTTCTTACTAGCATACTCCAACTATAGAATACATATGCAAGAATCGTCGGGTTCATCCATCTCCTTAATTGTGGGTACCAACACTTATTTAATTTTTAGTTAATAAGTAAAAGAACTCTAATAGCTATAAATTATTAAAAGCAAATGTATTTTTTCTATTATTTTATTTACATCACACCAGTAACAAATTAAAGAAATTCTAGTTAATTGTATTTTTAAAATAATAGTACGTTGGTAGTAACACATGCTAAAAACCTGCTTTCGATGGGGACAAGAGTAACATGAACAGCAGAGCATTTTAATTTATAAAAGGGGCCCCCAATCAAATAAAAGTGAGAAATCAATGCTGTTATATCTAATACTGACTTTGCAATCAGTTATCCCTTTTTATTTTCATTTTCTCATCATTATATGCACGTACTACAGTAGATGTCACTTAATGTGATCCCGGTTAATGTTAATAGACAATTAGGTTAACATGACCAGAATATTAGAGAATACTTTTTTTTAACCTGAACTAAAATAGACAAATAAAAGATAAAGTTCCCAACTAAGCTTAAAATACATTATAAAAATTCTCAAGCTACAGAACAATTTTGCTAATAAGGATTTAAATAGCTCTTATTTGGAGAAATCTAGGTTTCGAGTTTAGTCAACCATTTAAAATTAGGCAAAAAAATCACCCTCGTTTGAAGTAGGTTTTCGATAATACTATCGATTTTGTGGGAACCCGACACAAGTTCCTCTTCTTTAGGAGTAAAAAAAAACGTCTGCAGTATTTTTTTTTTCAAATCATCTAACCCCGGCAAATATTGGTTTTTTAATCTGATTTGTAATTGTACATTGACTAGCTCTTTTCCAATGAGAAATGTCCTCCGAGTCTAAGACTGAGAGCATAGTGTCTATCAAATGATTTTTAAAACCTTATGAACCGTTCATTAATGAATTTTGCGTTTTAGACATTATGATGAGTTTAACAAACTTTTGCATTTTCCTAATTAAAATACTGTGAAAGTGCCTATTTGTGTGTTTCTAATTACATTTACATTAAATCTCCTAAATTACATGGTTATTTGAAAGAAAAATTTTCTCGTTGTTTAATGTTGTCATTCCGTTAATGTTTTCAAAATCACCGTGGGCAAACATTAAGCAGATCACATTAAATGGTGCCTGCTGTATACACGAGCGTGTATGCGAGTTTATATTATTATGTATTCTTGCACCGATGTTTAAAAGCATATTATTGCAGTATGCTCTCGCATAAACATATAACCACTTTTAAATTAGCTAAATGTTTAATGAAGTTTGCGTACGAGACGGAACTGTGGTAGAACAGAAAGGGTAACGTATCAGGAAGGAAGAGGTTCACGTTTTATTTTTTAATTTCTAACAGTCGTGAGAGTTTTTCTGCCCTCTGAATGCTAATCGCGAGTTCTG
>KK119033.1:547496-615459 GCA_000611955.2 Stegodyphus mimosarum
CCACTAAGGTCCTCAAGCAAGTGCCAATACGGGAAAAAGAACATAAAGAGTCAGCTGAACTCGGAAAAAAAAACATAACACATTTAGAGAGTCTGGGGCATCTTGTAAACGCAACAGAGGTCAATGCGAGTTTGGACAATAAAATATCACTTTAACTAGAAAAGCAAAATTAAATAAATAAATCTCTTTGGAGAAAAATTTCAAATAATTTTTTTTTTTTTAAATAAATGAATAAGCTATGTGCATTGTGAAAAGAGCTCTTTGATAATGCAACAGTGTGAAGCTTAGGTGGAAGTAACCTGCACACGGAAGTTTCAGGTAAAAGCAAATTTTTAAGATGTCAGAAGAAACTGCCAAATGCCTGCTGAGAAATGGGAATTCCTTTTAAACGTAATAGTGAAACTTAATGGGTTGGTTGGTTAACTAATTAAACCTAAGCACTTGGAAGTGTTCTGTTGGAAACAGATGCCCTCTTGAAATCTAGGGTTCGCATTTAATATTTGGCAGAAACCATAAAGACCTAAAGACCGTAAGCTATAACAATGATCTGAAACCTAAACTGCGTGTGAGCCGAAAAAAAACTGACGGGCCAAAATTTTTTTTAACACAATGAAAATTTTTATTAAAAAAATAAATAAAAAATATTTTAAATGATATTTGTGCAGAACAATACTAATAATATCGCAAACGAAAAAAATTAAAATTTACATTTATTTTTTATCTGAAATCTAAGGTTTGGTACTTATATGACATTTTTGTTGGTTACACTTTGTAAAAAAAATATATTGGCAAAAAAATATTAAATTCTTAGAATGGCATTTCTTTCAAACAATTATAATATGTTTAATTAATCATTAAACATAATTAAACATTATGTTTAATGATTAATTATAAACATTTAATCAACATCATTAAACATTTAATTAATCATTGAACATACCTTAATTTAAATAAAAATATAAAAAATGAAAACTTTCTGAGTAAGGCAACACTTGAGAATAAGTAATGTCACACTCTTTTTCTCTTATTTATTACTCTCTTATTTTTTTTAATTATCTTTTATTACTTTTATTTTCTCTTATTACATTTTTCTTCGACTCATAAATTGAAATATATATGTTCGTACATAAAAATTAGGCAAAGCAACAAACTTGCGTTCAGCGCAGATTTTAATTAAGACTATCGATTCTACGCCAAACATGAAATTATTGCTTTGCCTAATTTTAAAGTTTTACTTTGCGTGTTCTCTTCTATATTTTCTTTCTATGCAAATAATTATAAATTTTGAATGAAAGAACGAAATTTGTTTATGTAATCCCCGTGCACTAGACAAAAATGATTAGAAATTATCATCATCACGGATTGTAGACAACTGACATCACGGACTGTCAATTGGGATCTTTTCTTGTTAAATTTAAACTGTTAAAAAAACATTTCTTTAATCTGAAAGCTTTCAGATTTTATATTATGCCCAAAGGGGCGCTTTTTTAACGTTTTGTGTGTTATCTTTATTTATTAAATATCATGTTCTTCTCCCTTAAACTATAAAATTCAATTCAACAGCAATATCACAAAATATTTAAAAGAGTATATATTTTGAATTTCCGATACACAGTCTCCCTCGCTGGGGATAATTTTTTCTTCGGTGCAGTGTTGCCCTTTCCCGCTTTGAAATCGTTGCAAAAACTGATAAAGGCTTTACAAAATATGAAATATGTAATAAAACAAATTTCAAATTCCAAATCTGGGCTTCCAGATGCCCATATTCGGGCGGAGACGTACGGTTTTCAAAATTGGATGTCTCTAGGTACCGTTGTTTTATCACAATGCGAGAAACATACATACATTTATGCAGATTATTCATTATTTAATTTCTTTAAATATAATAAAGGTATCTAATAGTTGGTGGTAACAATTTGAAAAGCGATTCGCCGTTTATAGCGAATCAACGCAAAATGGCAAAACGAAATTAATAACCATTCTGGGTAAATTGCCCCTTTGGACTAAAAAGGAACGTGTTCACAAATAAATGTATTCTCAATAAAGCGATTTAGTGAAAAATTTCGTAATTTAGTAAATTTATTTTTTGACAGGTACGAATAAAAGTTAATAAAATCTGAATCGTCAAATATTTAATAAGATTTATATCACATTGTAAATCAGTTATATCATATTGTCTATAATATATCTATTGTTAATATCACATCATCTATAATATATCTATTGTTAATATCACATTGTATATAATACAGGAAATCTATACTCCATGTATAGATTTTCTGGTGTGTTACTCATGTCTGTTTTCAATGGAAATGAAAATAATATGAAATCGGACTTGCTCTTGAAATTTTTGCAACACCATATTTGTAACAAATACATGTTTGAAATCTCTTCGCGGAGTGGCATGAAATTGCTTCTAGAGCCACCAGTTAGAGACCACTAAACTTTGAGATTCATATGAAATTTGGCACCCATATTAATTTTTTGTCTATTTAACATTTCTAATTTTGTTTTACTTGCTTCTCTCAGATTAATTAAAGTTCGAATACAAAATTGCCGTAAAATATAAACGTAAATTTTCGTATATTCTATGATTTCTCCAGAATGCAGGAGCAAATTGAAAACAACAGATTTTCTGTGAAGAATATACATCAGACTTTCTGTTAAGAATAGCCAGACATATATACAATGCACAATACAATACTATATGTTTATTATACTATGAGCACAATACAATACTATTGATTTTTAATATTATTTACCATGCCTTTGTTTTTTTTTTGTTTTTTTTTTTTTTTTTTTTTTTTTTTTTTTTTTTTTTTTTTTAATTTTTTTTTTTTTGTTTGTTTTTTCTTTAACACCACTAAGGAGGACCAGTGTCCTCACTTTTCCTGGAAAAGTCTTTCAGTGCTTAGTTATCCTGATAAATACCACTTGATACTAGCTACACCCTCCAAGAGAAGGGTTAGTAGACCAGACGACATTTATTTCAATAATTTTCAGAAATTACTCAGTGTAACTGTAAATACTGAAAATAAGTGTAACTGAAAATACTCAGTGTAACTGTAAATATATAATTTTCAAAAATTATATATTTGCAGTTACACTGAGTATTACAAATATGAAATATTTTATATTAATCATACATAATTGCGCAGCATAAAAGTCTATGTTTCTAACTATTATATGTAAGTTCAGAATAAATCATAAAGCATAAGTCCATGGTATGTCCATGATAAATAGGTAGATGACTTATAAGTCTGTAATAATCATCACACAAAAACCAAATCATAAATCTTGCTATAAGCTTATATGATAATTTCTGATACATTTTAGACCTTTATGTAAGGTTCTACACTATATTGCTTTTCCCATTCTTATAGAGTATCCACAATTTAATCACCAGATTAACAAAATTAAACCGAAACGTAATTTTGCGAAGTAGCAAGAAATAATTTATATCGATGTAATCTTCAGTTCAAAGAATTTCTTTTGTTCTAAATTTTAGAAATGGCAAGAGGGAACTTGTTTGTTTACAGAGAAAATGGCGTCATGCACTGAAAACGCAATGTGTGTTCTCTGGTTATTCTGACGTGAATTTAATAAACCTCTCTAAAGTAAAAATTAATTAAAAGAGGATTAAAACAGTTTCGAGAAACTGGACATGTTTTGAATAAATGAAGTGCAGGTAGGCTAAGCGTCAGTGATGAAAATGTTTCCTCCGTTCGAGATGGGTTTGTACACAGGTTCTGTAAATCCATTCGACGTGTAAGCCTATAAACAGGAATTCCTAGGTCGACTATTCATAAAGTTCTTCATGAACGGTTGAAACAGCTGACTGCGTATAAATTTCAGATTTATCAATAAAAATCAAACCTAATGATCGAATCATTCGTAAGAAGACATTCTTGACCATATCAGTAATGATGATAAATTTCTTCAGAAAATCGTATCCAGTGATGAAGCACCATTTCGTATTTGAAGAGACTTTAATCGATATAACTGCAGGATTTGGGTCAGAAAACCCACATTTTGTAAGGGAAATTGAGCGAGGTAACCCTTAAGTTGGTGTGCACTGACTCAAAGTAATTGATGCCTTCTTTTCTCGGAGTCATCAATTAATACGGATGATTTCTTCGATATGCTGAAATTTTTTTCGATACCTCAATAAGAGGAAATGCAGATCAACTTTTTTTTTCCAACAGGATGAGGCCCCTTGTCATTGGGCTGCACGTGGATTCGTATTCTTTGATGAAACAGTTCCAGATTGTTGGATTGGTACAGGTGGACCATTTTCATGACCACCGGACGTCACACCACTCGACTTCTTTTTTTTTCGGGGGGGGACACCTGAAGAACCGAGTTTATGCTACAGAAATTCACAGCGTCGAAGAGTTAGGAAATAGAATCATCAAACAGAAACAGCTACTGTGACTCCACAAATGCCTAATAACCTCTACAGGGAAATCGAGAATAGATATTATATTCTCCGAGCAACTAACGGTGTTCATGTTGAAGTATATTAATATAAAATTCTTTTTTAAGTGCTAAACTATATAATCTAGGAAGTCTTTTTTCCCTAGCTCTTATTCTGTGTTATTTAAAACGTATCTTCATCTGGTGAATAAATTATGGACACCCTGTACTATATTGCCACCATATTGCGTATGTTAACCGAGGCATGCTGTACCGCAAAAAAAAATTACAATTTCACTTAATTGTGTCATTTCAGATGAGTTTGTCTGCTCATTGTGGCCAATATTGCTCTGTCGGTGACCGAAGATGATTATTGGCTGTTAAGCTGCATCTGAATACAAACTCGGCGGCGTCTCCGACGTTACCACAATGACAGTATTCCGAATCTCTTAGCTCAGTCTTTTGAGATAATTTGGAAATAGCCCGTAACCAATAAAGAATTGTGTTGTAGAACTGTTACACGCTTTCTTTAAGTTCTAAATTCCCATTCGGGAAAAACCTATGTGTTCGTCATCCCGTTGCTATGATATTCCATCTGTCTGGTCATTATCGCATCATTTTATTTTTTGTTTCACTCTTTTTTATCAGGTTTATGGCATTAATCAATTCAAGTTTATGGCATTACATTATTTTATTATACATGTGGCTCGTTGCTTTTATTTTTTGGGGCCGTTGGAAAGTTACTATACATTTCAGTAAAACATCTGTCTTGCCGTCATTATACATTTTCCATATACCCTGCCATCCTTTCATCATTTTATTTTTTGTTTCACTCTTTTTTTATCAGGTTTATGGCATTAATCGATTCAAGTTTATGACCTTACATTATTTTATTATACATGTGGCATGTTACTTTTATTTTATGTGGCTGAAGGAAACTTAGTAAAGATTTTAGTAAGACCTCTTAAAGAGACTTCAATACATAATTTTTCATACTTCTTTGCACCAAATATGCAAAATTTACCTAAAATTATCTTTAAAAGATGAACGTTTTTAAAAAATTATCTTAAAAAGTAGAACCGCCATTAAAAACGGACACACTTAAGCTGCTCATCCGACGTTATCTTCCCCCTTAATTATAAGTGGCCTTAATTCAAAAAACTTTCTCCTCTGATGATTCATTGCACTTCGCTATGGACAGCATTTGTACCAAGAGATATTTTTTTCCTGTCTCGTTAAAAGGTTTCTACATTTTAATTGGCTTCCATTCTATTTTGTTTATCTGCTTATCACAACTGATTTGTGTTCAGACGGTAAACAACGGCGCATTCCTTTAATAGCTCTAATATTGTTTAAATCTATATTCTCTCTTCATACTCTCTAAAATACCTTCTCTTATATATCTAAATTCCCAATTACACTTTTAATTAGCAAGTAAGAATGTAGAAGCTATGGTACATTCGAAACCTCTAAAATCCAATTTGTAAAAGCACAGTAGTGCCAAAAAATTACATTATCAAATAGAATCAAAATACCATTATTGATAAAAATACCATAATTAATAAAACATGACTTAAAAGAAAAAATAATAAATTGAGACTAATAATTGAATATTTATAAAAATGTGGGAAAAGTACAAGTGTAAGAAAAAGTATAAGTTGCAAGAAAATAGGAGAAAAAACACAATTATGTACAAAAAGATCAAAATGGCAATATTCCATTGAGAGTCACGTAACAGTATCGTCAGGGGAAAAGTTCAATGTAATTCTCACTGAAATATTACCTCCACGCGTTTATATGTACAGTACTTTTAGCTTCGTTAACAATTTTATGGAACATCTGCAGTTGCATCAAATTGCATTATATTGCGCTAAAATGCTGAAAACAAATAAACGTTTCATTTTCTCATATATAGCAGAGGTCACCAAAGTAATCAAAATAGACCCGATATGCACTGAGAGAAGTGTGTTCGGACTGTGATGTCCCAATTCAAACTTTCCCTTTTCAGACTTTCTGCTGGCGGCAGTAAAAATCATTCCACTTAGGGCCGGGTTTTTCCCCTCCTGCGGGTGTTCAAGATGAAAACATTAAAAATCGTTCTATTTAGCATTTTTTACTTTTTCTGCCCTTTATCTTTCCACTGGAGGAAAGACGTTTGAAGAGGAAGCAGCAATTCAAAGAATGGTTTATGTCCCATTTCAGGTTTTCTTATTCAGGATTTAAAAATCGCGCCATTTCAGGATTTGTTGGTAGCATGTTTAAGAATGACTCTCATTTCAGCCTTTTCTTGCCCCATCAGTTTTCATTCAGACTTTCTTGCATGAATCAACACATTTGAGTAATTTCCGGACTACAGAGATGTCCATTCTTCTGTATGATATTACAGTCACTGAATAGCAAACTTCGAAACAGTTTGATTTTCGTCATACACATATCGAGTTTCAAAACGTACATTTTTGTTTACATCGATAGGTAGATACATCCCTTATGAGCATAGATGGCTTGCCTCTTGCAGTTTTCAAAAAATTTAATTTCAGTCATTTGCATGAAAAAGGTGCTCTTTTCTGTGACGGGTTATACTTAAAACTGAGTACAATTCTAAATGAAGTAATAACACATGCTTCAATTTAATCCAGTCTTTTTCTTTGAGATCCTGTTCTTCCTTTTCTTCAACCATAATGCATGTCTTTCCACCAACTACAATGCATGATTAAAAATAAAAAGGCTGAAATGGTAAGATTTTTTTCCTTCATGCAGAATACCTCCAGAAGGAGAGGAAGTCTGAAATGGCCCAGCTTTTTTGCCATCTCCAGAAAGCCCCAAAAGAAACAATCCGAAATAGGGCATCGCACAAAGAAAGAGGCCGGACCGAATCGTAATATCTCTTTTACGTGCTTTTATATCAGAAAACATTTTGCAGAGTCATTAGGTTATTTCGAAGCAGGAGATGTGAAAAATGTGTAATGCCCTCGCCGGGACTCGAATTATGGACCTCTCGAATACACGTCGAGTGTGCTGACCACTACACCACGAAGGCATGCCAAGAAAGTGGGAGAAATAGCCTATAATTTTACTGTTTATTATATAAACATAAACATCAGTGCTATTAATATTTAAACCCTATCTGAAGAAATTTAATGGGAGAGTGTCATTGTGACATCACTTTATACGTTTCTCATATTCTCATCATATTCACGTTCCATCACGTTTTCGTTTTAAAGAGGAGCCCGAATGGAAAGTTTGAAATGCAAACCCATCTTATCTACCCCATGATAAAAGGCTGAACTGGGACAATTTTCAAAAATCCTCAATTGGGAAACTCTGAGTAATTTTTGGCTTTCCTTAGAAAATTAAGCGACAAATGATTATTGTAAACTGGCAATCAAAAATACCAAACATTGCGATGCAAAGAGCTAGTTGCTGCACTACCTGATTTTATTGCTTGCTTGCTCTTGGTTCGTAATAAACTCAAATGAGATGCAGTGGGCGCCGTTGAATGTGATCGTATTTATCTACAGCTATTTCGATAACATAAATGACAACATTAAATGATGAGAAAAAATTATCATTCAAAGTAACAACAGAATTTAACCAATCTACGTATCTACAGGTCAATCTATCTACTAATCTACCAGTATATATATAAAGAAGAAAGCCTGTTTGTTTGTCCTCTAATAACTCAGTCACTTTTATAGCTATCGTCACTAAACTTTCTACAATTCTTTTCTGGGCCCTGGAAAATGTCGACGTCCACTTTTTTACAAAAAAAAGTAGTTAAAATCATAGGTTGTAAGGTTTATCTTAATTTTAACAACAGTTATTTTAAGTTTATGCATTTTTCGTGTCTTTTCTAGCTTCAGTTTACAGTTTCCTACCAGAATATATTTTCAGAAACGCGGTTAATGCAAATGACTAAAGAGTAGTATTAAAGAAAAGTTTTACCGACTTCGTTAAGGAGCCTGAGTTCCTGACTAGCGCGCGTTTGCCTTTTGGCTACGTCTCTCTAAGCTATTGCTACTCTCGGCCGTACTTTAGCCCCTTGTTTGGCTTCGCCGACTTAATTAAGATTTAGGAGCCAACTACTTAGAATCTTGATAGCTTCGGCTATATCTCTCAGTTAGCTTTAGTTAAACCTAGTTAATTTCATATTAATTTAAGTTCAAGCTCAAGTGGAGGTTTTGCTGTACGTTCCGAGTTAGGAACTGATTGTAGCATACTTATTTTGAGAAATAAAGGGTAGTTAACCCTTCTTCAGTCTTATGTTTCTGTTCACACACTCAAGCAATTATTCGCTTACTAGTATTTGTGGAGTTTCAAGGATTGAACACTGAATTAAATAAGTAAAACCCCACAAGATATTAATTAAATACTCGGAAAAACGATAATTTTCGCCCTCTTCGAATGGCAACAGTCTCGCCAGCTGGAAATGAAAATCTGCTTTATTTCGAAAGTTGTTGCCACTACTCGCTTTCAAATCCTAGAGTTTGTTAATAAAAAAATTTTAAGTTTTACCAGGAACTAAAAATAGCATTAGCAAACATTAAGTACATTATTCCCGATTCCGAAAATTCGTGTGAAGCCATTTCTACTATTCCCATCTTCGTACGACTTTAATCAGCCGAAATATTAATCAAAAGCTCTGAAAGCGCTAATTTTCTCACTCATTTTTTCGAGTAGCAACAGTCTCGCGCGTTGGAGATAAAAATGCTTTTTTTTTTTCGAAAAGTGTTGCTACTGCTGGCTTTCAAACCGTAGAGTTTGTTAATCAAACATTTTTTAATTTTACAAAATCTTTACATATAAAGAAGGATGTCTGTTTGTATGCCTGTTTGTTTGTTCGCGTTATTGATTTCTGATCAATTATGATCAATTTTTTTCCACATTTAATCCACTAAAACTGAATATAGGTGAAAAATTGAGTGGAACTTGAGTTTTTACGACCATTTGATTAGAAAGACGAAAATCATTAAAAACTGCATTATTTTTGTATCGAAATTTGTTATGTGGATTACAAATCGCAGCAGACTGAAAAATGTATGACTATGAACCGTACTTTTTGCATCGTTATTAGAGAAGGATTACAGCAGTATCGTTCTCTCTTATGTTAAATGCATCACTCTTAATCTAAATGGCATCAAGTGCTTCCGCTAGTATATATGTAAAGAAGAAAGTCTGTTTGTCCTCTAATAAATAACTCAGTCACTACTATAGCTATCGTCACCAAACTTTCTACAATTCTTTTCTGGGTCCCCAAAAAGGTCGATGTCTCTTTTTTTCTGAAAAAAAGTAGCTAAAATCAGAGATATTAATTAAAAACTCGGAAAAACGATCATTTTCACCCTCATTTTTCCGAGTGTCAGTAGTCTCGCAAGCTGGAGATGAAAATCTGCTTTATTTCGAAATTTGTTGCCACTGCTCGCTTTCAAATCTTAGAGTTTGTTAATAAAAAATTTCGAAGTCTTGCGATGAAATAAAAATAGCATTCTCAAACATTAAATACATTATTCCAAATTCCAAAAATTCTAGGGAAGCCATTTCGACTATTCCCAGCTTCGTACGACTTTAATCAGCAGAAATATTAAATAAAAACTCTGAAAGCACTAATTTTCGCACTTATTTTTCCGAGTGGCAACAGTCTCGCGCGTTGGAGATAAAAATGCTTAATTTCGAAACGTGTTGTTACTGCTCGCTTTCAAATCGTAGAGTTTGTTAATCAAATATTTCTAAGTTTTACAAAATCTATACATATAAAGAGAAATGTCTGTTTGTGTGTGTGTGTGTGTGTTTGTTTTCGTTATTGATTTCTGATCAATTTTGTTGCCACATTTAACCGATTATAATTGAATATAAGTGAAATATTGAACGGAACTTGAGCTTTTACGACTATTTGATTAGAAAGACGAAAATCATTAAAACTGCGTGCCATTGTTGCTGATATAATTAGTTTATTTTTCTATCGAAAGTTTTTATGTGGGTTCCATATCGCAGTAGACTATGAATGAAAATGCATGACTATGAATCTTATTTTTTGCATCGTTATTAGAGAAGGATTACAGCGGTATCGTTCTCTCTGCTGTTAGATGCATTACCCTTGTTGTAACTTAACTGCCATACTTGCGCTAGTATTATATAAAAACATAAATACAAACATTTAAGTATTTATTTTCACAGCATTTTAACCATGAAACAATTCGTCACTAGTGGGCCATAGGAAAGGGCGAGGCAAAAGTTCATTTATAAATAAATTGTGTCTAATGTTTCTAGGAATTATTTGACCAATGTTGTACGGTTAACCTTAATACTCGTAGGACGTTCCTTACATCGGCATTTCTAGAGAATTCGCCGATTTCATCTTCACGTTCGTCAAACACTTTTGTTATATGATAGGCCTAGATTTATTTCAGAAAGCCCCTAGCAAACATCTTATGTCATCTTCTTCTGTCTGAAAAAGAGAGATCTGTGTGCGATCATTCTCGAAATCATCAAAGATGTTAAAAATCTACGCTAAACTAAACAAAAAGTTTCATTTTGGCCTAATTTTAAATGGTTGACTAAAATAAAAACCAAGCAGTCTGTTGACCTAATCGCTTACTTGGTGACGTTTCTCAGTCATCTGGTAGTTTCCAAAATTTATTTTGACCTTATATGGAAAATTTACACCCGTGTAAAAAAACTTCCTTCTATTACATTTTGATAACATTAACCAAATTGTTAATCACAATAAGCGATGTATATTCCATGTTATTATATACAAATGGGAGAAACTTAGGCAATTCGATAACAATATCCGAATGCTAACTTTAAACGATCGCATTAAGTGGCGTCTACAGTGTTTGCTTTATTTGCTGAATCCTTTTTCGTAGTTTAAACCTTGAATTATTGCGACATTGAAATCAGTATAGCGAATATGTACTCTTCAGTTATTAGAAGATCAAACAACAATAATCAACGTTAAAAACGTTTCTAAAAATTAACTCTGATTGCTGTTGTTTGAACATCTAAGAACTGTTAATCGGCTTGTTACTTTTACTCTAATATGCAGCTCACTTCGGATAATCTCCTACATCAGAAGAATGATTTTATGTATTCAAACTAAATTTTCTCATTAAAAATTAGGTAAAATTAATTGCATTAAACATGAGAAATTAGAAATTTCTACAACCTAGCATCACTAGTCAATAATATGCTCATAACATATATTTCGCCTGTTCTTTGTTAGCTAATATGGCGAATGTCAGCCAATATAGTCTCCAAACACTTCCGAAGCAACCTGAACTTACCAAAACCCCATGAATAGCAAACTACATCTGACTAGGATAAACTCTCAAAGGTAGTGAAATTGAATATTTTCTATGTTTGGAAAAACCTAAACAGAATATTTAATAATCAGAAATATAGAGGACTAGTCTAATATCACTAGTACATTAAAGATATATCTTTGTATCTCCGTTTACATGGACTCTCTTGATCCACCTGCAAGTCATCTTAATAGTTATCTTATTGGAAAAGGGCAAGAGAAAGAAAAAGGATGCGAGGGCGTCGACGCACTCAGTTGGTCAATGTTTACGTTTACAAAGTATTACGTGTTGCCATACTTTTTTTATATTCGCTATACTATTTATATTTGGGATGCAAATTGATGAAAGTATCCAGATGATGAAGATATCCAAAATTTGCTCCCGATGTCTTCACCTGCTAAACTTTTTACCGCTTGGAGTTGCAAAAAAGCTTCAGAACTCTTGGCTAATATTTTTGCTCTTCTGGCATGTTTATTCAAAACGTTTAAAAGAACTGTTAACACACAAAAATACTAATTCAGTATTGCAAACGCTGTAAAATACCAAAAAGTTTAATTTAACGATTTTTACTTCCTTGTATGATTATACAAAGTAAAAAGGAAGCATTGTAATCGCGAAAGATTTTGGGTATCATATTTCAACGAAAATATCCATTTTGACCGCTATCGAATGAAATTTAACGATGTTTCTGCGGGACACCTTGACGTAAGGGCAGAATAAAGGACTCTTTTTTTTTTCCCAAAAAATTATAAAACTGATTTAAAATGGATTCTGAAGAGAATTTTTCATGGGGTCTGTGCGTACATACGTATGTATGTACGTATGTATCTTGCATAACTCAAAAACGAGTAGCCTCAGAACGTTGAAATTTTGTATATAGGACTGTTATAACATGTAGATGTGCACTTCCCATTTTGGTTGCAATCGGCCACACCAAAGGTATATAAATATGTAAGATAAAAAATATGTAAATCAAATTAATAATTTAAACTAACCCCTAATTCTTTTTAATTCTCTCTCTCTCTCTGTTTTAAAAATCGTAATAACTTGTCTGTATTGCGTCATTTCTAGATCATGCCATTTTACATGGCCTGCGCAGCGCTGATGACACTTTAAAAAATAAATGTAATAATAAATGCAAGGAAAAGACAGAGCAGGGTCGATGCATAATAGCTATATAAGATAAAGAAACTTGCAATCAAGGCGATTTCAATTTCATTTTTATTTTCCTGTTGACGTTCGTGGCCCCAATCACTTGGCACTCTAGTCGTGCCTATTCAAGAACATTTACACTTTGGAAAGTATTGCGATAGAAAGAGCGCATAACGAAAAAGCGACCAAGCAGCGCACAGAAAGAAGCTGAAGTGCCTAGTTAGCCAATATGGAAGCACGCGAAGAGAAAAGTTTTGGTTTGAGTTAAAAGTTTCAGTTCCCAATTATTACGTTATCAGCGCTGCGCAGGCTATGCAAAATGAAATGATCCAGAAATGACGCAATCCAGAGAAATTATTACGATTTTTAAAACAGAGATAGAGAATTAAAAGGAATTAAGGGTTAGTTTAAATCATAATTTTGATTTACGTATTTTTTATCTTACATATATATATATATATATATATATATATATATTTACTCTGTTACTCGGCTCAGTGATCTCAGTTTCTTTATTCTTTCATGTTCGTAATTTGCGCAATTTTTACTTTAAAAATGATTGAATATGTTGTTTTTATCTTCTTTCGGTTAAGGTTTTTATGACTTTAGTTCACCTGCACGCAATATTTGTCGAATTATCGACAATTTAAAAGTTGTTTAAGTGCGGATAGGTCTGCGATAGTTTTAAGATATTATGAGATGAACAAGCTTTAAGGCATGAGTCGCATACTTTAGTTATTATTTGCAGCATTAGCAGTGACATCAGCATCTTGGTTAATATGATCCATTGAGGCGCAGAGAAAAAAATGGCGAAAAAAAAGCAGTTCGAAAAGGGGAAAATCTCAGTTGATCAATGTGTATGATTACAAGTAATTTTTTCGAAAATGAGAGTAATAAAAAGTAACTGAGAAAGATCATTGAGCAGTCAAATAATTTTAGTTTTTGACCTTACAGATTTTTAACAGAAGTTACATACAGGTACGTTAGGGAATCGAGGGTTTACTAATATGTAAATAAATCAAAATTTCTATTTTATAGCAACAGCTGTTGTGATTTCGATAAAATCTTTTCAAAGGATTTATTTTGAAAGTCCAAAGCCTGTAACTGTATTTGAAACATATTTATGAGAATATGTTCCCCGAAGGCGAAATATTTTTATCAACAAGGAACACTGTGCTTCCGTAAAGTCATTAAAACTGCAAATAAATCTAGTTTAAACAAAGAAATATTATATATAAATCTTAAGCGAAAATAAACATGTTTTAGAACCGTCCAAAGAAGCTGCCACGTTTTTTCTTTTCTGCATTAACAGTCAGGACGCGAAACGAGCGCAATTAACGTCTAAACAAATTAAAACGTCTCCGAAGAAATGTTCGACAAGTATTTCCCATTAAAGGCACATGCCCGAATAATAAACTTTAATACATATGACCGTAATGTTTGAGCCGAAATCGTTTGCATAATCCAGTTTGTCCCGTTGGCATTGCTAGTTGAATCGCCCTAACCAAGACTATTAAACTGGAAATGTTGAATTCCGGTCAAAGACGGTTATTACGCCGCAAGGACATTGAGGAAGTGGCACTCGTTCACCCCTCAAGAAAAGAATGCATTTTCACCGTTATAATGCCTTGGTATGTATTCAGTCCATCCAACCCGTCACCTCACCCCTAGTGACCTTTGACAATGGAGGTTACCATCACGCGCATGCGTTCTCGGGTTACATTTGGTTTATTTTCATCTCGCGAGAGGTCGCTGTGATTGATATCAAAGACTCATGGAAATTTATGTGTCCTTTTGCATCTTTTTGTGTGTTCCGCCTACAAAAACTTATATTTTTGGTGGAAAAAGCGTACGCAAGTGTCTTTTCAGTTGTGAATAAGATGAAGATAATAGTTTGAACAATGGGACAACAATGAAAGAAAACATTTTAAGACATGATTGTTGTCAGCTAAAATGTAAACTTTTATATATACCCACCTACTCGTGATCACGATGTTCTGAAAATACGACTGTATATTTTATACGGAATCGCCTTTTTAAAACAATACTGAAACGGAAAAATCCTAAACTTTTAGAATAGCAGTCTGATCACTTAGTGTAATCACGCTTGTTCACGTTTATTTTGATAATATTAAGCGATGAGAAAGTTTATCTTTCAAAATAGGGGTAGAATTTAATTTACTTAATATAAATTAGAAGCATACAAATACTCACCTTCAGAGAATTTTAAATAAGAATATGCAAAAGTTTGTTTATGAACAGTTCGTAATATTTTTAATACAAAAATTTAATTTATGAACTATTCGATTAGTGTTAGTTTCTAGAAATTATTTCACCGATGCTGTACCCCTATCTTAACACTCAGAAGGCATCCCTCACTGGAAGAGAACATACCAATATAAAATTTTAAATTAGGCAAAAAAACAGTTTTAGTTTGGAACAGACTTTTTCAAAATTTTTACTTCCTTTTCCGGAAGTAAAGGAAGTATCGCAATCACGAAAACTTCGGGGTACCATATTTCAACGATAATATCCATTTTGACCGCTATCGAATTCAATTTAACGATGTTTTTGCGTAACATCTGTGCATAAGGACAGAATAAAGAACTCTTTTTCCTCAAACGAAGTATAAAACTGATTTAAAAGGATTCAGAAGAGATATTTTCATGGCATCTGTACGTACGTATGTATTTATGTATATATATATGTATGTATCTCGAATAACTCAAAACCAAGTAGCCACCGAAAGTTGAAATTTTGCATCTAGGACTGCTATACTATGTAGTTTTTTGGTTGCAATCGGTTTTAAAGTACCAAAAGTTTTTAAATATATATATATATGCTTACTTTGTTACTCGGCTCCGTAAGCTCAATTTTTTTAATTCTTATATGCTGGTAAATTGTGCATATTTTGCTTTAAAAATAACTGAATTATGTTGTTCTTACTTTCCGGTTAAGCTTTTTATGCCTTTAGTTAATCTGCATGCAATACGTGTAGAATTATAAACAATATAAAAGTTGTTCAAGTGCGGCTAAGCCTAATTTTTGTTTACCATAGCAGCCACATTTGTTTACAATTGAAACTTAGCAGAATAGTGAATTCAGTTTCTGCACCTTCAGCGTCTTTTTGCAGAGTGGCAGCAAATTAAACTTCATTTTTTTTACAACGAAAAATCTGCTTTTTGCCTGCTGGCCGAATTGCTTGTTTTTGCGTAGAAACTGTATTTTAATTGTAAAAATTGTTTTTTTTAATTGTTTTAACTGTATTTGGTGTTTCATGTTTTTCTGTATCTTTCAATTTTTAATGAAAATATTTTGACTTTTTATGCATTTTTGGCTTGCCGCGAAGGGAGAACTAAATTAATTGAATGAGAAGTATACCTCTATTTGAAATTCAAGGAAATAAGTTTAAATGAAACGCAGGAAAATATGCGTGTAATAATTCATAGAAAGACGTCATGCGGTGTACACAGCCAGATATTTTTTTAACCAAAATGTCCATAAAATTATTCATAATCTATGTCAAACTAAAGTTTCTTTTTTGCCTAGTTTTAAAATGCTAATTAGAATCGAAATCAATTTCATTTCGGTTTCAATTGAAACGATTTGGCGACTTAATCCTTTGCTTGGCGACATTTTTATGTCACCTGGCAATTTTTTAATTTTATTTTGTCATTACTTGGCGACTTTACTTAAGTTTAAAAACATATTCTATAATATTTTGATCATATTAACCGAATTCGTATACAAAAAGGCGAAATTTCAGAAATTCGATAATAATATCCGAATGATCACATTAAGTGGCGTCTGCTGTACTAAGTAATGGGCATAGCGAATCTGGAGTTGGGCTGTAAATAAGATTACTTCAGATAGTATGTAATGAAGTGCGTAATTAATTTCCTTTTATAAAGTTAAATAATTAAAGCAAATTATATTAAACAGGAGTATCGACTAGTTGAAAGGAGGGAATCAACGATTATATTCTGCTATAGTAAATGACTTGAACAATCGGAATCGCAGTGTTCGATATTTGTAAATACTTGATATTCAGCTAATCTTATATTAGAAAAGGTGAAGAGAAAGAAATGTGAGTGTCGTAGACGCACTCAGCTGATTAATGTTTACTAATGTTTAGCAACTATTAAATCCGAATTATTGTGCACAGCGAAGTTTTTGATTAATTTCATGAGTTGATTTATTTTGTTAACTTTTCTTCTCATTGTTGAACAAAGTTTTGAATTATGTTGTAAAATAAAACAAGAAAATAATTGATCCAATTTTTCTCTCATTCTGATGCCCATGCAAGTCATATCGTAGCTAGCTCCACGCGTTGGCTTGTTCGATTTACTAGAGACTCAAAATTATGTACGATATTTTAACATACTAAAGTCGAGTCAATTACGAACAAACACTTACCAAAATAAATTTAAAAGAAAAGACAACTCAAATATTTCAATTTTATGGCATTAGTGTTCGATATGACTTCCTCGAACCACGCGGACAACGTCCAGACTGTAGTTCATTTCTCCGTTTGACTCCACAATCGTTTGACGTTACTATTATCTATGCAAGTTCGTAGATTCTGCAAGTTGCGTGGCAGTTGGGGCACATGCACTTAATCTTTTACAAAGCTCCATAAGAAAAAAATCACATAGAGTAATGTTCAGCGATCTAGGGATCCAGCATTGTCGTTTGCTCCGGCGCAGCCAATTCAGCGATTAGGAATAACATTGTCGAGGAATTCGTACACTTCCAGTTTGTCTTCGTGTAAATGCTGGAAACGCAGATCTGTAATGTATCAAGATACGTGTTGCCAGTCACATTCTTCTTTGAAAAAGAATGGCTGATACAAAAGAACGGTCTCCCAAACTGCACAAAACGTTTACACTTTAGCCGAATCTCGTTCACACTCCACGGTGCAGTGAGGACTTCTCTTCTCCGAATGTGCACATTGCGGAGGTACACTTTACCGCTGGAACGTTGCTTCGTCATTGAATACGAGAGGGAAAAAACTTAACATGTTCACATTTGTCTCGCGTGTTTTGCAAGGTTCCATTCGTTGGTCCTTGTTTGTAGGAAGCTAAGCTTGAATTATCTGCAGTCTGTAAGGTTTCATTTGCAGTCGCTTTCTCAAAACACGCCGCACCTTTGTCCACCGAATTCCAACTTCATAGCTCCCTCCGTTACTTAATTTCTTTGGGCTGCGTACAAAAGTCGTTCTTATCTTTTCCACATTCTCCCAATTAGCACGTGGCATTCCTATGCTTTTGCCTTTACAAAAACAGCCATTTTTAGTCCAAAGGGGCAATTTGGCCAGAAGGACTATTATTATTTCGTTTTGGCATTTTGCGTTGGTTCACTATAAATGTCGGTTCATTTTTCAAATTGTTGACACCAAATATTAGAGCCATGCATTTTATTTAAAGAAATTAAATAATGAAGAATCTGCATAAATGTGTATATGCTTCTCTCATTGTGATAAAACAACGATACCTAGAGCCATCCAACTAAACTTGGTAGTAATTGGAGAGCTTGTAAAAACTATTCAATACGAATCTGCTTATGATATACTTAAAAGAATTCCTTTGAGCATAATTCAAAGACTTATTAATGAAATTAGTGATGATGTTGAAATTATTTTGTGAAGTTATCTGCAAACGATCCATTTCCCCATACAGTTGCATGAGACAACTTTATCTGGTAATGAAGCTGTATTATTGGCATATGTTCGCTATTTTATGGACCGAGAAATCCATGGGGAACTTGCTCAACGCGAGAACTTTCAGGATAGACGTTTAAAGGCGAATTTATACTCAATGTTTTGAGAGATTATATCATCTAAAATGTGATTCCTTTATCAAATTATGATGTTAGCAGCAGCAGATGGAGCACCTGCCATGTTTGCACACTTTCGTAGTTTTATAAGCCATTTAAAACAAAATGCAGCCGTGTATTAACGATTCGCTGCGTCATCCATCGACAACATTTAGTGGCAGACTGCACCCATCGCCTCAATCCTAAAGCGCAGTAAACAAAGTTCGGAGCAAACTAAATTCTAGGTTATTTGTGCAGATGTATGAAGAAAATGACCAGAACTTTCATCGATTACCTCTTTACACTGAAATACGCTGGCTGTCAAAAAGTTTATATTTCATATGATCTTTTTTAACTTTTCGAGACTTTTTGACAGTTTTTTGATTCTAAAGATCCGTTTTTAAAAAAAATTCAATCACATGGAAACCATATATTGCTTATTTAACAGATTTTTCTAAATTTAATAAGGTTAACTTGACAGTTACATGGTTACAATCACAATGTAATAAAAATCAAGTCCACCACTGCAGTTTGTCTTACCAGATTTATTTTAATAAAACAAAACACTAAACGTCGGCAGTATTCCCAGCTTCCCTATTTATTACAGACGAATTACCAAAATGACGACGTTTCGGCTTACGTTCAGTATTTAAATCCCTTTCACACAGGTTTCTAAAACCAGGTTTGAGAATACTTTGACTATAGAAATACCACAGTGGATTATCAATCCATACGTGATACTGAAGAATTGGATACCATGTAACAAAAAAACTGATTGGAATAAACATTAACGAGCTTAAGGTGCAACTTGAAAATGGACATCAGCAATTATGGCTTCAGAGAGATATACTTGTTACTTATCCTGCGTTACTGATATTGCAGGAAATTTTTTGATAGGTTTTCCATCTTCGTACCTCTCGGAAAGAGGTTTCAACATGGTTGTCAAGCCTCTTTAAAAAAAAAAGGAAAGAAAGAATGAAAAATAAAAGAAACAGGTGAAGAGGTCGTTGGACGAGGAGATTTAACGTTAACGCAAATTTGAAGACAAATATTAAAAATTTACGATTAAAGCATAGGATCATCCCCCCATTAACAGCATTGGTTTTTCCCTTTTTTTTTTTTTTTCGGGTGTGTGTGTGTGTATTTTATGTAAGAACGTTACTAGATTTGCATTTTGTACAATTTTGATTAATAAAGATATATGCATAAAATCTTTACACGCTTTTTTATTTAAAAACTTTTCACTCTACAATAAACCCTATCAAAATGAGAAGCTCAGTGTTATCTGTCAAATAGACTTTTGAAGTTGATAATTTTTAAAAATTCAGTACTTGCGAAACGTTCCAAAACCACTCAGCCTGTGTAAAATTTCACCTGACAGCTGTCACTCTTAGATAAATTTTCATCAGTTTGCACCAGGTGAATTTTGCATTTGTCATATAACAGTGCATTCTCATACATTTTGCTTTCATCTGAGTGTTCTGGAACACCTTGGGCAAAACTTTGCTCTCGGTTTCACTCTGTTTTGAAGCGCTGGAGTATAAATATTACACTGCCTGACTGGTTGCAAACAACTCTTGGGAACGGGTCTACGAAATCCAGAAAATATCTGCAAGTGGTCTATAGGACAAAAAAGTTTGGGAACCTCTAGTCTGTATAAAGACTTAAATGTGTTAGAGAGATCTATATTATGTGAACAATCTTTCTTTTACTTCGCAATTTAATGCTTGTTTCAGAACTATGTAATCGACAAAGAAAATTATTTGCGGAACTACTACGATAATGATCAAAATTTAATCATTTCTCTTTCATTTTTTATTACTTTTAGAAAGACTACGTGTCAGTTTGCTGCGAGACTATTCTTTATTCATCTTCTTGCCAATGACTTTTAAATAAGCACCATTTGACAACTATGCAGTGTTTTGCTACTTGCAGATTTTCACGAAACTCTTGAAATGTTTATGGGAACTTAATGGAAATTAAATCACTGTCTAGAATGTCTGTATGATTTATGCATTGTAAAGTATAGATAAAACTCCAAATGATTTCACGAAGGTTTGATTCTTTTCGATGCCATTCTTGGGATTTCAAGAGAAATTTTTACCGTAAATATTTTAATGATGAAACGCAATAGGTTAACATAATTAAAACAATTCCAAAAAGAACTTTGTTACGGTGACTTCCTTAAAATCTCTACCTTTGAAAATGACCAACAGTTCTAACAAAATGAATAAACATCAGTATTAATAACTATAATACTATTTTTAGGACTATTAGTCTTTAACCCGATGATGAGATATGTACTACGGTAACAATCAAAATGCCTTCTTTAGTTATCAAATCAAAATATTTTATACGCTACATAAATTAAGGCTATAATATTTCCGATACTTGTAGTGATAAAATTATTTTTATTAGTAATTTTTTAATCATTGATAAATTTTATCCTTTCTTAATAGAGTGTAAATTTAATTTATAGCTGTTATAATGCAATATTCGGATATAATAGACTCAAAAATAGCAATCAAGCATAATAGCCTCTGACAAAATATATTAAAGTTTAGTAGTATAATAAAGTTATTCAGTTGGTTCCAAGGCAGTTCTTTTTCCCACATTACTGAAGATGATTGCATTTATTGCAAATATCACAATTCAGTACATGTAAGCGTATAATTTCGTAAAGGAGCGATTCAGAAATAAAGACGAACAATAAAATGTTCCAATTCCAGGGAATATTCACCTTTGTTTCCAACTTTAAAACTGCTGCTTCTTTAAAAGTAAAATATAATAAAAAGCAACTGAAAAACGTTTTTCTTAAAATAAGCTTTCATTTAAAATGGATGTGATAATTAATGTAATTAAAGGAGATCGCCAATAATAAAAGAGGGGGGTTCCCATGACAGATTTAAAAAGATTATAGCTTTTGACAATGCAATTAAATTATTAGATTTACATACCTTATGCTTATTTAGACTCTCGACGTTTGTATTATTCGCGATATAAAATTGTAGATGTATTTTTGCAAATAGGAATATTTAATCTGTTATTGCTATTCAATTACATAATAAATTATTTTTCTCCTTTTAGTTCATTAATTATCATACCATTTTAAATAATACTTACTGTATAAAAACCTTTTTTAATTGTATTTTATTTTCTCTTTTATAGTACAAATTGCACGGTATCAATGAGGAAATTTTAGTTAATTAAAATTAGAGTCCCTACGAAAAAACAAAACAATTCGGCCCAGCGGGCAGGACAGATTTTTCGGTGCATGAGATTGAAAGTTTGTTTACTTTTGGTCTCACTCGTCAAAAAGACCCTGAAGTTGGTGCATGAACTGACTTAATTCACCGTTCTGCTAACAGTTTCAAATGTAAACAAATGGCGACTTTGTTTGCCTTAGTACCATTTAAACAACTTTTAAGTTGCTGATAATTCTACAACTACTGCATGCAGATTAACTAAAAGCATAAAAAGCTTAATCGGAGCATACGAACAATATTATTCAATCACTTTTAAAGCAAAAAATTCACAATTAACCAACATATAAAAATAATAAAAAAAACTGAACTCTCCAAGCCGGATAACAGAGTGGGTATATATACATATACATATAATGTTTCATTCAAAACTAATTAGTAAAGTTAAATAATTTTCTTGAGCCAATACGGCAAGAAATGAAATATGAATTTAACAAATGCAATATTATAATCTCATTCATATAAAGCAAATTCAAATTTTAAATTATGCAAATTCAATTGCAAACAAAATAAGTTCATTAATTATTGCTGCAAACTAATTTGCAATATCTTTAAAAGTAAAAAAAACATAAGTAAATAAAGTGTAAGCATGTAAATACAAGGGAAAAAAATAATACAATCCTAAAATACTATCTTAAAAACTTTAAAAAAAATTTTAATAAATTTTAATTTGCATAAAGTGAATAATTATTGAACAGACAGGAGACAGATCTTTTCAAGGGGAAGTTACCCCCAAACCTAACTCTTCAATTACTCTATTCGTGTTTCGTCGTCTATATAGGTATGGGTTAAGAAATACACAAAACCCAAAGTAGTGATATGATAAAATAAGAAATTTAATTAGTTGAGGAATTTTCAAGAAATTTGGAAAACTAATCCACTATAGGAAAAAAATTATTATAAATTGAAAGTAGATAGGCAAAGCAATTTGGAATCCTAAACCTATATGCATAATTCGTGTCAGGGAAGTACCTATATAGGTTTGAGACTCTAAATTGCTTTGCTTATCTACTTTCAATTTATAATATTTTTTTTTCCTCTAGTGGATTAGTTTTCTAAATTTCTTGAAAATTCCTTAACTAATTAAATTTCTCATTTTAACATATCACTACTTTTGGTTTTGTGTATTTCTTAACCCATACCTTTATAGACGACAAAACACGAATTGGGTAATTGAAGAGATAGGTTTGGGGACAACTTCCCCTTGAAAAGATCTGTCCCTTGCCTACTCAACAATTTCACATTACGCAAATTAAAATTTATTTAAAAAAAATTTTAAGTTTTTAAGATAAAATTTTTGGATCGTATTATTCTTTTCTTCTATTTACATGCTTGCGCTTTATTTACTTATAATATTTTCTGAATTTAACGACATTTCAAATTAGTTCGCAGCAATAATTAGTCAATTTATTTTGTTTGCGATTGAATTTGCATAATTTAAAATTTTAATTTGAATGAGATTATAATTTTGTATTTATTAAATATATATATCCGTTTGGTATAGCCAATTGCAAACAAAAAAGGAGGTGCGCAACTACATATTATAGCTGTCCCATATGCAAAATTTCAACGTTCTCAGCTTAGTAGTTTTTGAGTTATGTGAGATACATACATACTTAGGAACATACGGACGTCATGAAAAAAAATCTTCTCTTAATCCGTTTCAAATCCATTTGGCAGCCCGTTTTGGGGAAAAGAGTTCTTTATTCTGTCCGTACGTACAGATGTCACTCAAAAATATCGTTCAGATATAGAGAAGGATAATATTCGAAAGGGGTCAAATGGATATTTTGGTTGAAATATGATGCCCGAAATTTTTCGCGATTACAATATTTCCTTTATTTCGTACAAGGAAGTAAAAACGAATGTCTCCAGTTTGTCATTAAGTACGTCAAGGTAGCAACCTCAGAAGCAATTTTTCCGCGAGAAACGCTTCCCCCCCCCGTCTCCTTCAGATTCTAATACACTTCTTTTTAATGTAGCAGGTCGCTCAATTAAAAGAAGGCGAAAAATTTCTTTTACAATCTGTGAAAATTTCGAAACTTTACATCCAGTGCATTTTTAGATGAAATTTTAAAATCATAAAAGTCAAACAGTCAAAACAGTCAATCGATTTTCAAACATTTTCCAAAAATTCAGAAATTAAGTTACAATTTTCACAGAACTCTCACTGAAAAAATTTTTCTTTTTCCGCTCTCTTAGATGGTAAACAGTAAAATTCGAAAGAAGATATGTGCAAAAAAATCGTTTAAACTTTTAATAAAAAAAATTTTTTTTTAAATAAATCGAATTTTGAAAAAAAAAATCTCTTCATTGTCATCGATAAACAATTTGTATGCGAAATTTTCTGATAGCTTATCAGAAATTAGGTTAAAAATCGATAACAAAATTCCACTTAAGGGAAACATCGTAGGTGAAGTAAGAAGAGCTTATAATTAATAATAAAATTTAATAAAATCAAAAAAATGGCAACTTTAGATTACATTTCTATCGAGAATATTCTTTTTAAATTCTGCTATGTTGATATAAACTTACTTCAATAAATTATTTTTACCATTTAATTTAGAAGGTTTAATATGTTAAAAAGAATTTTTTAGAAATATAGGCTTCAGAAATTCAATAATAAGCTTCAAAGTAGGAGTAGCAAATATTATTCATCATTAATTCTGATGATCGATATTCAAGAGAAAAAAATTTGAAGCCAACAAGACATGAAAATTTTACACTTGAGTGTGATGATGTAATTCATATGATGCAAAATTCTCTCCTCACACAGATAGAATGGCGATTCAAAATCAAAAATCTAAAAGTCTAGCCTCTAGAGGAGATCTAGGAATTTGAAAATCTGCAGCTGATTCAGAATTCACGAGAGTGTGGCATGCTTACTATAAAAAAATCATATCTACGAATTTTGAATCATATGGATTTCAGGATAAAATTATCGTTTCTAGAATTATGAATGACATTTTAATACAAAATTATAATTTTGAGAGTCGTTTTTCCATTTTCAAATTCTGAAGATTAAGAACATGCCTGGTAATCAATGAAAGCGATATCAAATTACAGCTGTTTATATTGCTAATTTTCGAACTCGTAATTTGAAAATTTTAAATTAATAATCTTTTCCTAATTCCGATGTTCTTATTCATTACGCGCTTTCCACTTCTCAGGACATCTTTAGGATAGGATAAATAAGAAGGCTTAGTAAGATAACAAAACGATTATTATGCGAAGAGCAACATCCATGACCGAAAAAAGATAAATAAGTCTGCTGCCAGTTTCTAAAAGGTAAATTACTTTTCCGTTCTAAGTGTCCTTCAACACCTGTATTAAAAATTAAATATTTCATTTTTAAGAAATGGCAAATATGAATTCACTCCGCATTCGAATTTAAAAAAGCAGTATGTTGTCATAACCTAGGGAACATACGAAAAAAGAAATTATATAGCATCAGTTCTTTATATTATATGTAGATCTTTCATTTTGGGTAATATTATAGCAACCACTAGGTTGTGTCGTGTACTTTCAGGCGACCGAAAGTCTCCACTACATTCGATGAGAAAATTTCGCACTGATAAATATCGAAATCACCACCTGTAGTGATTTCGAAACTTTGCACTGATCACGTGTAGCTTTTATCGTGGCATCAGAAGGATTCAAAGACTTTACCTGAAAGTGAGATTGGCATCTCTTTATTATATCTAGGAAGAAACAAGGAATGACATGTGCTTTGAGTATTATTGCCTGCCGACATCAAAGAGTCACGTACAGGGCATTTCCGGTATGATGCTACACTGTTTGTACACTGTGTCTATAAATGCACAGGAGTATTTTTAATGATGTCATATGGAATAATTTGAAAGTCTGCTAAAACAAAAATGTGTAAGAAATGCACGAAAATTAACTCTAATGTATATTGCTCGATATTATACACAGTGCATTAACAAGATGTTTTTAGAATTGAATTCATTTTTAAATAAAGTTACAATGAAAGAAAAGCATTTTATTGCAATGTACACTTTTTCTTCTTTTAGTCTTCTGTGTGCATGTGCTCTATGTGCATGTTCTTCCAGTGGCGTAACTTGAGGTGGGCGGAGAGTTAGCGGTGGTATTTTTTGCATCAAACGTTAGTTTATAGAAGTTATTCAGGTGGATAGTCAACGCAAGTGAAGAATAATTAAATTCTAAATTGGACGGAATCAAATACTGAAAGAAAAAAGGAGTTTTTTCTCTAGATAAAGTATTCAAAGAAATCACCACGTGATTTCGAACAGTATATACTTTTGTTATACCTTTTTTATTCGGTTGAATCTTTTGAATGCAAATTACAAATATCAACTAATCGTGGGGTGACATAAATAAAATAAGAAATAATTTATCTTTAAGAAAATTTAAAAATAAGATAAAAGGATTCCGAATTCAACTCCTGGTGCAATATATACAAGGGTATATAAGAAAAGGGTGCATTTTTTTAAACTGACACTAGCTAGAACCACCTGTAGCTAGATTTCTCAGCTGTAATACCACCAGATTTAGTAGGGAAGCTAATAATGACAAGGGAAAAAAAGACTCCGTGAAAAAAAAAATTAGTTTCGAAAGTTGCCGATAAGAAAAAATGTGAAGCTCATTTATTCTACACAACTGAAAATTTACATGAAATAAAATTTGAAAATGCAAATGCTCGGTTACGTAAGCGAAAGCAGCGTCAATAATTCATTCGCTCACTTTACCTCAGAACGCGTTATTTGTGAAGTTGTTTATGTTCATCAATCGAACGTAGCCGCCGCTCGTCGTGACTTTAATGCGAAGGCCCTGCATCAATTAATACATTGAAAGCCATAATTCAGAAGTTTGAAGAAATTGGATTCTTAGCAGTTCTGTTTGGTAAGGCCGAAGTTCGGTTTGTTCTTAGAAATTCGGTCTGTCTTGGCAAACAGTCGACAATTTACATAAAAGCACAAGCCCGGTATAAAGATGCCGAAACCCTTATGTAAGTCTTCGACAATTCTCCAAACAAAAGCCATCATAAAGGTGCTTTCACATAAGAAAATTGGCATCACTGTGGAAGCTGCGATCTGCAAGATGTAAATTCATGATGGTGCTGGAACCGTTATAATGGGGTTTCTCCAAAAGAAACCATCCTAAAGCTGCTCAGACGAAAGATCAGAGACGAAAACTGCTTTCTTTAGACTATAAACTGAATTTTATAAAGGTGCAGGGCCCTTTATGCCGGGGTATCTATCCTTCCTCGGCAAACAGTGATCGACTTGTGTAAAGGTTGCGGAATCTTTATGATAAGAATTATTTTACGAAAGTTATTTTCTCCGAGTTATTAACTGAAGTTGATTAAGAAGCAGGCATATTTATTCCAAGGCATCCTTTGCAAACAGTGGCCGACTTGTATAAGGGTGACAGAACTTTAATGATCGGACTTCCCGGTTGTTTTCCATATTCTTTATGATGGGAACAGAAATCATCACAAAGGGGCTCTGACATAAAGTAATGATGCTTTGTTGAAACTTGCTTTTCCAAGTTAGAAACTCAGCTTCATATTGCTGTCCTTTCCGAGTGTAAAGTTGGATAGGATAAATTAGAGTTTACGATAACAGTTTGATTAGCAATAAAGCAATTGAACGATTAGCTGTAGCATTCTGTTTTACAAAAACGATTGGTGGACTTTTGGAGTAATCTGTACACTCTTGAAACAAACTCAAAGATATTCTTCTTTGAAGGTGAATACCAAGCGTTATGAAAGTATCAGACTGCTCGAAGAGAAGAAAGCTCATTGGTTCAGTAAAGTGTGAACTCAAGTTCAAGCTTGGACTTAGAAGGTTAAAGTTACTTTATTGTTAAATATGTACAGCGATCAGACATTTTTGGAGCAAGAAATTTTAGCCTAGCTAGGACTCAAACCACTGATCTAGGAGTAACAGCATGAAATAAGTGATACTCAAGGTGGCTACTTCAAGCTCCAAACGCTAAAGTTCTCGATAGCGCAGGAGTAAAGATCGTAGAAAGACAAAAGGATTCCGAATTCGACACCTGGTGCAATATATTTTCACTTCTTTGAAGTAATTTACATACTTTATTTTACTTCGTTATTATATACTTTATTTTAGGTGTTTAAGTGGACAAATATTAATATAGTGGTATTTGTAAGGTATTTTCTTCTTCATTACATGCTTTCATGGTATAATTAATTGGTAGCACATTCGGTTGGTAATCGGAAGGCCCGGGTCTCAAATCTCGGCGAGGATGACTTCTCACGTTTCTTTCGCTCCAAAAATATCTAATATCTCTACAGATTTAACAATGAAATTAAATATGGATCAGTTGTTTTTTATTTCTTCGACGATTTTTTATTTGCATTAAATTAGGCCCATGATGTTTCGATGCATAGTGTATCTATAAGTTTCAGGAACAAAACAGAATCGAAAGTTGAAGAAAACAATATTCTTCTTAATCTTCTCTACACTATACTTATTAATAGATATAACTTTTATCACTTTCTAATAGCTGTTTGATTCCTTCATAAAACTGAACTTTTGCAATGCTGTTTGATTCTGGTTTTCTAAATCTGTTCGATAATACCAAAACAATGACTTTAATCTGATACTTCGCTTTAGGAAAGAAGAAGTAGTTTGCAGGTGCCAAATCTAGCGAATAAGGGGGTTGGCCAAGAATTATGACGCTCCTCTTTGCTAGAAACTGTTTGATGAGAATGGAATTTCCTGCATAACGGCGATTGTCATGCAATAAAATCAACTATCCGCTTGAACTTTTTCAGGTGTAACTTCATGAACTCTCTTCAGAAATCTGGGCAGTGTGTTTTATAAAATACGGAGTTCACCATCAGGAACATATTTTTTTTTTAAATTATCGGTTTCCAATTAAAAACTAACGTGTTCTTTTCTCGAGATCTCTGAAACCATATATATAAGAAACAAAAAGGGAACATTTTTAAAATCTTTTTCCAACATCTCTCATGATAATTTCATGAGTAGTTTTTTTCGAGCTTATCTGATATTATTCGAAGAGATGTGTGACTCATTTTCAACAACAATTGTCAAATATTTTCGATATTCTCATCCGTTCAAAGACTTCGAAGGGAGAACCAATGGCGTAGCTAGAGCTTTTGCCGCCACGATGGTCTCCGAAATGGAAGCCCATCTGCATTTGCAAACCAACAGCTAAAAAAAAGTCAAAATGACACATAAAGAAATAAAGGAAAACTCTACGTTTATTTTTGAAGGAAAGCTTCAATTTCAAAATTTTAAAATTATATTATTATTTTGCTTGTTTTTTCCTGCGCAAAACCATCGCTGACATTGTAGAGGTCTCGTTTATTGCCCCAGCTGCTGTTACATACTATAGAAAGGTTTCTTAGATGCAAACTACACATTTTTAGTCCTTAAATATCTCTTAGATTTTCTTATGAAGAAAACTCTTCTACAGATAGCAATACTTAAAACAATTTGAGGAAAGTTCACAGTGCGATATTTGGAACTTTGTTCTGCAGAATTTATTTTAAAATTAATTGCAAAAATTCAAAAGGACCGCTCTCTCACGTTCCTGTTTCTTTTTCTCTACCAGTAACGGAAATAAAAGAGTGAAATAATTCTACCTTAAAACGAGGAATTTTTCTTTATAAATATCATCCTGATTATAATTTAGTTGATCTTCGCAATTTTCATTCAGAAGCTTCAACAGGATAAAAAAAATTATAATAAAAGTTCGAATGTGTTAAAATCTCGTGGGGATTTCTTTGAATATTCTATCTAGCGTAAAAATTATTTTTTACCCCAGTTCCGCATAGCAATTCAAAATCTCATTATTCTTATTATAGTACGTCGACGATCCACATGACTAACCACAATAAATAATGTTTCACACGAAAAATGCCGCTTCCAAATATGTGCCTCCTGGCTTAGTGTCGATTAAGTCCGTTCCTAAAGTATCCTTAACACTTTTGTAACCGTCTGAGCCTTAGAAATCAACCCCAACTGATCCTGCTTGAGAAATACCTTACCTAGGGAAATTTTTAGAACCTTTTAACCTCGTTTAGCCGCAAGGTAGCTTGTTGTAGTCTGTCACAAAGCTTAGCCATTAATAATATTTTATCATAATTTTGGAGCTATAAATACAAATTTGTTTAGTTTCATCATCTTCAAAACTGAAATATTGAGTTTCGAGACCATTTCCATATTGGAAGTCCATATTAAGTTCAGTGAAAAGAGCTGCTCCTAGAAATTGGTCTGAAAAATCGAATTCGAAGATAAGCTGATGCGACCCACGTGATAATTTTGGTATAACAAATGGAGGGTAAAGTGTCATTAACTCATCTTCACCTACATTTATACGAGAGGTTGGAAATAGAAGGCTAATATGGGAAAAGTGGTCAACAGCTATTTTCGGTTCAATCGATAGGGAATAAAATCGTCAAGGCGTTTTGGGATAAGGCTATTTTGGCCGGGCGCACCGCCCCCTACGCCCCACTCTAGCTACGACACTGAGGCGAACCACTCTTGGGTTCATCATCAGCACCTCAAAGAGGAAGGGAGGCCCTTGAGCTGCAGAACGTGTGTTCTCCCTCGGAGTTTCGTTTAGAACCGAAACTTACCACTTAGCAAGGCCCGGAAATGCTTAATCTGACTATTTGGATGCACAAGGTGCCAGCCTTTGCTTCGGCTTCTAATAAATACTTTTCTTGATTAAAAATGTCAAACATTGACTTATATGTTATTTCATAATCATATGTTTACTCAGCATTATGTTTTTTCATAATATATTATATTTCAAAATATGGAAGTCAGCGAATCTATAGAGTTACATAAAGTACATCTAAATTTTCATTCAAAATTCGTTCAAATTTCGTAAGGATCACAATTAGCAAAGGAAAATTTGAAATAAAAAAAAATGCTATAAACAAAAAGTGGAGGCGCCGGGTATCGATCCCGGTACCTCTCGCATGCTAAGCGAGCGCTCTACCATCTGAGCTACGCCCCCGTCTGTAAGGTCTTCAAATAATACTTTTTCAATAAAAAGATATTTTTCCATAGCATACTTTTCAATTTATGAAGAGGTGTGTTTTGAAATATACAAAATAAAATGTTTGCATAAGCAAAAAATCGAAGAAATATCTTAAAAAGCTGTTAGAATATTCAGTATCCGTTTATACATTATGGAACTTTGATCGTATAGCACGCAGTGTCGGGGGAGAAGGTTGATACATTTCTTCCCGTATATTATTGCAAGAATGATAGTTGTACAATAAAACTAGAACTGTAGTAAAACTTATTTTGAAGCATTACCACTTGACGTTATACGTGAACAACTTCAATTACTTAAAATAAGAAATTTCATTTCTCAATGCATAACTCTGGTATAAATATTTAACTCGTGGCGCCGTCTATTGCAAAGTTTAAACACTTACTGTATTTAATACGGTTTTTTCACATTCTTATTAACAGGGGACGAATTAACGAATGCTTCCCTAAACTGAAGTTTATTTATTTCGAAACAATGAAAACATTACTTTTGCGAATTATCAGAACAAAATAAATATGTGAACACTGTTAAATCATCTGCTAAAAATAAATTGCTATATTGTCAGTATTTCTTATGTTCACACCAATTAATTTTCTGCTTCTTATTGACTACTATCAAAATACAAGAGCAATATGAATAAAAAACCTCCTCCTGCCCATTTTAAATATTTTCTCTTGTTTAAAACGATAATTTAATTTACAAAACTTCGCATTCCCAATCTGGACACCGTTATCAGTAACATAACTGGTGTCGCCATCTAGTGACTCTTTGAAGCACTTATAGTATTTTTCTTACATTCGAAAATAAATATGAAAGATAGACTTTAGCAGCAAACTAATGTTGCAAGTTATTTTTTATTCCATTAATTTAATTATATCGCACTTAGAAAACTGACGTTGGGAAATATAAATCGTCTATTTTAAAAGAAGAGCGAAAATAAATACATAAACAAGTAACATTTTCCGTTTTCCGTCACGTATCCATTAAAAATGCGAATGATGTAAATAAATTCTGCAGTACGTGTGATAAAAATATAGACTCATTATATCTCGAAGCGTAGGAAGTTACATCTGATTCTTACAGCGCTCAGTCGCATCCTGTGAATAATGAAAAATTAAGCTTTTTTAAATTTTAGTTCTTAATGCCAAACAGTAAAAGTATCACATTAAGTTTCCTCTGATACGTATCATTACAGTTAATAATCTGTGCTGAAAAAACATTTCTATTAAAAAAACTGCCAAATTTTTCATGTTTAACAATGCCACCTAAGGAACAAAAAAAAAAAAAAGCTTTTAACAGCATGGCTGTGTCTGCGAAGTGATTTGAGTACTATGCATTTCGGGTGGCCCAATATAAGCCGAATCCAAAACAAGTAAAGTCTCCCATGTCTGGTTACGTTTATTTTGGACCATCCAGTATCATATCGCATTACAATCGTGTGTTCTTCACTTTCTTTGGGCTCGATTTACCTCGAAGCACTTTATATGAGTAACTGAATAAATAAAGCTTTAGTATTATTTTTGTAGCCAATGATGCCTTAGATTCAAATAGATCTCTCATTTATAATACAATGGATAACAGCAGGTCGGACCTGCCTTTAGATGGAGAGCAAAGGTATATATTTAATTCTTTGATTACTTAGATTACCTAGATTTAAAGAAAATGGAATATTTGAATTCAGACACACGGCATCAAACTGAAAATTTTTAATTCATGTTCTTGATATATTCAATGGATGAAACATTTTGCTTTCTAACTGAAATATAATGATCTCTTCCCCATGAAAAAAATAGTTTTGTATAAGGGTTGAAATTTAAGAAGAAAATGTTGGAAGGGAAATTAGATAAATTAAAAAAGAAAAGGACGTCTTATGAGTAGCTATTACAAAATGTTTTCTGAAAATAAAGTGTAATAAAAGAAAATAGAGACTATTTCAGAAAACAGAGAGTGAATTAGACAAATCAGAAGTTAAACCTGTAGAGTTGTTAGAACAGCTCAAAGCAAAAACCGAAATACTTTCTTACGTTGATGCCGAGTTAGCACTAGCTTTAATTTCAGGCGAATACGGATATGAATATGAAATAATAGAATAATATCACGAGATAATAACACTGTGAAAATTATTCCTAGGAAACGTATTAAAGAACTTAATCACGATTTGAACACTCATATTTCTACAGTTTCGGTTCATAATAGTGATTTAAACACACTTACCATTCAGTAAAGTGTAAAAGGTACTCCGAATATTAAATTACTTAAACTTTCGATTCTTGTATTCTATGGAAATAGAAATCAATAGCCTAATTTCTGGAATAGTTTTGAATTCTCATTCCATAATACCCGATAATAGAAAAATGTAGACGCATTTAATGACTTAAAAGCATATTTAACGGAATAGCGGCTAGCTGCGTTCAAAATTTTGCACTAACGCCAAAATATTACAGTTTAGAATTCAAAATCTTCCATAATCAATTTGGAAGGAAGTACCTTCTTAATAATGCTCATGTGAATAATTTGCTAAACATGTATCCATTAAAAATGCTAATGATGTAAATAAATTCTGCAGTACGTATGATAAAAATACGGTCTCATATAAGACGTCTCAAAGCGTTGGAAGTTATATATGTTTCTTAAGCAGCTTAGAACCACAGGATACTCAGTTACATCCTGTGATTCTAAACTGCTTCTTCAGGATTTGGTCTTTGAATTTAATAGAGCGTAAAATACCAGCACCTATTATAAAATAAGTGACTATATGGAATTTCTACGGAGGAACTTGCTTCGCCCGAACACACAAAGTCAGCAATTTTAGAGCAGAAGAAAAATTATGATTTTCATCGTCAATATTGTAACCCCTCCCCCCGAATTCGCTTTAGTCACATATGGTTCGTCAAATAGAAATGCTAAGACAGCGATTCCAACCACCGCTGCTCTGCTTATGAAATCCGAATCTAGGGAAGAAAATTTGAATTGCATATTTTGTAATCAATCACACAAGAATTATGAATGTGATGTCGCTTCCGTCTTATCATTAGATGAGAACAGGAATATTTTGAAAAGAAAAAGCCTTGCTCTAAGTGTTTCAAGATGCACCATTTAGCTCGAGACTGCAAAACAAAATTAACTTGTTCTGTTTGTGGAAACAGCTGTAATGTGTAATAAACAAAATCTTTCTGTCGAGGCTTCTGAAGTTAAAAAGGAGAAAGGGCACAGAATATGGTGCTTTCAAAACATGCGGATTATTCAAAAGTACACTGACAAACTTTAGCTGTTCGCATATCTGGAAGGGGGAGTTAAAACTTTATTCGAACCATAACAGATAAAGGAACTAAAAACACTTGCATAAGCAGATATAGAGCAGCAATATTACAACTGAAAGGCTTAAAAAAATATATCACACAGTCTTCTCGGCAGCATCTGAAAACATAATCGTCATAGAATAAAATTGAGAGTAAATAACCAATATAATAGCGAAGTCGGTGATTTGGATGAAAGAAAGCTATGTTCTTCGATTCAAAAAATCAGAAATGTACATTGGACAATAACTTCATTATAACTTAATTTATATCAGTAACTTAATTTATATCAGTGAACTTAATTTATATCAGTGAACTTAATTATAATTTAATTTCTATCAATAACTTAATTTATATAAGTGATGTAACTTTAGATTTTTTCAGAAGAACCCTCAGGAGATCCATTTGCCTTCAGAAGCAGGTTTTTCTGAAAGTTTGTTTACAGGCAAATTCGAACCTCTTTCTTGGGTAACACCAATGACTGCTATATAAGACTTGGGTGGGCTGTAATGAGAAAAATAACTCCGGCAGTAATAAGGCTGAAAATTATCTCTCGACACATTTCTTCGTATCTTAATGTTTCTAATGCCCAGATTGCCGATCTCTGGTCTTTGAACATTCTAGGCATTCTGAGGATGCCAAAGTAGAAAGAAAAACCAAAATTATGCAAGAAGATGAAGTGAATAAACACAGTAAAACAGGTTGAAGACGGTTTTTGCCATTCAATGGAGTGCATGTGGCACTGGACGTTTCCCAATACTTTTCCTTTTGTTATTACATTAATGACCTTTTGAACTTCCTTTCCGAATCATATTTAGGGAACTTGCCCAAGGACTTCTGAGGCCGAATGATGGCTTTTAACCTCAGAAATTCAACCTTTTGAGAAGTAATTCCGCAAATAATCTTCTAGGTTTTGTGAAAATAGGAGGATCTTTATTTTCGATGAGATGGAAAATTGTCGAGGTTTGTTTCCTCTAAGAAATTTGCGACAGGGTTGTCAATTCAGAGTAATTGACAAGAATTGTAAAATTTGAATACCCACCAAAATATGAATGCTGGGAATGATCGGATAACCATTACGGTAGTCTGGCACAAGAATATAATTTTGTTTGTTCAGCAATTAAATTATTGTTTTTTGCATCAATAAGTAAATTGAATTTTGTGAGAAAGTCAACACCTATGATGGGTTGATTGACGTCTGCAATGACGAAAGGTCAATGCAATGCAAAAGGTCGTTTTTGAAGATGGCTCAGCCAGATGACTTCAATTAATTTGGCGGGCACAGTGTTGGCTATCGGAAGATTGCGGATCTAGTCTTTAGATTGTCGGAAATTGCATGGAGAACACATTTTCCAAAGTTAGGGTATTCTTGGAACCAAAGTTAGGGTATTCTTGGAACCAAAGTTAGGGTGTCAGAAGTAACTGATCGACTCTTCATTGTCGACAGCATCAGTTGCATCTACTAAACTTTCTGCTGTTTTGAGAAAGATTGTATTTATGTTAACGGCGGCTTTCGCGTTTGCTTTTGACGTCTAGCGAGAGTTCATTTACTTGCTTCGCCAGCTCCACAACGCAATGTCGTACTGTCACCTATATGGTGCTCAAGGTTCATGCCAACAAAAGATGCAATCTTGAACTCCTTTCCCCAATATAATTCGTTAAGTTTACTCCCAACTGGTCAAACAAGTTAGATTAGCAACAACACGATGAAAATTTATTTAAAACAGATGAAATGTATTTCAGTAGTATTTCTAAACTGACAGTTCCATTAGTTCATTGCCCATTCTAAAACAAAAGTTAACGTTGCTGAGGGTCGAACATTTGAATTTTGGAGAGGAAATCAAAGACTGGCTTGCTATTTGGAGCCAATTCAAAAGAACACATGAAAATATTGAGAAAGAAGATAAGTTTCAGTACTTAACAATGTATATCCGAATGTTCTACAGCTTGCAAAATTATTGACAGTTACCCACTGACATGTGAAAATTATAATAAAAAGCTATTGTAAGTTTAAAATCATGAATCGGCTGGGATGAATTACCAGTTGAATTCTCTACAGGCGAGCTTTTAAATCTTGTAAAAAATAGTACTGAAGATAAATGGAAGTTAGACACACAGAAATTATACGAAAACTTAGAATCATATTTAAGAGTGCTAGAGTTTATTGGTTTAACATCTCATAAAGATTCAGCTATGTTTTTTCCTTTTGTAGAAGCTTGTATTCTGGAGGGCATTTAGAGTTTGCTTAAGAAACTCTGCAGTAAAAACAAATTGGATTTTCAGAAGAAAATGCTTACAGAGAAAAGTTAAAAATTTATTATTGTTCCTGAAAGCTGAAGTTGAAGATAAGAATGTTTCGTTTAGAAAAATCGCGAGTAAAGGATATAAATTTCAGAAAGAAAAAACATAATATTCTATTCCTGTTAATCCACTGACAGTAGCAGATTTACTTACAGAAGCAATAGCTAATAAAAAAAAAAAATGTATATTATGTGACATACAAAGTGCACGAAAATATTCTTTACAGTGCAAAATATTTATTTTAATGAACTATTTTACGAAAAAAGTATTAAATTCCGTTGTTCAGATTGTTATTATAAACATCAAGCATGAAAACATATAAAGAAAATACCTTCAATTTTTATTCACTAAGGGATAAAGGGGGGAAATTATGCTGTTGATATGAGGACATATTGCTTTTTTTGCCCCAAAACTCAATTTTCTAGGAAAACAATAAGTTTTAGAAACAAAACAGCCTGTTTCATCTGTTAGAAAATCAGATACTATTACAAATTTTGCAAATCCAATATCAAATGTAGTCTTTGCAGCAAAAGAATTCAATTTTCAAGCGTCAAGAACTGCCTAGAAATATGAAAAATGTGACATACTTGAACCAGAGAAGAAATCATTGTCTGATGTTACTTCATCTAACTTATGTACTTCTAATGAAATATTGCTTCACATGTTATAACTGAAACTAAAGACTGAAGGAAAGCAGCAAGGAGTATGCATACTCATTAGCACTGGCTAACAACATTCTTACATTCTTAAAGAAATAGCTAAAAACATAGGTCAGAAGCAAACTAAAAAGGAAAGCTCTAATTCATTCTATGTTTGAAGGAATTAAAACTGAGAAAAAGGAGTATTATGTTTATGACATTTGAAATATTTTTGAAAGGTGACATCTATTAACATATATACACTATAGAAACATTAAAGCCCATATTATTTTTTTAACTTAAAAATTTAGTATTTTAATAGAAAGAGCAAAGAATAACTTGTTCATGTTTTATATCATTATTGCATTTATTATTGTGTATGTAAAATATAACTAAGTATTAACATTTACTAAAATGTTATATAACACATAAATGGAACACATAAATAGAAAAGTAGTCTCTCCTTGGCACTTTTGTAACCTAAAGATTTTAGTTTAGTATTTTTAAATCTAACACAAAGCCAAAAAAACACAGATCTTTCTGCAATTAATCTTTTTATAATTCACAATTTTATTTACATATTTTAGTAAGAGAAAATACAAATCAGGACAAATAAGAAACAATGAATTAACATAACACTAATTCAGCATTGATAAAATAACATTTTGTCATATTTACGAAACTCTCATACACAAAAATTTACAGAACATCACAGACAGGTATCACATGACACGATGTAAAAATGTTTCATCACTGTCGACTATTCTGATGTAGAGTTTGTTAGTTATATGCTCCCAACACACAATTAAAAACACACAATGTTTAAAGAATAATATAAAGAACTTATTTAAATGTAGCTTTCAACCAATTTTTTTATTGATTTGCATTGTATTTTATCCTAATTATTGGTAAATTTTAAAAAAATCAAATTTGAGAGCATATAGAAATTTAGGGGCGAAAAATTAGAATTTCTTCAGTTTTTGTATATTTATTATTATTAATCAAGTCAGTACCAGTGCAAGTAGAGCATAATAATGGTACTCTTATAGAAACAATGATAAAAATTGATGACGAATTTACAATAATTATTTTTTCATGAGATGCTGAATGTATGAAAATTTGTATCAAAGCTCTGGGCTATAGTTGTGATATTAAGTGATTTTGATTAATGAAAATATAAATAAAAAATGTGCAAGCAACATCAAATACAATTTCATACATTACAAAATTTTTGCATAAATAATTGTTTTAAAAGTCAATGCTGATTTGCTATTCATTTTCTATCCTTAAACAAGCTCTCAAGCAGAACAAGAATAATCACAGTGACATTCACATTGACAAAATTTCATACATTTATTATTCACAAAATGAGGCTGTGTATCAATTTGTAATTGGCATGACAGCATATAGATACACATTTGATCACAATTCACTTTGCTATAAAAGTGGCAAGTAAAAAATGCCCATTGGTTGCATCACTTCAAAAGTCTTTTCAGCAGTTTGTACTTTGATTTATGTAATGATCGAGACTAAAAACAGGATATGCCAGCGTTGTCTTTAGAGTGTCATTGTGCTCTTCTAAAGACGTTTGAGCGTAATGAAGAACCAGGCTTTTTAGACTTGGATGAACGTTATATGGTTCAGCAAATCCATAACCTCGTTCAGTTTTGTATATCAGACAATGGCCAACTTTGCTATCGGCACTGCAGGATAAAAATTATATTTCTAATTAGGTAATTTCACAACAACAAGAAAAGAAATTTACAAGCATTGAAAAACTTCAAAAAGCATTGAAATATTTCATCTGAATGATCAAGGATTGTTAATAATACTAATTGCTACATATTTTTTCTTTACGTATTCAGATCGAATGTTTTCAGAGACAGCAGAAACTGTTCACTGAGAAAGATATAAAAATGAAACATTTAACAAACTAAAAAGAGAGAGAGATTTTGGTCATTATAGGAACATTTTACACAAATGAAATTTTCATAGTAAATTCCATGAACATTCATTCTTGGTAGAACAATTTCATGCTAGCGGATACTGAATTAAGGACATAGAGTTTGAAACCACTGAAAATTAAAGCATAAAAAATATAAAGAGTTGATTAATTCTGTATGGTAACCCAGACAGTTAAGTGGTTTGGATGGGCTGACTGCTTATTGTTAGGGCAAGTTTTGAATCCCAGACAAGACTGAGATTTTCATAATTATAATATGTTTCTTGCATAAGGTACTTAAATCCAAAATTAGATATTAATGGAAGTGGAAAAGGTTTACAAAACATAGGTGCTCTCAGAAAAAATGGATGACACTTAAGACTGGCAGGTCTTACATACTTTGCTTAAATTAATGAATCCAGTCTACGTTTAAGTATCAAACATACTCCAATCTCACAAACATGATGTATATTCTCCAATCTCACAACACAGTAAGTTAGAGAACAGAAAATACTGTCAAGAAAATCACAATGAAGAGAAAATGTATTTACATTACTGCAATGTATTTATTGACAAAGTTTTCATCATCTATTTGCAAGATGAATTCTCTCTCTTTCTACACAATATTGTTTAATGTGATACAAAACATTACAGTAATTATACACATGACTAAAATTTATAAAATATCATAAACATTAAATCTGGAAAAAGTTTTCAATAAATTTTTGCATATTTTATGGCAATAAATGATAAAACAAATGTATATCTACAAAGGGAGAAAAATTAAAAGAACAACTGTAAAATGGCACTGTATGTTAATTTTATTTCCTGAAATCCAATGAAAGGTGATTGTGGTTGGTAGCTCAAGGTTGATATCATATAAGACAATGAGATTCACCTTCACTACATAGACATATGTCTGAATTTTTCTGCTAAGAAAAGTATAAGCGTAATTACATTCATTTAGGAAAAATTAGAATTAATTTAATTCTTTGGGTTAATAGTTTATTTTATTAAAAATTTGTTCTTTGAATTTTCAGCCGGAAAAACAATGCTTCAATGCTACTTCGTTCGTTTGAAATTTTGCTGCATCATTACATTCTTGAAGTACAAGATGCAAGTAGAAAGTTCTAGAAGATTTTTGCATTGTCTTTCGCTTGCCAGAGGGGCTGGTGTATGTGAAGAGAAGGTCACGGTTTAATATGAAGTTATGAGAAAGGTCAACAACTCTTGCAGAAAGGCATCCACTGTTTGTGACTGGTTTTGACTGGCTGCATCTGCCAGACAAGTAAAAGTTTTCCTTTTCTCGTGCTTACGATTTAAAGTGTTTTTTGAATTATCTTAACTTGTGTGGAAACCAGAGTAATGTACAGCTTAATAAACTAAGGATAAAATAGAAACAGGGCTTGAATGATATTGTCTGCTTGAATTCATCTTCACTGATTTTCCTGAACTCTAAAATCATGAAATAACTAAGTGTTTTGTCTTTAACTGACATGTTGGTATATGAAATAGATTACATTTTCTTTTTGGAATTTAAATTATTATTAAAGAGAAATTGCCTGAAATAAAGAATAATGTTAACTCTGAGGATGTAGCAGTAGTAATTTTGAAGTACCCCTGCTTTGGTTAAAAATAACAGTGAATTTTTTCTGTATGAGTAAATTTTGTTCATTTTTTGACATATCATTAATGTACGAAGATATAAGGCAAATTGAGATGGAGGTACTTTATTGTCAGATGAAGTACTGAAAATAATGATTATGTAATATTTATGTATATTCCAGATTTTGTTAAAGAAAATGTACTTCTCTTTAGGCACTAAATGAGATTTAATAGGAAAATGCTTTATGTACTATTTGTATTAATTTAACTTGATCATTCACTTGCTTGGTCCCGGAATAGGATAATAACACAATGCAATGATTTTCGTAACTACGATCATAAAAAGAGTGAATTGTTTTGGAAGAAAATGAATCAAGGGTTAAATTACAAAGAGGGAATATGTTCCTTTAAGTGAAGTAAATTTTTCCCTTTGAGTACTAAAGTTCGATTAAATAATTGAACCAGCTATTTTTGTGTCAAAAAAAGGCACAACAATACAAATATGTATAAATTTTGCTCATTCTTTAGGGATATACAAAAGGGAATACAAGTGGGTACTTCAAATTTTAATTTCAAGGCCTGTACAAGAAGAAGGATAAATTTTTTATAGGTCAAGGTGAAACACCTCTTTGAGAAGGCATCTGACGGACTTCAGGACAGTATCGAATATAATAGCATTAAATTAAGTGCCTGGTTGCAGTGTTGTAGAGACCATTGTGATTGGAGTACCGTGAAGTGGAGCCGAGCCAAACTTGAGTCATGGTATGCACAGTAATTGTTTTGAATAGCCACACTAGTCTACATTCCTAATGGATAATAATGCTCATCCCTATCAAAGCTGCACTAATGATTGATTATTTTGAGAGCAAAGAAATCCATCCAAATTTGAATCTGATAGAACATATGTGGGATGCATTAGACTCAAGCACGCATCACTGCAGCCTCATGTAACACTCCCCAGGAGCTACACCATATACATACTTTGTTACCGCAAAAAATTCTTGACAATCTAATATATAGAATAGAAAGCTTGCTGTAAACCTTTCACTTTGATCAGAGATGACCATATTTTTTATTTTTTTATGTATCTCTAAAATGTTGTAAATGTTGTATGTCTAAAATATTCTAATTTTTCTCTAACCTCACTTTAGAACACACTTATATGTTCTTATTTAATTTTTTTTTCAAAAATACGCAATTCTGGATTTTGAAGTTATGTCAAGCATAACAAAATAAAGATCTTGTGCAACTTTCATGTTCTTAGCTGCAAAATTATTCAAGTTACTTGAGTTTTTATAACGCTGCACCTTTCATTTTCTTTACCAGTATATATTCTATATATTCCTGACATAACCAGCTGCACAGTTAAAGCATGTATTGTTCAAAATGAAAAATTTTCAACTGAGTAAATACTACATGGGAAATTTAACGTTTTTTAAAAGTAATTATTTCTCATATAATTCTTGTTATTCTAAAAAATAATACTTTTGATTAATCAAATACAACAGGCTATGATACTTAATACATAATTTTGAAGTTAACAGTAATTATTTTTATAGAAAGAAATAATGAAACAGCATACACTATGGATAATGCATACTGCCCAGGAGTTCTGCTGTTACGAATGAGGAAAGTACCATCAGGTTTTCCAGTTAATAGCCGTATTGCTTCATTCCTGGTAAGGTCCTCTATAAACCACAATGATTGATCATGATGGGGAAGTGATTCATCATTTTGAAGAAAAGCACTTTCTCTAAAATGGGGGAAAATATACACAATTCTGAGTAAGAAAAGTTACAGAAACACTACAATTTCTTTAAATAAAATAGTAAGAAATAACTGCCATTTAAAATAACTGCCACAACTAAAAAACAGTTCATCGAAAAATCAGTTCGCAAACAAAATTTCCAAATAAAAATGTCTTGAGATAAGAATAAGAAAGATGGAAAGAAATGAAGAGAGGATATTCCCAGTTATTTAATCCATAAAATTTTTGTAAAATGGGGGTAAGGTGCAAAGGTTCATATAATATTATCATCTTGAAAAAACAGTGGTAAGCCTTAACATACATATTTGCAATGACAATGTCATGTCTTGCTTTAGGAGCATTTTAAGATGTACACAGAAACCAATCATATTGACAAATTTTAATGAGAAAAGGGTCCAGGGATTCTTCTCAAGTACAGGTGACCAATGCTAAGAGAAAAAGAAAAGGCGGGAAAGGAGTGAACCAGAAAAACAGCAGTTATCTGATATTTTTAAAAAGCATGATTTCCCTTTCAAATAGTTATATTTTGCACCTTTGGCTTCTTCTTCATTTTTCAGTTATGCTGTCAACTTTCCTTCGTGCGAATATGGTACAATTTAACTTAACTTTTCTTATTTTTTAGAAGATTAGTATTGTTAAATAATGTGCATGCATTAGATTTAATGAATTAAAACAGTTTCATATTAAAAACTTATATTCAAAGTATTCTTTTCTAATCAATAATTTTGTATTCGAGAATGGATTGATTCATTTTACATTAATTCCTATAGGGAAAATTGTTTTGGTTTAATAACTATCTTCAAACAAATTAATAAACCAAGGTTTCACTACACAAGACTATTTAATGTCTTTTTAATTCCAATCACAGCACAGAAAACACAAGTAACTACTAATCATACAATAGTCTTTTAATTAGGCACTTCAGTGTCATAATGAACCTCTTCATATTTATGATCATAACCTGAGTCACCATCATTGTGCACAGAGAATTTTAGTCAACTAGAGGACTTGACCATCTTCTACAGCAATCGTTACTATGGTTAAGAGGCAAACCAATAGGGCAGAAATATCCTTGAAATGCCTATTCCTCACAGTAACAGACTGCAGCAGCAGGTAATTTCATTACATATTTCAAGAAATAACATTCAGCTTATAATGGAATATGAATCCTAGTGACAATTTATGATAAAACTGAATATACATATTAAAAAACAAAATATTGCATTTAAAGAAAAAAAATTAATACATGCATTGGCGCATACCTGCTTAAGTGGGTATTTAGATGGTTTCTAGATTTAGTTCAATTTGAGTATTTTTAAGAATATAATATATATACTTATCATATCTAAATTACTTCAAGTATAATGGATACTGAACTATTCTAAGAGCTTTCTGAAGATTCTCGAATATTATCATCTTAAATTGCATACATATTTGCTTACAATCAGAAGATATATTAAGCAATAACTTAGAAGACTATCTGCATATCAGATGTATATATTTTCATTAACTTATATTACAAATTAATAGTAAATTGCAATTACATACAAATATGGCAGGAAAAATTATAAATTGATTAGACTAGCCCAGAAATATAAATCAAACAAAAGCTTTTAAATGACCAATGTAAATTAGGTTAGGTTAGGTTAGGTTATTCAATTATGGCAAAGCACACTAGGGCTATCTGCCTAAAGGGAGGGATGCCTTCGTGGAGGACTTTCCAAGGGAAACTGGCTCGTATACACGTTACACATGGGGAAAACCACGAAAACTCCCATGCAGCCAGCCCGTTCGCGGGATTCGAACCTCAGACCGAACTACCAGTGTTCAGCGTCTTTACCGCTCGGCCGCTGGTGGGCCCCAATGTAAATTAGAGAAAGTCACTAACATTAATTTCTCAATGGTTATTTGAAGAAAAGTGTTACAAATGTGCAAAATCCTTTGTTTCTAAAAGCACTCTTTTTAAGTAAATTTCCAAAAAGTTTAATAGCAACAAAAAACTTAATTATTTCTTTAGCTAAGAAATAAAAGATACTAACCTCATAAGGTCTAAAAGATACTAACCTCATAAGGTCTTTTGCTTCAGCACATGAATCTTGCAGCAATTTATTAATTCTGTCTTTGTTAACACCCCTAGCATTTAGCATCCTGAAACAGAAATTGACACCTGAATTATAATTACACATCTGAAACAATAAAATAAACACTAAAAGATATCACTTGAAATTAGGTTAAACAGCAATCTTGCATTTGGCATAGATTTTAATCAAGTCTGCATTGCTTTTGTTGGCAAACAGGCAAAAGTTCCTCTTTGCCAGGAGCAAAAAAATTCTCAAAAAAATTTGACATTGGAGACTACAAAGAAGCCAAAATAAAGACAAAATCATTTAGGTATGTCAGTCAAAGCTAATCCTTTTCATGAAAATGAAGGCAGTCATTCTAAGAAGTTGACTGATTAATGCTTAACAAAAGTTTCTATATAACAACATATTTAACTCAAATTCATCACAAAAAGACTTTACTGTGATGGAAGAAAGGTAAAGTTCGGTTAATTGATTAGGGCTATGCCGAGCCACGCTTACAATGGCTATGCAGTGGTACTTCTCAAAGTATGACTTGTTGCTTAGTTTTGATGAAGTTTTCATTCTTTGAAAGCAATTGCAATATAGAAATGGAATTTTTTTACGATAAATTGTAAACATTGGACATAAAACTTTCTCTTGATAGTACGTTGAGCTGATTTTAACATATCTTTCCACTCTTATTTTTAATTTTCCATTATAAGAGAATCTTGTAACAATCATAAACCTCTTACATTCTCATTATTCTTACCTCTCTCTAACATTCTTTGCATTGGCAGAACCAGGTTTGTACAATTTTCTCTTTGTTTTCAGTAATAAACAAACAACTTTTTGTTGCAGTCATTAGATAAACCCATGCTGCATCAACAGTCACAATGCATTTCCATTTATCCTCTGCTGAACAGTTTTCACATGGGGTTCTACAAATTGTTCTACATCGAGCAATGTGCCTCGGCAAAAACTGGTGAACATATTTTAAGCTGTAAATCTTGGTATATTATTTTACTTATTGTTGTTACAGATTTAAAGGTTTTTCTGTCACCAGATTTTCTATTTTTACCAATGATTTAACTTCGAAACAGTACATATCTTTGGAGTCTTCTTTCCATGTTCGTTTGAAGCAGTGATTGATGGTTTTTCCTTTTCCGATTAGTAATATTGCTTATTTTGCACTTAGAAATTTTAACACCATGCACTTCACGTTTTTGAATTATGCAATAGGAATATTTATTCTCTTTGGAAAGCACAAAAGCATGTTCTTCAATTTCCGGCTTGTTTACGTTTGTTTGAAACAAGAATAAACTTAAAAGTGGCAGGCAATATTTCTCATTTCAAACAAGCTGTTGCAAGAAATGTTTATTTCAAAATATTTGCTGTTTTAAAATTTCTTATTGAAATCTTTGTAAAAATGTGTAAATACCATCTGTATATAATATGGTCTTGATACATGAGCACAATATGTTGATAGTGTTCACATGAAGATAACAGACTCAGTATAATGAACTATCATACTATGTTCTCTGATGTGTAAGTGATAAGCACAACCAACTGAAAGATCCATGGCTCAAATACTCCTGAAGGCCCAATTCACTTTTATGTTTATTGTTCTAAAAAAATCTTATAGACTCTACACAAACAGCATATTTTGAGAAAAACTAATAAACATATTTTCATAAGAGGTTTGTGATAAAATACACAATATATTTCTTAAATATTCGTTTGTACATTAAGACCAGTATGACAATCAGAACAGATTTTTAATAGAAAAATAATTTTGCAACTGTCATTTCAACTAAGATTTCCATGAAGTAATTCCATTGTCATTTATAAATAATCAGCATCGTAATTATTCACATTTCTCAAATGTCTTCTGATAAAAATAAAGAGAAGGGGAAAAAATATATTATACTCAAAAGAGCTTTTTTTAACGTTTTGTGTGTTACCTTTATTTATTAAATGTCATATTCTTCACACTTAAACCATAAAATTCAATATCACAAATATAATCAATCAATATTATCACAAATCACAAAATATTTAAAAAGAGCATATCTTTATAATTTCTGATACACAGTTTTGCATGCTGGAGATATAATTTTATTCACACAATCTTGCTGCTCACTTTGAAATCGCTGAATTTGCCAATAAAAACTTCGTTAAAGTTTTACAAAATATGAAACAGATAAAAAAATTCCAAATTTGGGCTTCCAGATGCTTATATTTGAACAAAGGACTATGTTATTCAAAATTTCATGTCTCTAGGCAGCGTTTCCCCCCCACAATACGAGAAACATACATACATTCATGAAAATTCTTCATTACTTAATTTCTTTTATATATAATGGCTCTAATATTTGGTGGCAACAATTTGAAAAGTAAAACGCCACTTTATAATGGGATGCAAAATGCCAAAATGAAATTAATAGCCTTTCTGGGCTAAAGAGAAACTGTATTTTGGATTATGATTAAGCCACAGCAATGCTCAGCATCCTCCTGGTATTATTATATATATTATATGAAAAAAAAATATTACAAAATTTTCTATAAATGAGAATGAATTTTAAGTTCTGCATTCCCACAAACCAAGTAAGGAAAATAAATAAAACAAAACAAAATAAAAAAAACTGTTAGCTTTTCATGAAGTACTCTCAAGATAGCATAATTTCGACTTTTTGCACATAGTTAATTATGTCGTATCAATAATATTTACTTACGATAAAAAATCTTCTCGCTGTTTATATAACCTCATGATTTCAGGCTTTAAAGTATTCATTTCTCTGTCTAAGGACCTATTATATGCAGCTTGATGTTTCAGTTCCATATCCAACTGATCTTTACTCTCTTTGAGTGTTTGCAGGCGGGAATTTAGGAGGTCATAATTTTCTCTAAGTCTACAAATGAATTAAGAATAAAACTTCAAATAAATAAAAGCAATAAGTTCCGATTTATAAACACATAATAAGGCACTCAAAATCACAAAATATATACTTACAAATTAATTTCACAAGGTGCAGCACTTTTGATACTTTCCGTTAGGAGTTGTATTTGTTCTTCAAACACGGATAATGTTGCATCAAAGGCATCTTGTGCTTGCTTTTTTAACTGAAGTTCTTGTGATGTTTTACTAAAATCTTCATAAAACTGATCAAAGAGTTTAGTTTTTTGCAGATATTCTTGATTAACTTTCATGAGTTTTTCACCCACCTTTTCAATATCTGCTGATTCTTCTTCATCAAATCCAGTCTAAAATTAAAAATTAAAATATATAAAAACAACTTGGTAAAGCTTAAAAAATACTCATACACATTAAAAAAAATCCTATTTCCAAACATGTTTTTTATAACTTCATTAGAATTTCATGACAAACATACACAATTATTTTATGCATTAAAGAATCACATGATTACAAAGGAATTATTTTAGCATCACATGTTATTATTTATGCCCAGTTATTACCTTAAAACTTTGACACACGTAAGTGATGTACAGGGCATATTTGTCCCATATACATCAAATGATTAAAAAACCAGGTAAAATTATGGAAACTTACAGGGTGGAATCTTGATACAGGATGAAGCAATTTGACATCTAATGTGCGATTATATTGAGCAAGGGAAACATTATGATAGTAGTTGATCAATTCAACCACAGAATTGAACATCAGAGGTTCTGTGAAGCCATATTTGCCATTTCTGTGACAAATTTTGATTAATTTGTTACTGCCACCTTTCCTGTTAATGAGAAAAAAATATTATTGCTACAAATATTTACATACCTATGATTAAAAATGAGATGACTGCATACATAAAACATAAATGAAATATGTTAAATGCTACAAAAAGGAAAAGGTTTCATGGATTTACTTCTCTTCCTATTGGTATCAAATGTAACACCTTTTTAAAATATTAGCATCCTTAACAAGGATTTAACAATGCATTAAATGAGAAGAGATTCTTTACACTACTTTAAATAATTAAAGAATAGTATTATATTAGATAGGCCCAGATAAAAGCTATACTCAGACACATACATAATCTCAAGTGGTGCTGTATTTCTATATGTATTATATTCCCTTAACATTTTAGCACAAGGTTCTGAAAATTTTTATATACTTCTGTGACGACTTTAGGCCGTTTTCCCTAACGAGGGATTTTATCTTTATCATTCCCTCCCGATGGGGTAAAATACAGTTTAGTTACGTAACGTTTATGATGCCGTGATGGTGGTTGTGTTCCATCACGATGACATATTTTATAAGCTCTGTTTGTTAATTTGTTTATTATTGTGTTAGTTAATAAAATAGAAAAGGAATAATTGATTGATCAATGGAATAACTATGGAACATGGACATAAGTTTACACATTTTTCGTGACGCCCCGGACGTGATGTATACAGTTCTGAGCTGGCGAGTAATGGAATATTGGGATTCTGATGCGACTACTTTGATTGAGGTAAGTCCCTCATTTAATTTAGTCTAGATAAACTATTGATTTTAAACTAAGAATAAGATACTGAATTAAGGGAAATATGGATATAGAAAGAATAAAAACGAAAAGAACAACGGTCAGAACATTGTTCTCAAAACTTGTGACTAAAATCGAAACTGTAATTGACCGTCAGTTAAGCGTAGAGTTTACTATAGAAAATAAAATTGATGAGTTACATGGTATGAAAAATCAACTCCTTGATAAAATACAAGAATTGAACAAATTAGATGAGGATATTGAAGGGGTTATTGACATTAAAGAATTAGATAAGGAACTCACCGCTAATGAAAAGTATAAAGAAACGGGCATTACTTTGAAAACGAAAATAGATAGATGTATTATTTCTCTAGAAAAACAGTTAAATCTGGTAAAACAAAATGACCTGCTCCATAATGTCGAGTCGAATCGTACAAGTGAAAATCGCGTTAAAAACGAAAACTCCTTGGTAAAACTTCCTAGGATAAATATTTCCACATTTAGTGGAGATTGTAACGATTGGTTAGATTTTTGGAATTCTTATGAAGTTGCGATACACTCCAACGATTCTCTTAGCAATATTGAAAAGTTTGCATATTTAAAAACTTATTTAAATGGAACTGCTTTAGCTGCTGTGTCAGGGTTTGCTATAACTGAGAAGAACTATGACTCTTGTATTTCATTGCTAAAAGAGCGTTTCGGGAGAACAGATTTAATTATTTCTTGCCATATGAATAAATTGTTATTAGTAGATTCCGTTAAAACTGTACATAATGTAGCTGCTTTAAGAAAAATGTATGACGCTATTGAAATACAAGTTAGATCTCTAGAATCCTTAGGTGTGGCTGCTGGTACGTACAGCAGTCTCCTCGCACCGATAATTTTACAAAAACTTCCCGAAGAATTAAATTTGTTATATAATAGGCAACGGAAAACAAAGGAATTATTTGATGTTAAGGATTTGATAGAATTTTTACGAAAAGAAATTGAATGTCGTGAAACATCACTTTTGCTAGGAAATCAGAGAAACAGTGTTTCTGAAAACGTAATCCGTAAGCCGGTAAATAATTATAATTATTCAAAATCTAAATACCCATATTCTCCTAAAAGAAATGTTCCTACTACTTCGGCACTTATTTCAACTGTTGAAAATCGAAACTGCATTTTTTGTTCAAAATTGCACCAAAACCAAAATTGTCCTTTAAGTGTTAGTGAAAGGAAAAAATCGTTATTAAGTCAAGGAAGATGTTTTATTTGTATGGGCAAAAGACACATCTCAAAGAACTGCTTTAAAAAGAATCAGCAATGTAAAATTTGCACCAATTCACAACCCCATAATTATTTGATTTGTGAACAAGAGAAATTAAAGCCTAATTCTTCTCTCGATCAAAATTCTACATCTGAAACTCTTTCCGAAAATACCCATTCACTATCCCTACTTTGTAATGAAAATAAAATAGAAGAAAATAAGTCGGAATCAACAGCTTATTTGCAAACTTTCACTGCTGTCACAAATTCCAGACCGAATGGGGGTAAAGTTCAGATACATTGTCTGATTGATGGAGGCGCCACTCGAACTTTCGTTAGGCGCGATGTAGTCGAAATGTTATGTCTACCGGTGCTGAAACAGGAAACGCTTCTAATTTATGCGTTTGGAAATAAAACATCAGAAAAGCAGATTTATGATGTAGTGGAGATTGAACTGCAGAACATTTCTGAAGCTCATAAAATTATTAAAGTCAGGGCGATCGTAATTGATTACATAACGAAGGGTCAGATTCAGGTGCCTTCAAAATGGATTAGAAAATTAGCGCTGATGTTGGAAACTCAACAGAAATACATCTCTTAATTGGCTCAGACTTTATTTGGGAAGTGTTAAAGGAGAGAAATTTTAAGATAAGCAAACGATTAATGGCAACTGACACTATTTTTGGATATGTTATCCAGGGTACGGAGAGTGAATTTAATTGTGAAAAGGTACACGTTTCCCATTTAAGTGTTTTAAGGGAAGAAATCAATGACAGGGTTAAATGTCTATGGGATTTGGAAGCAATTGGAATTTCAGAACCGGAACTATCACAACCAGATAGGGAGATCGTAGAAACGTTTGAACAAAACATTAAATATAAGAATGGTAGATACGAAACTCGATTATTATGGAGACAGGATCATGATGAATTAAGTAATAATTATGATGTAGCAAAAGGACGTTTATTCGGCTTAAATAATACATTCAGGCGAAATAAAAGATTATATTTAAGATATAAGGATATTCTAAAAGAGCAATTAAATGACAACATTATCGAAGAGGTTGGGCAAAATTCGGGTAATAAAAGCGAAGGATATTTTATGCCACACCATGGTGTAGTTAGGGAATTAAAGGAAACTACTAAAGTTAGAATTTGTTATGATGCCTCCTCTAAGGCAAAAAATGAGCTTTCTCTTAATGAGTGTTTAGATAGTGGTCCCAATCTCAAACCCGACTTACTTAGAATTATCTTGAGGTTTCGATCTCCCCCCATAGCATTCAGAGAGCATTTTTAGAAATTAGCATAGTGGAGGAAGACCGTAAATTTTTGCAATTTTTGTGGGGAAAAGAATGTGGGACTGATCTCGATTTGAGTGACTGTCGCATCAGGGTCTTAAGAATGAAACGTGTCCCCTTTGGGGTAAAATGCAGCCCATTCCTGTTGTCTGCAACCATAAAATTTCACATAAAAAATTATGAAGATACACATAAAAGTGCTTGTGGTGTGTTACGAGATCTTTACGTGGACGATCTAATCAACGGCGCGGAAACTATTGAAGATGCGGCCTCTATTTCTTGCGACGCCACTAAAATCATGAGAGATGCGAGCATGAACTTACGTCAATGGGTTACTAATTCCCCAGAATTGCGCGAAATTTGGAACTCTCGAAGCCTTGAATGTCGCAAAATACCTAATGAAGAAGACGTACCATTAAAGGTGCTTGGACTGGTTTGGGATAATGATCAAGACATCTTAAAAGTTGCGTTGAATAATCTTGAACAAAGCAAAGGAACTGTTCCGACCAAAAGAACAATCCTAAGTACGTGTGGTATGATCTTCGATCCACTGGGCCTTTTAGCTCCCTTCATAATAAAAATTAAACTTTTGATGCAGGAGTTATGGGCAAAGGGAATTTCTTGGGATGAACCTCTTTCACAAGAGTTCAATGAAAGATTTGAAGAATGGGTATCTGAAGCCCATTACATTCAAGGTGTTATAATACCTAGACAGTACTGTCATGGAATGATTTCCGAAATGGAGTTACATCTATTTTCGGATGCGAGCCCGAAAGTGTACGGAGCTGTGGCTTATTTTAGAATAAAACGTGGAGATGATGTTAAAACTAGTTTTGTAATAGCCAAATCGCGTTTAGCTCCTCTAAAAGAAATTAGTTTACCCAGACTAGAGCTGCTTGGAACATTGATAGCAGCTAGACTATGTTCGTATCTAACTAAGACTTTCCCGATGATAAAAGAAAATAATATTTTTTTGTGGACGGATTCTAATATTTGTCTACATTGGATCAAAGGATTCGCTAAGGACTGGAAACCTTTTATAAAGAATAGGGTTTGCGAAATCAAGGAAAAAACCAATCCTATGAACTGGCATCACTGTAGCGGGAAAACGAACCCAGCGGACAAACTGACCAGGGGGATGAACATCAGCACATTAATAAATGATAAAGCTTGGATTTCGGGGCCATCTTGGTTAATGGAAAATGAGATTACAGTGAGTAACGATAAGGGAGAATTCGACATAGAAGAAGTTCAAATAGAAAAGGTGAAAACCACTGTCCTCTTGCAGACATGCGAAAAACCGATGGAACCTATTTTTGATTTAACAAAATTTAACAATTTAAGAAAAGTAGTGAGAATTACGGCATATGTTCTTAGATTCGTGAACAACTGCAAATCTAGTAAGTTTAATTCAGAAAAGAGAGCAGGTATTCTAAGCACCGAAGAGCTAATAAATGCTGAAAAATATTGGGTGCATATAACACAGCAATTAGAATTCGAAAAGGAATATAGTCAATTGAAAAGAAAGATAACCATCAGTCCTGAATCAAAAATTTTCAACTTAAACCCAAGTCTAGATGCTGATGGACTTATTTGCCTTGGAGGCAGATTGCAGAATTCCAGATTCCAGTTCTACGAAAAACACCCAATGATTTTACCGTTTAAATCTAAATTCACCGATCTTGTGATTATGAATGAACACGAAAATTTGTTCCATTCTGGAGTCTCTGATACTCTTACCCAGCTGAGGGAAAGGTATTGGATTCTTCGTGGCAGACAAGCCGTAAAGACTTGCCTCAACAAGTGCTACGTATGTAGACGGTACAAAGCCAAAAGGGGCATTCAAATAACTGCTCCGCTTCCGATTGACAGAATTGATGAAGGGAACCCATTTGAAATCGTAGGTGTGGACTTTGCCGGACCTCTGTATACCAAGGATAAAGACAAAGTGTATATCGCCTTGTTTACTTGCGCGGTTACGCGCGCACTCCATCTAGAGGCAGTATCCAGCTTGACTACGGATGACTTTCTGTTAGCATTCAGACGTTTTATATCAAGAAGAGGTATATGCCGAATCGTTCAATCCGATAATGCAAAAACATTTAAAAGAGCTGAACTTGAACTAAAAACTCTGTACAGTAACCTTCAAAAGGAACCAGTACTAGAATTTTTTGGAAAAAAAGGTATTAAGTGGAAGTTTATTGCTGAACGAGCAGCTTGGTGGGGGGGTTACTGGGAGAGGATGGTAAAAATGACAAAGGCCATTTTAAGGAAAATTTTGGGGAGGGCTCTATTGAAATTTGAGGAATTACTAACCATTTTGGCAGAAATAGAGTCAATCTTAAATTCGAGGCCTATAACATAGGTTTATAATGAACCAGATGAACCCTTTCCTCTCTCTCCTTCCAATTTTTTGACTGGTAGAAGGTCTACCGCCTTACCCCATTGGGCTGGCTCTAGTAAGCTAAATAATACTGATAGAAACAATCTAGTTAGGCGATTTTTGTACCGTGAAAAACTCTTGAATGCATTTTGGAAACGATGGAAAGGAGAATATCTTCTTCAACTTAAAAGTTGTAATTTCATTAATCCTACTATTCCTAATGTTGAATTTAATCTAGACGATGTAGTTCTTATAGGTGAAGACAAGGTACCGCGGCAAATGTGGAAACTGGGAAGAATCATAGAAGTGCATAAGGGCCGTGACCAGAAGGTAAGAAGTGTAACTATACAGACATCTGCAGGTAAAATTAAAAGGCCCATTCAACTGATATACCACCTTGAACTCAAGCAATAAAAATACCATGCTTACAGGTACTTTAGATTTACATGATTTAAATTCAGTTTTGTTGTTGTAAGAAATCTATTAATGTAAATTTGAATTGTTCATTTATTAACTCATTATAGCTATAATCAGTTGTATTCATTATGTCATTGAGTTGTATTGTATTAGTATTATATATTGTTAAATTGTATTTTTGGTGAATGGTTTGGATGAATATCTTCGTCGGGGCGGGAGGATGTGACGACTTTAGGCCTTTTCCCTAACGAGGGATTTTATCTTTCTCATTCCCTCCCGATGGGGTAAAATACAGTTTAGTTACGTAACGTTTATGATGCCGTGATGGTGGTTGTGTTCCATCACGATGACATATTTTATAAGCTCTGTTTGTTAATTTGCTTATTATTGTGTTAGTTAATAAAATAGAAAAGGAATAATTGATTGATCAATGGAATAACTATGGAACATGGACATAAGTTTACACAACTTCCATAAGGTTCAACGTCTTCAAATAGTTCAAAAAGAGAGTTTTCTTGAATTTAAAAATGAGTTCATCTACATAGTGGTTCTTAACATCTTACTAACTGATTTGCTTGTGGATTTTGGGTGCATGAGATGAGATAAATGAAGCAATTATACTGAACAGCTTCAAGAAAACAAGATATTTAATTCTCTCAATGGCTCTGAAGATCATTACTGCATATGACAAGGCAGCCTGTTGGTGAAAAAGATAAAGATGATGATGGCGATTACTTAGCAAGCTGTAGCAGATAATGCAGACAGCAGTAATATTAAATTAATAGAAAACATTAAATTATTTGAGGCCTAGGAAGTAGCAGTATACTACAATAGTGGGTGGGATTCAGGATATGGGAAAGTAAAAATTACAGTACCTTATTAGACATTATAATGTTAATACTGTAATGTATACGTTTCAGATTTCAAATTGCGTCCAAAGGGGCATTTTTTTTACCATTTTGTATGTTACTTTTATTTATTAAATACCATGTTCTTCGCACCTAAAAAATTCAGTTCAACAGCAATATCGCAAAATAATTTAAAATGAGCATATCTTTAGAATTTTCGATGCACAGTTCCACATGCTGGATATAAAAAGGTTTTTTCCCCCCTGTAGAGTGTTGCCATTGCTCGCTTTAAAATCGTTGAGTTTGTTAATCAAAAATTTGTTAAAGTTTTACAAAATATGAAATAAATAATAAAACAAATTCCAAATTTGGGCTTCCAGATGACCATATTCGGGTGGAAACGTACATTATTCAAAAGTGGATGGCTTTACATACCATTGTTTTATCACAATGCAAGAAACATATACAAATTTATGCAGATTCTTCATTATTTAATTTCTTTAAATATAATACAGGGTGATAATGTTTGGTGGCAACAATTTCACAAGTGAATCAGACATTTATAACGAAGGAATGCAAAATGCCAAAACGAAAACAATAACGCTTCACGGACAAAGCAGCCCCTTTGGTCTAAAAAAGGGAGGGGAGAGTATGTAAGGAAATACAGTCATACAGAATCAGAAATAACATTATTATGAAAAGGGAAATGCTTGAAAGCCCTAAATATGCATGAGTGCTTCAGGGCTTTTTTATTTATTTATTTTTATAAATAATATCAATACATCAAATTTTCAATATTCAGCTTATCATTTAAACACATGACAGGAAGATGATTATTTATATTTTGCATAAGTAAAATTAAAAATGAAAGCTAACAATTTCAGACAAGAACTATGCCAACTGGCAGAAGAAGAATTCACCAAACTTAAATGTATATATGCTTCAAACCTTGATTTGGAATGACATGACTATGTACTTCAACCCTTTCAAGATGGCATGCCTTTGTTTAAGACATTGCCTCAGGACAGTGGGTTTTGTGTAATTAAGCCTAACTTTAGGGGAACGACCCCACACACACAAAAAAGGGGAGTCCTAACATCACAATTTTTTACAGCATTTTAGATTACTACGCAAGCTATCATATACGTCAAAATATGTTTTAAAAAGCGTTTATTTTGGGAAATAATTTTCAGAAGCACTACTAAAATTATTGTGAAGTTTTAATTGATAGAATACATTGGTAAACTTAAAAATTAATAAAAAATACAAAAAATTATTTACAAGAAGAAGTAACAAAATCTTTCCCAGTAAGTGGAAGGCAGGCACTCAGTGAGTTCAGTCTTTGACACAACATCCATATCATAATCACTAGAAATATCGATCTCTAACTCTTTAGAAAAGGAATCATCCATGTCACTAATTGGCTCATTTGCTATGCAAGTATAATCTTCCTCTGATAAATAGTGCTTGCTTGCTACATCATTTGAAGTCAAGACTTTCAGAAATAAAAAAGGAAATATGCAAAATATATCTGAAACACAAAGCATAACAGAGCCTCACATAGTAACTCTAAAAGATCCTACATAGCAACAAAAAGGAGAATAAAAATGGATTAGAAGGGATACCAGAAACGCAAATGTTTATATCACATGACGAGTTAAAGAGCCGAGCTCTGTTTGTTTACATTATGCTTCTCCTCCTCCCCAATAGCTGACATCAGAGTTAGGCAGAATGTGATAAAACTGAAGGTCAGGATCCTAAAACAATATTCAGTTCAAAAGTACTGAACACAGGACACCACCACCTAGTGGTCTTTAAAAAATGGTTCAGCTTCACACATGCAACAACCTCCCCTAAGCTCATTCTCCAGTGATTCATGCGTGGGACGAGTGGCTGCGAGAGACGTTCAATGGAAATGCATATATTGGATGCCCATCCAGAAAAGGTTAAATGACTTCCATCCATCTCGGTTACCTCAATCAGAATATGAAAGCCAGTATGGGCCTCTAATGGAATGAATGATAATAATTCACTGGGTTTATTACATAAAATATGAAAAATCATACAAAATAACATGTAAGAATGAAAACTTATGAATTATATTACTCACACATTGCAAATCCAATAAAATTCTGTAATATAAAAATACAAATACATACCTTAAAGTCAACGTGTATTCTCCTGAACCCTTATTAGAAGCATCTCTAACCAGGAATGTGCCATCTGGAGTGTCTTTTAATTTTTCATTGACTTCCTCCCTGAAAATGTTAAATGTATTGCATATTGAAATTTTCAATAAAAGATTCATGTAATTCATATAAAGAACGTTTAGAAAACAGAAAATACAAGAGTCATTCAAGGTTAACCGGGACTTTTATTTTTTCAGAGGAAACAGATGGCACAAGAAGCACCAAACTATGTCAGCTTTATTCTCCATGCGAGTCAAGGCACCATTGCCATTGTTGTGGCAGCTCCCTGATTCCTTTGGTGTAGAAAGAACTTGGTTGTTGTCATAGCCACTGGAGGAAATTTTTCTTCAATGCTTCATCTGTCGTGAATTTCTTCCCTCCCAGATGGTGCAAACAAATGATAATCACTGAGACTAAATCTGGACTGTAGGGGGGGATGGGGCAGAACTTCTTCAGTGCATTTTGGTCAGAGTTGTTGTTGTCACTTGTCATGGAGAAGAATGACATTTCCAGACAACATACCAGGTCTTTTCTTGTGAATGGATATTCGTACAGCACCATTCAACAATCTGGAGTAATACTGGGCATTAATTGTCTTCCCTTTGTCCAGAAAATCCACATGGATAACACCCTTCATGTTCCAGAAGACACTTGCCATGATCTTTCCAGTGGACAGCTGTGTCTTCGAAACCGATTCAGAAGCTGTCATGTGCGACCACCTCTGATCAAATGTCAGCTGGCCGGGAACCTACCTTGCACAGATTTTGCAGAAGTGGTCGTGAATGACCGTCTCAACAGTCCCGACACTGATATTCACCTCGGCAGCAATATCCCGCACTATTATTTGCTGATTGTCAAGAAACATTTGCTCAACATGCGCGATATTCACTGATGTGACTGCAGTCGAGCAAATATGACCATGTCCTTCATTTGTCACTAGCTCCCAACTTTCGTGAAACTGTTCACACCACTCACACACTCCTGTCCGTGGCATTGTTCGTTCACCATACTGTGCTTGCAATCTTCTGAAATTCTCACTAGTTTAACTTTCTCCTTCACAACAAATTTGATTACACATCCCTGCTCAAGAGCCACAGACACACTGTTTGCCGCCATATTTGCTGCAACGGCTGCGCATGCACCAAATACTTCATACCGGGTGCCAGTTACTCGAGAAGCAATACATTATGTCACCCACAAGTTTTATCATGATCCGGCTATTCATCGATTACTTACATACGGAAATCCCAGTCAACCTTGAACATCCCCTGTAATATCAATTCCAATGAGACTGATGATGAAGTATGTTAATGAATAACTGTCATTTCTGAAGGTCACTTTAATTTCAACCTCATTATGAAAAATTTGCCTGAAATTCTTTTTATGTAATGAGTAATTGCAGGTCATTACCACTTTTCAAATAAAATAAAAAAAATATTGCACAGTTTGCATAAAAAACTAAATTTTAAATTAAACTGAAAGTTAATAATTTGTGCAAAAGTGACAAATTTAATAACTAGCCAAATGTAACTTTTTGTAACTGTTGATTTAAAATACCAAAATTTAGTGCCTTTTGACAACTGAATTGGTCTCTTTTTACAGAATCAAATTATTCAGCACATCGTTACTAATGCAAGCAAAATATTTTGCACATAAGATGCAAAACTGTCATTTATCTTCTGAAATTAAAACTTTTTGTGTAAAATTTTGCTTATTAGTTTAAGACTAACAAATACAACAATGATTTTAACATGCAGCCACTTGCTTCAATATCACTTCAATTCAGTTTCACACTCTTTTATATGTAGAATAATGCTGTTAAATAAAAGGATAACTCAAATAAAAGCAAGTTAATGAAGGAAAATTTATTTGTCTTAAATACTCTTCTTGCATAGCTTGTTTCGTAGTATAATGAGTCACACTCACAGAAATGCTTCTGCAGCTGGGATAGAATTTTATGACTATCTCCTGCATTTCAAGTTACGGGATATATATTGGCTGCTCCAGTTCAAAGAAGGATGTCTAGACAGTCCTTCCTTGATTTTCTTCTGGTATATCTGATATTTCAGTTCAAGGAACAAAGAAGTCTTATTAGTATGTCTGAAGACTTGTAACCAATAATTACAAAACTTCAAAAGTAAGAAGTTTAACTATATTATGCTGTTCCACTATGGGAACATTTACAACAATGTGAACCTTCATTTAACATGCAGTAATATAGAATTAATTTTACTGAATAAAATAGAAATGAATGCAGCCTTATCACATAGTTCAAATGGGTAACTACATCAGTAAATGAAACCACTCAATTTATAACTCTGGCCCAATTTCACTTGAGTCACCCTTTAACTAATACAAGCCACAATGAATTTGAACAACTCATTGACATACACTGGCTTCCGAAAGTTAAGCCGGCAATACAAATAAGCGTAGTTAAATTTGAGCGGCTGAAAATTGCTGCATTTGCAGATGGCCAGAAATATCACATGTTACAACCGTTTACAACTCACTGTCCAAACATATGCTAATTAGACAATCACTGAAGATGATTCTGAAGGATTCGAGGTTAATTTAAATGCTGATATAAAGTGTTTATAACTTTTGCAAGATGATTTTTGATGATATTCGAGTTTCTATGGAAAAAGATGAATGACAGATATTGAGAGCTGTCATGTGTCAAAAGCATTGAAGCATCATAGTCAATCAAATAAGTCCCTCTTTTCTTTTCCACTCAGGACTTGGTAATTTCTCGAAAGTGGAAACAATTTCAAACAAGTCAGACAGTTGTCTGGAGATTTGACGATGGTCAGCCAAAGGTTACCACCCCTTCTGAAAATCGGTATATTGGTATAGTAGCCAAGAAAAGTCAAAGAGCGACCTCCATAATTGAATGAATGAGTTACATCCATGGTTGAAGCATCACTTGGTAAGACAATATCAGATAGTATACTGAGTACTGAAGGCTTCACATGAAAGGACTGTATGCATGAATACCAGTCTCTCAATTCAACTGTCTCAGATTCATGCAAGAATCCAGATCTGCCCTGGAACCTCATGATAAGCATGTAAGGGTCTAGGGAGAACTAGAGACATAAAATCAGACCCAGAATATCATCGGACATCATGTCTTCAGAATTGGCTACATCATGGTGTGGACAGGAAATTCATCAGGATAGCTAGCTCAGCTACGCATCTTTAAAGATTGCTCTGAGACGGCTTCACGTTATTGGGATGAAGTCGCACTCTCTGTTGTGAGTATGCTGCAGCAACTGGTCCTGATTTCCTCCTAATGGATAATAATGCCCATCTCCATTGAGCCAAAAGAGAGCATTTCTCATATGGAGTGGCCATCATATTCCTATGACATTATTCCCACTGGAATTCTTTTTGTTGCTCTCGAGTGTGCTGCCTCTGCAGTTTTCCTCCTTCATCTAGTCACAGAGAATTAGAAACTGTCCTAATAGAGGAATGGCAATTGTTAGCATCTGCAAGGTTTGATGACCTAACTGAAGGATGAGAATTGTTGCAAAGATTGTGCAAAGGTATAAGGTAGTGAAATACCTTATTAATATACGTTTGTTTAAATAAGACAGGCAAATAATCGACAACCTTGTATTCAGCGTAGATTTTGTAAAATCCCAATCGATTTCGAAGGCAAAACGGGCCCCCCTTCATCAGGAGCAAAAAATTCTGCAAAAGTGAATGTCGATCATATTTATACCCACAGGCGACCAGTGGAAGCGCCGATAGCGCCATTTATTGGCAGAAATAGTAACGAAAAATGAAGGGTTAAGTTAGTAGAATTTTGAAGGCATTAGGCAAGACGATTAGAATTGAAGTCATTGACTAAACATGACAAATTTTTGTGAATGTGGAAAGCTCCAAGAAAATCCAATTCCTTAATAGAACCAGCTTTCTGGATAATTTTAGCAGAACCAAAATCAAAACTGTGATTGAATTTCCAAATATGATTAGCTACTGAAGATTTGTTAATGTCGACTTTTCGGGCATAAGATTCATATTCATATTCATATATGCGAAACTTTAATGCTCTTTTCGTTTAGCCAATATAACTTAAGCCACACACGATATGCTATAAATTCTCCAAGAATTAAAGTCAGAAATAGAATCTTTAAGAGCCAAACCTCGGATGAAAACAACTTGAAATTAAACTTGTGTAAAATCCGTGCAATTTTGTAGCTGATAGAAGGATGAAATGGAAGCACGACAAGGTTATCAATGTTACTTTTGACATCAGAATGTGTTCTTAGATGGCACGATAAGAACTTTCGAACAGCTTTATCAATGACTACAGGAGAAAATCCTCAGTCAAGGGCAACAGATCTTAAATAATATGGTTCCTTAGCAATAAGAGATTCTGAAGAATAAACTTTGAGAGCTCGAAAAGCATCAGTAAAAAGAAGCCATTTTTTGCTTAGCCGGGTGACATTACATCATGGGTAGGTAAACAAACAGAAAAGGGTTTATGGTAAACAGTTGTGCTGAAATTAGATTCATTGCAGTTTATAAGAACATCAAGGAAAGGCAGTGTATTAGCAGATTCAGTCTCAAAAGTGAACTGGTTGGTTGGGTCAATCGAATTTATAACAGATAAAATCTGAGGTAAGTATTTCTTATCACCATCAAAAAGAGCAAAAGTGTCATCTACGTAGCAAATCCACAGACGAAAAGACAATTTAAAAAATAATTTGACTTCAAAATAGTGCATGTAAATGTCAGTACTGAGGGGTACTGACTGAGGGGATTACCCATAGCTAGTCCTTCAATTTGGCAATAATATTCATTTTGGAAAACAAAGTGAGTTTAACTCACAGATACTTTAGTGAGGAAAATTAACTCTTCAATTTCAATATGTGAGAAATGGAATTCTCGAAGTCTAGTTTCAAGCCATTTTAGCGCCTCTTCAACTGGAACATTAGTAAACAGCGACTTAACATCAAACAAAACCATAATGGAGTGCAAAGGAGTATATATCTTTAAGTTCATCGATGACTTCGAATGAATTTTTTACAGTGTGAATACTGTTGGAAAGTAAAGGAGAAAATACAAAAACTAAATATTTGGCCAAACGGTATGATACCGTTCCTAAATTGGAAACTGGACAATTTGTCCACCCTTATCAGCCTTCAAAATTATAATATTAGGATTAGAATAAATTTCACATAAGGCTCTCTTTTCTTTTTGGTTGCGATTTGAAACAAATGAACTGTTGTTAAAATTCACAATATAGGTAATTAAGTGGCAAATTGTAGCTTTCTGTGTTTCTGAAATTTTAGAGAATTTAAAAGCTTTTTCAATAGGGGCGATTATTTGAGGAACTGACGGCTTCAATGATTTAGAAAAGTTAAAGCTATATTTCAATACATTCATTTGATCCTCTGAGAGATTCACCTTCGAGATATTAACAATGGGATTACTGTTAACAGCGGGAAGATCCATACGATGGGCGGGGCTAGCTGAAAGGGGCGTTTTCTCGCTTTTGCAGAATCCTGGTGAAGGGGGACTCATTTTGCCCTCGAAATCGATTGGGATTTTACAAAATCTACGCTGAATACAAGGTTGTTGATTTGCGCATCTTATTTTCCATGTTGGCGTGTTTCTCTTGTGTCTTGATAGGTTTGTATGTTTTTAACCTTAAACATTAATTTGTTAATGCCATCATATAATTTGTAAAATTTAAATATTGCTTTTATCTTTGTACATAAAGCTGATTTTCTTTCATGCATAAGTACATTTTGCTACCTTTCTTTGCACTTTGGTGTTAATCAAAGCTTTACATTTCCTTTTTTGTTGGTATTGGTTGTTTCCCTTCTTTTTTTGTTTGTTTTTTTGCATGCTTAAATTTTGGAAGCCATGTGTGTAAACCTGTGAGCATATTAAACTTAAACCAATGAAATAACACAGAAGAAATTTTCAAATTTTTGTCCAAATTCCAATCCTTTTAGTGGGCATAGTAATGATTACCCATATCAGGGTCTTTAAATGCATCTGACATGACAAGAAGTGGGCAGGTTTTACTACTAGCTGTACAGGCATTGTCCTGGCAATAGCTTCATCCCAATTTCGATACAGAAGTCAAAGGATACATTCGAGAAATCTTCTACAAAATCTTTCAAAAGGACTTTCTGGATGTCAATATTTTAAATGCCCCCATACCACACAAACACTATACTGAACATCTATGCCTTCTCAGGGATTCATATTTGGGCTTAACAATGCAGCAGCCAGTACTGTTAATCACTATCAGTGCGATGAATGAAACTGACAGCATGGAAAACACTTATATTTATTTAGCTCTACTCTAATCCTCATTAAACTGTTTGGTTTCAAGTTTTCGTTAGATAACCTTTTGTTAAATCAGTACACAAGCCAAAATTTTTTTTTAAAACAGATAACACAACATTTCCTTACCTAGTAATATCACCCCAATACCATTCAGCATCACTGAGACTTTTTGGCCCCTCAACAGGACGTTGTGGAATGCTGTCATTACTACTTGGAGAAATACTCACCGATCCTCCATGCATCATAATTTCTGGGAATGGCTGGTTCATTTTTGAAATGCGACGAGGAGGAAGAGCTGAAGAGTTCCAAATGAAAATAAAATAATTTAACATATTTAAGTATTATTATGAATGATGCAAATACTAACAGCAAGTTAATCTGATGAATATTTTAAGTATGTAATAAAAAAGAGCCCTACCTGGAGCAGAGTCAAAAACAGGCATGTGCTCTCCCCACTTTCCTTTTAATAGCAAGAGTTCAACTAGTCTGATATGAGCTTCTGTATTATAAACTATTTGGCTGAAATGCAAAATATCAAAGTGGCAATCTTAATTCTGATTTATTTTTAAAATAAACAAACATAAATAAAGCAAATTTTATTGCATGATACTAAATGTATGATAATCATTATATTATCATAATCTAATTGCTACTCAATTTGTGAGCAGACTCAATTTGTGGCATATTATGTGATACAGCTAAGTTCTGCTTGTCAAATGGGAATTCACAATTCTAATCCAGAATCTTAGTAGTTTTTAAATACAAATTTCAAGCAATTTTTAAAGTTTCACTCCAAGCTTTTTTCTTTTTAGTTTTAGGATGTTATTTTACATTAGTGGTATGAATGAAACTACATAATCAATCAGTCACCAAGCATCAGGGAGAGAAAAAAGCAGTGTTAATAGATCTGAGGCTAATATGAAACTGTGAAAAAACCAAGTTAACAAGTTTTAGTAAGATGAGCATTAATACAGAAAGTTATTCTAAAACCTAATGAAAGCTTATAAGTTCAATACTTTTGAAATGGGCATAAGCTGAAGCAAATACCATTCATTATTAATGTGAGAGTTATCTAGATGAACCTAACTGTTGATGGTTTATTACAAATTCAAAATAATTAATACATGCTGCGCTAATGGCGGTGTGTCAGATATTAAAAACCATATAAAATTAGTTTATACAATGGAAACACCATGTAGCATTGAATATCAAAATGCTTGTCTTTAATTATGAACTATTAGACTCCCTGCAGGTTAGTTAATTTGAAAATCAGCATAAACAAATGTATTTTGCAAATTATGAACTATACAAGAGATTAATTTTTTAATTTTAATACAGAAAACCATAATGGCCAAGTTCACATCCAGCATTCCTGAAGGCATTTTATAAGGGACAAAAAAAGAGAGCTGATAAAGGATGTATTTGCATAATGGGGAGGGGAAGACTCGAGTGTTCAAAATATTATACTTTGAAATAACCTTCACAGAATATGCTTTCTTTTAAAGTGAAATTTAAGAAATAAATAATAAACTTATCTAATATATTTTCTGGATGTTAGATTAATGGAAGCTACAAGGTTTCCAGAAAGATATTTTAAGGGTAAGTCAATTTTACTTTAAAGTAAGTATTTTACAAATGCAATGAAAACTAAAGAAACTGAAAAATATTATGATTAAAGAAAACTAACGTACACAATCCGTTCCCAAGGTGGCCTTAGAAGAATATGACAGAGAACCTGGATAAGAATTGTAGGCGGTTCCTTGATACCTCTGGAATACTGCAATCGGCACACTCGGCAAAAATGAGCCATGAGTGTTTGAAGAGTTGATTTATGGTGGATTGGAAGTTGATGGACGAGCTGTTCGAGTGCTTGAACACAAAGTTCATCATTACGGATCCCTGAAACAAACAATACAGACTTATACACAAGCACAAATCTGATGTACATAGGTAAGATTCCAAGAGACTAACAATGTACTGGACTTTCATTATTTAGTACAAAGAACATTTTCAAAGCAACATATACAGTAAAATAAATCATACTTTTATAATAATATTGCAATTACTTATACAGTAAAATAAATTATACTTTTATAACAATATTGCAAATACATATACAGTAAAATATATTATACTTTTATAAGAATATTGCAATTACTTATTAAATAAATACTTCCATAATATGAAATTCAGTATTTAGATAAAAGCTGTGATACTAAAATACAGCCTGTTTTTCTCTGCTCTTAAATGTCTAACGATTATCAGCTGTTGGCAATTTAAGTTATCAAATTTGAAAATAATTCAAATGAGAAGAAAATATTTTCTCATAAATCCATTGTGAAGGGGGATAATAAAATATTTCCTTTCAGACGTGAATTTATGTAGAAATAAAAATCCCTAAATACAGAGGAAGAGGACATGCAATAATATATGTTGAAATATTAGAGTTGTTCATTTAATTATCATGCAATTAAACAAACTTGTTTAGAGAAAAACGAGATGAAAGGACAAAACTTGATTCTCATAAGCCCCCCCCCCCAAAAAAAAGAAATTTCCATGATATACTCAAAAATTATTTTTGAAGGTTGAATGCAATACTAAAATGAAATACTTATAGTAAAGTTGGGGAGGGGGGAATCAAAAGATTTTCAGTCAACGTTATGAGAAGCTTAAAATTGAACCTATTCAAGCAAGCAATTTTTCATGATAACTTCAGCAGAACGTTTAATATTAAGCAGTGCATAAATACGTTATTTGAAATATTTATCACACATAAATATAAATAAAACATTTATTCCAATTCTAATATTTTAATTCAATCAAAGCTTGACATTAAATAAGGATTAAGGATGCTTTAATAACACACTTTTAATTTTTCACACACACATAGCATTGTAGTTTACATAGCTGGGAAGAAGAACTTAAATTTTTGTTTACCGGGAAGACTGGCGCAAAGCAGAACTCCTTTAGATTTCTTTTCAGAGGAAGTCAGAGGGAAATAAAGTATCTAATGTATATAGGGAAAGGCAGCAGATTTTCATGCCCAAATTACAGAAGTGAAAAGACTTCGCAGTGATGCTTATGTAAAAGCACAATGCAATACACACATTGATTTCAAATATGTGTACTATTCTTTTTCACATTTTTTTCATCTGAACATCTTGTGTATATATATTTTAATTAAATTATGTTAAACACTTAAATTATAACCTTTCAAAATAATATAAAAATGCAAAAGAAAAAATGCAGAACTATTAAAAACTAGATTTAGTGTTTAATATAATTTAATTAGAATATATTTTCACTGTTACAGCACAATTATTCCATTGGTTTAGATAGTATTTATATTTTTTCAATATGTATTGAACCAATTTCTTTTGAGCAATTATTGGATTTAAACTTCTCAATAATCTGTTGCTTCTTGAAATTATTTATTATGAAAAAAAATTAAGAAAACAAATTCACAAAATTCTAAACCCACACAGAAAAGAAAATTCATGCACACTTATACCAACCAACAGAATTCTTTGATTTGGGTTGCAGAATAAGTTTAACAAAGCACAAACAATTTTAATTTCTCTCTGAATTTCAATTCTAATATCTCCTGTACTTCAGCAGATAATGATAAAAAGACATGTTGCACGAAAATCTCAGTGAAGACTGTGAAAAAATCAGTTTGTCTATCAACTATGGTAAAATTAAATGGTAACATTAATTATGGAGGAAATAAATCTCATATAAATACTATTATTTAGGAACATCATATCCTAAAATTTAAATAACAACAAAATTCATAGACCGAAAAACATTTAATTCCCTTTTTTACTGTTAAGATAAATGTAATCTTTCATAGTATTAATAATGCAACAAAAATATACTTTGGACAATCGAATTTCCAATTCTCCAACCAACATTTATTTAAACAAATTAATGAAGTCTCAATCTTTTTTCATCCCCTCTTAAAAAGCACACAAATATTCCTTATTTATAGCATTGGCACTAAATAACTATTTATTATTTAAGAGCAACAGCATTAAAAAATAAAACACATGAATTTACAATCCCAAATAAGTTTAGAGTTATTAAATTTTAGAAGCTTTCCAAAACTGAAAGACTCAGATAAAATCTTTCACATTGATTGAGACAAATTGCTTTCATGAAAACTGATAAGTTTGGGGGGGGGGGGAATT
>KK119033.1:615477-657115 GCA_000611955.2 Stegodyphus mimosarum
ATCACCACAAAATATTCTTTTTCAGATTCAAATAAATTTTTATTTATTTTAAAAGAAGAGGCCTTACTAGTTGTTTCGATGAATTTGTCATAAAACTGAACAGGAAAAACAGGATTTGGGAGCTCTCGTAAGTATTTTTTTAAGGCACTGGCAATGCAATGTAACTCGTAGTTTGCTAAATTTGTGCGCTCTACATCTTCACTAAGTTTCTGACGCAATTCAGCTAGAATATCACTTTGTGCAGATGTTTTGTACACTCTGTACAAGTCAACATCTAAAAAAGACAAAAAATGGATTTAAATCTTGAATCAGATTATAAAACCCATGCATAAATTAAAATTTCTGACAAGTTAAAAATCTAATTACATACATATAATTAAGCACATAACATCATTACAGAACAAGCTACATAATACAGAAAAACAATTCTTTATGAAGCATGCCACACGGAGAATTAGTATTTCTTGTATTTTAATTAATTACACATTTACAATAACATTACAATTTATTATACATTTCAATGACATAAATTTTTCCAAACTATGGCTATGTGCACATCTTGGTGTTAAAAAATTCATTTGTATAACAAGGAAGGAATTATTTTTTATATGCTCTGTTTAAGATATAAAATTACTATAATTCTTGTATTCTAATTGTCCTTTAAACATGAATATTTAAGTTAAATAATTTGAAAAGGATTTTATTTTTATCAGATATTATGACATAACGCATAAGTGATTCAAATGAAAATCCCCAAAGTACAATAAAATTCCAAAACGTTCTACAAATGATTTGTAAATTGCCATGACTTATTCTTGTGGCTCAAAAAATGATAAGCTGTGGCAATATCATGCTGCATTACTGAAAATTTGGTTTAGGTTGATTTGGTTTATTTTTTATTATGGCAAAGCCTGTGAGAACTATCTGCCTAAGGGAAAGGATGCCCTTGTAGAGATTTCCTACGGGAAACTTGCTCATATACACGTTACACATGGAGAAAACAATGAAAAGACCCATGCAACCAGTCCATTCACCTGGAATCAAACACATGTTGCAAATACCAGTATTCAACAATTTCACCACTCATCTACTGGTGGGCTCTGCATCTCTGAAGAAGGAAAAAGAGTCAATGCAAAGGCTGCTGCTCCCTTGTCAACATGCATTACAATGAAGAAACAAAACAATCTGTGATGGATTTTTTTCGTAGAGAAAGTATTAAAAAATGAAATTCATTGAAGAAAGAAAGCACAGCATGGTGATTCATGTGTGTGCCCATGCAGCTCATGTAAACATTGAAAAGCAGCTAAGTGACATCATTTTGTGGAGAAGGTCATCCTATCAGCAAAAAAAGTCATGCTCACATTGTCTTGGGATACAAATGGAGTAATTTTGAAATGCTACATGAAAATGAGAGAAACAATGACCAGTATTTCTTATGCAGATCTACTCAGAAACCACTTTCGCATTCTAATCAAAAGTACCCAGCAGACTTTTGGCTTCAAGTGTGTTGTCACTACATACCAATGCTATACAGCCCACTGCCCATTTTATGATTACAACACAAATAAAATAATATGCACTGCAAATACATTACAAAACTAATATGCATTACAAAAACAACAGTAAATTTTTAAGGGATTAATTACAAGTTAATAATAAGAATACTTTTAATGAGAAATTTGAGCTTGATGTTTTTTGATATTTTAATTTATTGGTTAATTTAATTGGTTGTAAAAATGATAATGTTACTCTCATATCATCTTCATTTAACAGCCTTGATCTTTTATTTGTTTTTATGTTGGTTAATACTGAAAATCCGAATTCCCACAAATAAGATGTAGAAAACTGTAATAATATTTTTAAAGCTTTTTTGGTCATGGGATTTAATGTTAATCCGAAATGAATTGATTGATTCTTCCAAATATTTTAAAATTAAATCTTGATTATTAGAAACTAGTTCTTCCTCTTTATTCAAAGTTAATTCAAATACAGAAGTATTCGTTATCACAAATGGATTACAAACCCCTTCAATTTTTTTTTATATCCACATTTGGGAAATAATGAATAATTATCTCCTCTAATGTTGTCAAATGGTCAATACCAATTTTACGAATAGTTTTATCAAAATCGTTTGCGACTGACTCAAACTTTTGCAAAATGCCTTCCTGAGCTTTATTCTTCCATAAAGTTATTTGGTTTTGGAATACCACCAGTTTATCTGTTGAGTTTAATATACAGGGTGTTTATAAAGTCCCGGACCCATTTTGATATTTAATAATTCATAAAATAATGAAGATATAAACAAACTTATGGCATTTATTGATGGAATAACTTATATATTTTCCTTTTCAGGTTTGAATATCTTTACTTTTGTAAATATCGTCTGCACGTATGGTTAATTTCAGATAATTTCATTTTCCAGTCTAAATATCTCTACTTTTCTAAATATCGTCTGCTTATTAATTGCATTTTTCTCTCTTTTGTTTTTGGCAACTATTGCAATGTTATGTTTACTTTTGATGTGTTTGTTCTAGTACTTTTGTATGTGATGTTTTATTCGACCAGATATTAAGGAGAATGCATACACCACAAGAGAAAGCACAGCTTTTATGGTGGTTCATAGAAATGAAATCCATAATGCAAACACAGAGAAATTGCAGAAGAATTTACCAAAAAGATCCTCCATCCAAAAGCAGCATCTTGCGGTAGAAAAAGAATTTTCTAGAAACTGGAAGTATCACACATAAGAAATGTTCCGGACGTTCCTGCACAAGTGATTTTGATGTTGAGCATGTCAGAGAGACATTTTTACACAATCCTAGAAGATCTGTGAGATCAGCGGCAAGAGAATTGGATATGCCAATTTCGACGGTGTACAAGGTTATTAAGAAAAAATTAAGACTGCATGCATACAAAGTTCAAATTGTTCAAGTTTTGGAACCGGAAGATAGGCCTAGGAGGATGGCCTTTGCAACAGATATGCTAAGAAGGATAGAAGATGATGCTGAATTTCTGAAGCGCATAATGTTCTCCGACGAAGCATCCTTTCATCTTTCTGGCATTGTTAATTGCCATAATGTGCACATATGGGGATCTGAAAATCCCCATGAATACCATGAGGCACAAAGGGATTCCCCAAAGGTTAATGTGTGGTGTGGACTAACGCACGACCGAGTCATTGGGCCTTTCTTTTTTACAGAAAAGACGGTCTCATCAATCGTATACTTAGACATGTTGGAAAACTTCGTATTTCCACAACTAGAAGAGCTTCAGCCACATGTTTTTTTGCAACAAGATGGTGCACCACCTCACTAGGGATACCATCGTTTGTAGTTCTTTGAATGACCATTTTACAGGAAGATGGATTGGGCGAGGAGGTTCAATTCCTTGGCCACCCAGATCACCTGATACAACGGCACTGCACTTTTTCCTTTGGAGATTTGTAAAGGACAACGTTTATAGGAGGAGAGTGTCGAACATTGATGACCTAAAAGCCAGGATTACAACCGCAATAGCCTCTGTGGATGCTGACATGCTTGTCGGTACCTGGCATGAAATTGAACATCGACTTGATATTCTCCATGCGACGAAGGGGACACACGTGGAAGTTCATTGAAAAGGGTCATGAAACTTTTTGAGTCTATCTAACCATTTATGTTATTAATTTTAATCTATTTTTATTAATTTATGAGTTATTAAACATCAAAATGGTCCGGGACATTATAAACACCCTGTATTTTCTTTTGGCCCTTACATACCTGATTTTCTGTTATTAAAAATAACAAAAATGTTTGATAAGTAAGCTAATCTCCCATCTGCACCAATTAGAACTTCTCAATTTAAATTATATACTGAACATGCGCGAAAATGCACTCTCCTCCAGAGCAACAAAATCGGCTTGGATACCACAATTGGCATGCTTATTAATGTCTTAAAAACCGAATTTCACCAATTCTCATGTATAAAATATACTAGGATTAAACCCATTATAACTTTTACTATAGATACATTTCTAAAATTTGGCAGCACACTTTAAGAATTTGGTAGCACAGAAAAGTGCCATGGCACAGTGGCTGAGAATCACTGATCTAGGATATGATATCTGAATATTTCACATATGCCCTTTTTAATTAGTAAATTTACATATTCGAAGGCATGAATGAGATGGGGAAGGAAAGCATTTCGGACAGAACGAAAACTATGATGCACAAGTGGCTATAGCTGCAACTAACAGAATTTTTCTCAGGAGGCATTTGTGTACTTCGGCTGGAATACACGTATTACACATTAGTAAATTAACCGTGAGATTTCTTAATTATATTGTATAATTTCATTTATAAATACAGCAACATTAGATAGCTTTTGAGTTTATTAAAGCTAAATTGCTGTTGCAAATACTATAGATTTAATTTTAAAAACTGACCATTTGCTCTGGAATAATTTGTTACTCACTAAGACTGTTCCAAATGGAGATAAATATATGGGATATGTAACCTGAATTTTCTGTTCAAAAACAACCTACTAAAAGCTCTCAATGCACAAAGGACTTAAAAACCTATACTTCAGTTACCAGACTGCACTATTACATCATAGATGGAAAAATGCACTTCTTGTATACTGTTATCAGTTTGGTTATAATTTATTATCCAGTTGGTTATAACAAGGTAAGTATAAAAAAATGGAAAACAAATTTATTTATATAGTACACTGATGCAACTTTATTTAAAACTTATAAAACAGAAAGAAACTAAATGTACTGGTATTATCCAACCTTAATTGAAAATTTTAAAAACAAAACCAAATAAAAAAAATGTACCCCAAATTTTTTTTTAAATTCAGCTTAGCGATGCAAAATAAATTTTATTTATTTTTGATTAAATACAAAGAAAGAACCTATACACGAAAAATCTCTAAATAAATTTCACTGCAACAAATAAATGCTTCTAAGGAGATGCAAAGTGAGTATGAAAAATAAAAAAAATATGAAATTGTTCGAGAATATAAAAAATATTTCAATGCATACTCCAAATTATTTTTTAAATATGCCAATCTGTAAAAAGTTAACAAAACTATCCTCTCCCCAAAAGTTTTATTTTAATATTACTCATATCTAAATGCTATGTTACATTCAAGTACACTTCATAGTGAATTGTTTCAGACAAATAGGTAATTAGTGCCAACCAAGCAGTAGTGATTATATGTAGATAGGAGGCTGTATCATGAATGAAATAAATATCATGCAAATTAAAAATAGATAAAAAAAATTCATGTTTTATGAGATTCAAATATACTTTTGTGAATACTTACTGTTTACAGCAGCACCACGAGTCTCAATCTCATGTATACATCGAAGGACTAGAAGAGGGGCATTTTGAACTGATGGCAGAAATTGATAGCTTAAATCTTTCCCAAATATTGCTATATATATAAACAAAAGGAGAAATTATATGCATAAGAATGAAAGTCAACAATTGTAATTGTTACTTTTCCGCCCCATAAACCCACCCTCATCTCCCCAAAAAGTGAATACTGAAGAAAAGTCACAATACCTGATATTAAATTCCTACGATTAGCTTTCTCTATATTGTCTGTATTGCACCTTGGTAGGCCAGTTGCTGCACAAGTACGATGCCATATAAGGCCACACTCTATGAGAATATTAACATATATTATATTAAAAGAGAGTAGTTTATCTCAAAAATACTGATTTAATACCTTTAGTAACAAAATGCTTTAAATTATAAAACAGTTATGGAATTTAAAAAGTACTAAATAAATATAATTTGAAAATTTATTAACTGATATAAATAATTTATCATACTAGGGATAAAAATGAATAATGTATTGGTTAATTAATGCATTTTCTCTTTGCCTCAAAAAACAAGAATAGGTTAATAAATGGATTCATATTCTATTGTACACAAAATTCAATAATACTTATTTTAAGATTTAAAGCATTTTATTAAAATTTAAATTTACCTAGCAATATTTTACCTATGTAATAAATGCTATAGAGAAAATTTTTTATTTCCTTCAGAGATATCAGAGTAAGAACAGACTATACAAATTCTCTTTAAGCATGATGCTCTCCTAGATATGTTTACAAACTACCTTTATATGTAGTTGTCAAAGAAACTGGTTAGTTATAATCACCAATGCTATTCAATAAACAGAACAGTGAAATTGATTAATTGGTGATCTTACAACAATAAACAGAAAAATGTTAACTTTTCACTTAAATTCTCTAAATAGAATATTCACCTGCTTTACACATATGATGAAAGGTAGTTTAAAATTGAATATAATTTTAAAATTCCTTGTATTGTATCATTTTTTAAGTAATTCCTGCAATTTCAAAAAAGTAAAAATGCACTGATGTTCAGGAATAATTGTTACTACAATTATTATCAGAAGAAAGAAAAATTCCTTATACTGGAGCTTTTAGTATCCTAGAGAAAAGTAACAAAATATTCATGATCATCATGAAAATTTCTCTAAGTTGTTACTGGATCAGACATGTTGAGCATATGCTTCAAGCTAGTATCAGAATTTTTATAATCATATGATTTCTCGATCAAGTGTGTCTACATCAGGGGTTCTCAACCTTTTTACCTCACTCACCCATTTCACCATTGTTAGATTATTATCACCCTCCTTTCCAAATTTCGAAAAATACATATTTATTTATTTAAATTTAGATTACTTTCTAATATGTTTGATAAAAACTTGAATAAAAATAATTGTTTATATTCATAAAATAAAAAAATCCTTAATGGGTAAATAAAAGGCTGATTGCATTCCTCTCCCTGAAACTATGAAATTCCCCTCTAGTTCAGAACACCTGGATATCTTAACATTACGCACAAAAGCAGTTTCTTATATAATGCTATACTAAAAGTTAGTGTCAGAATATAGTTAAAGTCACTAAACAAAGACATCTTTATTAATTATTTTAGAAATAAGTATGACTACAATTAAATAACACTTTGGGGGAGGGGAGGGGAAAGAATTAATTTTAGAATAACAATGAACTTGGATAGCTTTACAATTGTCTTTTTGATACCAGCTCTGAAACACATAACATAAATCAATAGTTCAGATACTAAAATGATGAGAAAATTAATGCTTTAACTACAGATTGTATGTGCATAAAAATTCAAGAAAAAGAAATTATATACAATTTGTTTTTTAAAACTTAAATCCATCCCCAATGATAACAAACAAATATAAAAAGAAACTTTTTCTCTACCTTGGCATACTACGCCTTGATGAATCAAGCCATGAAGATAATTATGGCATTTATCACACTGCAGAACACATGAGAAACTTTGTTCAAGAAGCTGATGGTTTCCAGTAGGAGATGATCCTGCAAATATGCAGAAAGTAATATAACTGGATATAGACAGTATTACAACTGATAAAAAATATTTAATATTTTATAGTAAACCTAGAAATTATCGCAGAATGGTTTTGAGTTTTACTTAGCAAAGAAATCATATTACCATCTCTATATGATATGCCCATCTGTGCTTTTGTTTCATGTAGAGACCTCTGTAAGAAAAATGAAATTCATTAACAAACATATTTTCATGATTATCATGTACATTACTTTTTTCTGCATTATTTACTTCTGTATGTAAAGACAGCAAATTGAAGTTTTGAAATACAACAAAAATAATTAATTCTGATAATCATTTAAAAGAATTAGCATGAAAAATATGCAAATTCTATTTATGAAAAATACATATTTTTAAAATTAATGCATGATACAACTGACAGCTATTATAATCCCATTCAAATGATTAAAAAAGAATGATCCTCTTTAAAAGGAAGGCATTTAAAACAGCTATAAAATAAATAGCACACATATTCTGCAATAAAAATATATAGCAATGCAATACAACCCATCAGATAACCACATAATAGTAAAAGATTTAATTACATTAAATTTTAAAAAGTAAACTGCAGCTATGATAAATAAATCCATGATAAAGAACTTTATAAGTGAAAATAATTTTATTATTTTAAAATTTATGCACATGTTCTTACTAAAAATAAGATTTCAAAATCATGAGAAAAATTTTAATGGAATAATTTAACTTACATTTAAGTTATTTCTTTGACAAATATCATCTACACAAACAAGAATTGCTTTTTGATGAAATTCATCTTTAATACCCATATTCTATAAAAAAAAGAGACAAATAATTAAACAAATACATATTATAATTATATATAAATATTCATGCACATAAATTAGAAGTTATCAGAAGATATCATACAAAGAAGACTTCATCAAATGGTGATATATTTGTGGTTAAAGTTTAAGAGCTTTCAAGCACTTGCACAATATGAAATTCATGGATCTTACCACTAATTGAAAAACAAATAAATTTTGGCAAAATGGTAGGAAAAATTATTATTTTACAAGCTAGCTCCAAAATTTTTCACAATGGTAGGTTCATATATTAATATTAAATGAAAATTCTAACATGACATTATGATAATTCTAAGTGATGGTTCCAATATGGCATTTCTGAGCTGGTATTACGAAAAAATATATCTGATGACTGGATTATTGACTATTAACACTGCTTTTATCAAAATCAGAATGAACTTTTTTTCTTCCTTCTAACAAATTTTTGTTGGAATATTTTTGTTTCAAAAGTTTAAAAAAAATTGTTAAACACAATGACAGCATTCAAATTCATTATCAACTTTTTTTTAAAAAAAGAAGCAATATTAATTAATAAACATGGCTTCCATGGTAAATAATACTACAAACTGAATTTCATTGTAGGAAGTGAAGGTGGCATGTTACTGAAAACATAACAGCTCAATTTTCCATTATAAATTTCTCTCACCATAAAAACACAATGACCTACATATTTGTAAGTATTAAATTCAGTGAAAAGTCTATATCATCAAGCTGTGGAAAATATTAACTGAATACTCCTTAGATGATAATGTAGATCAGTGTTCCCCAACCTTTTTATCACCGCGAACCGGTCAACGTTTGATAGTTTTACTGTGGCCCGCTGGGGGGGGGGGATGTTGATTGTTTATATTTTAGATTATTTTGATTTATTAATTTTAATTTAATTGTTTTTATACATGCCTCCAAAATAAAATACAATTACACCAAAAAATAAATATGAAGTGATTTAACAGTGAGAACATTGAGCTCAATTATCAATGAGAACCCTGAGCTTGTTTCTTTGCAATGAGACGGTTCCATCTAGGTGTAATCAGAAACAATGACACCCGAAGTGTGTTGCTTATGTCCAGTTTAATTTTAATGAAACACAGATGTTTTTAATTTGGGGTATAAACCTACAAATTTAAATTCAGTTTCAATGAAATGGGCAGCCCACCGGGTGTTAGGAACCACTGATGTAGATCATGGATATATTTGATCATATACTATACTTACTATCATATACTTACTATCTATAATTAACAGAATCATATTTTTAATAGAATACAGTAGTAAGATATTGCCTCAGAATGGCTTTAATGATTTACAAAGATTAGATAGCAGTAACCACAGAAGACTTACCATTAATTTATCTCTGTCGAGTGTCATAAGATCAACTCCTTTGATGTCTTTGGACTTAAATAACTCAGCATACCTATACAAATTAAGAGCAGCCATCCACTCCACAACATTTGAAGATGTCCACTGGGTAAGAGGCTTTAAAAAAAAAAACAATTTCTTTTCTTCAAAATATCAAATAAATTAATGTTAGCTTATAGTAAAAGCAAAGTACATATATAGCACGAATAACAAATATTTTTAATTGCTCATACATAAGTTTAGCTCCTGTTTAAAAAAAAATATTGTAGATTGTTACAAATGAAATGTCACTGAATAATGGCACGTTTCAGTTGGTAGCGGAAACTTTTTGTCATGTAACAACGCCACACGTGGGTGATGCAACTGTAAGATTTTATAACATCCGGTGTACTTTGCAATAATTTAATAGTGACCAAACTCATGACAGACGTTAAATGAATTATCACTAGGTCTAAAGTAACAACTGCAACTTGAGAAAGATATAAAAAAAACTTTATTTAAAACTAAATAAGAACAGAAGGCACACTCAGCCTTGCATTTTCATGTGCTTACAACTCAGCCAACCCTTGTGATGAGATAGCATAACAGTAAGTCAAAAGTAAAATTTAATTTAAACAAGCTAGTAGGCAAGGCTACACAGATCAATTAATGACTCAAAACTTAGTCGGAGAGGATATTCAACTGTCGATTATACTGATATTCAATGTTAAAGATCCAAAATATAAAATAATTGGTTAGTTAACATAAAGGAACCTTACACTTTGTTTAATTCAACGAACATTAAACACTGAATTCTACCAACACCAAGACATGGAAACCAGTCAGTTGCTTTACGAGTTCAACTGTGAAATTCTGCAGCATGGCAGTTAAAAAGGAAAAGAAAAGAAGAAGAAGAAAGCATTCGTTGGAGAAACAATCAATGAAAAATCTACCACCATTGGTTTGTAAATTTTGTTCAGGAGATGTGAAACTAAAACGAATCCCGTGCAATCACACTTCTTCTGTTGATTCGACTCAATTAAAATATCCACGATAAACTATGTGAGAGATCATCCAGACACTAAACTGCACACCTTTCAACAGTTTCAAGGCACTCAACAATAATGTGAAGGAAACTCGACAAGTGGCTTTCAGGACTCACAGTTGAAAACACAGCCCGGCAATTGGAAGTAAACTTTACTTCTTAAGTAAGGTTCCTGCAAAAGAACCGTAATTGTGGATGAGAAGTGGATATTTTATAACAATCGTATATGTTCAACAATCGTATATCGTGGAGCGGCTGACTGGTGTGAAAAAAACTTCAGAAAGCATATCAAAATCACTTCTAAAGAACATGTTTACTGTTAATGGACTTTTGCTAGCATTATTTCCCGAGGCGAAATGATAAACGCAAGTCCATTTTGTACCGATACAAACTGTGCCTTAAGCAACTAGCCCTTGTAAATAGACATGAAGTCCTATTGCTTCAGGATAACGTTAGACCACATATGACACTGTCAATAATAGTCAGACCATATACAACACTGAGAACACTACAGCAGATCAATAATTTTGACCATGAACTGTGCTTCTTCCTCCATAATATCCTAATTATTATCCAACAGATACACATTTTTACTGACACTTGAGCCATTTTCGATTGATTTTGCGAAGTCCCTTGCCAAAGATGCATCAATTTATCAGGCAGAGGACTTCATCACTTCCATACACACTAATTTTTACAAATGTGGTATAAATGATCTTGCATCACACTGGCAACAAGACACTGATGCTGCTGAAGATTACTCTGATTAAGCAGTTGGTTTTCTTTTTAAACTCTTCCCCCTCCTTTTTTTCCCAATAGTCCTTAAAATCAGACATTTCATTTGCAACAAATGTTCCTATAAAAGGTAGCACTAATATTAATTGATCTCGTTCTCACGAATTAAATTAATAACATTTGAAAAAGTATCTGTTCAGGCGTTTTCACTCGGCTAATATGCCACCACATATAGCTTGCTAATAAGCAGTGGTGTCAATTAAAAAAAAATTCTGACTAGAATTTTTTGATAATACCCTATAACATCGTTCTCGTTTATTTATTGCAAATTGTTCAAGTATTATTTCTTATTGTTATTATTATAAAAATATAGCTGGTTGTGCCCATCAGCTTTCAGTTTTGTTAAATAATAATCAAATTTCATAGCCTAATTTGGCTCCAACATTGTTTCAGCAAAATCCTATCTTGTTTGTGATATCATAATATATATTCAATTGAAAATTTTATTAATATCTTAAGAAATTATGCACATTAAATACTGATAATGCTTCAGAAATTTTAGCATTTTCAAAATAAATATTTGTGCATTTTGTTAGATTTTAATAAATTTTGTTCTTTCTAAAAATGTGGAAAGGAGCCCTCTCCCCCCATTAAACAAAATCTAACAAATTATCAGTTTAACTGAATATGGAAAATTTCTTACTAATAATGAGTTCATTATCTATTTTAATACATCTAATAGAAGGAAAACAAATACAGGGTTAGCAAGAAAAAAGTTTCCCAATTCAGAAGGCTCTAGAATGCATGGTATTAGTTCAAATGAGATAGAACTTGAACTACAGATAATTCAAATGATGAGCTTGATGTTTACTGAATTAAAAAAAAATACTACAAAAATCCTCTGATAGGTGGTGCTATAATGTAAATGGTATTATTTGCATATATTGAAAATGTGAAACATCATTTGTATTACAGTGCATGCCTATTAGCATTATTCTTTGGATAAAAAGAAAGCGGTTCCTGCACAAGCATTAGTTAACTTCTCTTGCACATCATGCCTACATTGAAAGAAAAAGCCCTACTGGTAAAACTGTTCTACCAGAGCCAACAGAACTCCTGTGCAACTGTAAAAGAATTTCTGCCATTATGAAGCAGATACGAAGAGGCCCAATGTATAATGATAAAGAAATTTCAAAGAACTAGGGCAATTTGACATTCTTGCAGGTAGAGGACGAAAGCAAATCCAGTATTTTAAGTGCCAAATATGTGGCAAAGCCAGCAGTCAGTCGTCACATGGTAGTCTGAGCATGCCAATTGTTTCCCATGTACTGGATATGCTGTATTCCACTGCATGAAAAATCTAACGGAGGATTTTGAATTTTTATACCTATAAAATCAAGCCTGTTCACTTTTTGCAGAATGAGGACTCAAAGGTTCATAAAGCTTTTGCACTTCAGTTCTTTGCTCGAATCTCTCTTTGCTCTTTGACTCACTTGGCCAAGGAACATTCTGTGAACTGACAGCCCACTTTCACCTCGACGGGAAGTTACATCCACAACTGTCGAATTTGGGCAGTGGAAAATTCTCATACTATCCAGGAATAAACCTTGTTTTACAGCTACTTTTACAATTGGGCCGTATTTTCTGAAGAGACAACTCCAAATAGAATCCAAACTGTTCCGTAACAGGACAACGGTATCATGATATACTGAGGGATTTTGTAATCCCACAATTTTCAACAGTGTGGATGCCTTCAGGACATGATTTGCATGAAGGACAGCACAGCACACCTCCTCACATTTATCGCCGTCTAAAGCAATTGCTAAAACAGCATTCCGCAGATGAATGGGTGATCAGCTGCCATTTTCCAAAAGCATGGCCTCCTCGTTAACCGGATATCACCCCCTATGACATTTGGTTAGGGGAATTTTCTGAAGGACAATATCTACCATGAAAAGCCAGCATCCTGTGCAGATCTGAAGGACAGCATTTGGCGCCATGTTCTTAATATTCCAGCAGACTCACTCCAGTCAGCTGTGGAAAGTATGATTCTGCGATAACAGTGCACTGTTGAACGTGAAGGGGAACGTATTGAGTAGTTATAATGTTACTTAGTTATATTATTTAACATTTTTGAAGCATATTGAATATCTTTTGATGTATATTATAGTGCCAGTTATCGGCAGATTTTTGCATTAAAATTTTTTACATAAATGTCAAGCACATCACTTGAATAACCTCTAGCTTAGATTTTATCTCATCTGGACCAACAGAATGCATTTCAGAGCCCTCTGAAGTGGGAAACTTATTTCTTGCTAACTCTTTACCCTTCATCCCTTCCGAAATTTACCATAATTTCACTTTTTGTTGACAATTTATTAAGAATTCATTAATTTGAACGTTTCGCATATATGGCATTCGAAACACATATTAAAGTTTTTCACTAGAAAATAACAAATCATCACACTGGTTATCAGATCCTCCCCCCCCCCCGACATGGAAAATGTGCACTGTCCTAGCAGGGATTTCAACCCCGACTTCTTGAATATGCAAATAGTATGCTTCCAATTACACCCCGAAGGCATGTGGAAAGGAAGAAAATACCTAATATACTTTCCTCTTAAAGGGCAACTGGGGATTAGGAGATCCAATCGGCAAATCTTGGTGGTGACAAATTACTGTCCATCACATTTTAGTTCAGGTGTCACTTGTAGTCATTATTATTATAATTATTTTTTTTTTTTAAAGTGGGGGACATGGTCAACCACATTTTAGTTCAGGCGTCACTTGTAGAGTCATTATGATTCTTTTTTGGGGGAATGAAATAGGGGACGTGAAAAATGTGTGATGCCCTAGCCGGGACTCGAACCCTGAACCTCTCAAATACGTGTCAAGTATGCTTCCAATTACACCATGGAAGCATGCAGAAAGGAAGGAGAAAATACACTGTAAAATTTATTGTTATACAGGTAGCTAATTACATAGATCTTCAAAGCTGTATATATGGTAAAGATTCTTATACTAACTGTGCAATATGCTTGTACGAGTAGTATAAAATATCCATCATTTCTAATATTTATGTATGCTGAACAATTAATTATATGATGCTTTAATGCAAAATAATATATTTTATTTAAAAGAATAATTTTATATTGTAGAAATAAGTCTTAACAATAACACATTTTTATAAACTACAAAATCTTTTTTGAAAAAAAATCCATCAACATCTTTTTATATTCCAAAGCACTGGCAGCATAATTTCTGAAGCTATTAAATCCCTCATAATAACCGAAAGCTCTCGCTATCTGCTTCCACTCAGTATTACTATGTTCACCAGATGCATTACTATCCGAAGTTTCGTCACACAAAGACTGAATCTTTTTTAATCATCACAACCCAACTACTATTTCACACACTAAAACAAGTTAACTAAGTACTCAGGGGGGAAAAAATCTTCATAAAAATTAGATGAATAAATAAATATATAAATAAAAATTTAAACTAAATTATTAGATTAAAAAAGAACAAATATATGTATAGTTAAAAAATTTTAATTAAATAAAAGTTCGAAAGCTTAATTTTCACATTATCATTAAAAGGCAAAGCAGAATGGCTATTAACCGCGAACAGTAGGCATGCCAAAACCAGTAAAATGAATCCTTTTCATTAACACCAATGCCTTCAAAAGAGGAATTTTAGTGCATTATTAGTTAATAATATAATATGACAACAGAATCGAATTATACATCTTTGAAAAAAATCCTCACATCAGCAAATTCCAATGCCGGAGCAAAATTCCTCCAATAATCGCACGATAGTAATTCCGCCCACAAAACCGTATTCAAACACTTACCAATAACAATAAAATCAAAAGTAACAAACAACGAAATAGTTCAATTATTAAGAAGCTGTTACAGAAAACGCTTTGAGAAAGCTGGCACGAAGCTACACATAACTCTCCTCTTCAGACTACCCAAGTATCGGATTCAGGAAAAAGTACCCAGTGTTCTGTTTTTTGCTTCTTTAATACACAACCGCTTTTGGCCCATAAATGAGATTGCTCCACTCCTCGAAAGGGCCTGCCAAAACCAGTACCATCACTAAGAGGCACAGAATCCTATAACGGTTTTTCTTATTTTTTCCCATTAAGATTAAATGCCGCACATTAAAAATTAAATGTTGCACGTTAAAAATAAAATGTTGCACAGGGTACATGGTTTCGGATCCCCCCCCATCCCGCAGATAAATAAAAAAAATTAGAAAAAAAAATTTAGATTGAAATTTTTTAGATAGGATTCGCTTCGATTAATCCTTCCTAAAATGAAGCATTGTTCAATTAAGAGAGGGGAGAAGAGGGAACACGATTATACAGTTTCAGATACATTTTAAAATAAATGGCTAATTATCTAGAAATGCATCGAAAGTTTGAATAGATCTAAAACTAAACTATAAATGCAAAACATGCCACGACAACAATTGCATGGTGAAAGCTGAAACTGCTTTTGGTGCAAAAACACAAAAATATCACAAACATAAAAAAAAGGGGGGGTGGAAATCATTAGCAAAACTGCAACATACTATGTCTCGCTCAATTATAATTAGCGCCATAATGGTGGCGTCAGTGCCCACCTATGGGCTCGTCGTGCATATTTAATCACTTTAAAGCGAGTGGTAGAACAAGGACCGTATTACACAGCAGGGGCATTACCCCACTTCTGTTACTCGCACCTGCGCTTCCTTTTTTTTCTTCAGATACCTTTTTTTTTTTAACTCTGAAGCCTATGCACACCTCCAGCCCCTCAGCGTAGGCGCGCAGTAAAGTACGCCAGAAAGGGAAATATAACGTGCACTACAAGCCAAGGGAAGGGTTAAAAAACGGAATGGCAAGCAAGTAAAAAAGAAAAGGGGGATAATGAAAAAGGGAGGAAAGTACAGTGAAGATAAATCATTTCGACGGCTGCCGCACGTGGATGACCTGGATTCAGGTTCGTTTCTCCTCCTAGGTAAGTAAGAAGGTGAACACCATTCTCTCGCTCGTGTCCTGGTCAAGCAGCGAAAAGTTACGAACTTTCCAGCCTTCTCTATCTCTGGGTTCCTTTATAGTAGCCACGATTCGGTTCGATTGGGGATGACCGATATTTGAAATAAAACCTGCACGAGAGAAGGGAAACGGAGGAGCTATGTATCGAGGAGCTATGAACTTCCGTAACTTTAAGATGAGGTACAGCAGATTCCTTTTATTAAATCATTCGCCATTCCATTTATTACGTCATCGCATAAAAAACATGGGAATACTTAACACTGTAATATTTGAAATGGGGACATTTTTTCTGTGATTCCGAAACTTCTTTTTATAAAAATTGGGTAACTGTTAAGTTATAAAATAATTTTCTAATAAAAATTTCAGATAACTAGTCGCATTATTTTCAAACTTTCTTCTTAATTTTTTAAAAAATGTTTTAATTAAATTTTGAATTCCGCTTATTAAATGCTTATCAAAACATATACAAACAATAATAATAACATCGTAAAGGGAAAAAATCAAATTTATATTAATTTTCTATGTAAAATCTACATTTGGTACCTGCAAAATGTTGTCGTTAGTTACAATTTGTATATCAAGCATAGTGACAGCTAAATATAAAAATTTTCAAAGTGACACTTATTTCAAATAATTGTAATATGTTTAATTAATCATTAAATTACTTCCATTTAAATTAAATATAAACAATCTATTAAAACTCTCTAATTTTTCAGATAAAACTTGAAAATAAATGATGACAACTATTCCATTTTTTAGTCCAAAGGGGCTTTAGTCCCCGAAGGACCATTGTTTTCGTTTTGCGATTTTGCGTCGGAAATATTAAAAGTCTGAATCACTTTTCAAACTGTTGCCACCAAATCTTGCAGCTCCGTATGATGTTTAAAGAAATTAAATAATGAAGAATCTGCATAAACGTATTATATATTTCTCCAAATGTGATAAAACAATGGTACCTAGAGCCATCCAATTTTGAAGAACGTACGTTAACGTACATTTCCACCCGAATATGCGCATCTAGAAGCCCAAATTTGGAGCTTGTTTTATTATCTATTTCATATTTTGTAACACTTTATGGAATTTTTTATGAACAAACTCAAACGATTTAAAAGTGAGCAATGGAAAGATGCACTAAAAAGAAAAACTTTTCATCTCTAGCGCGCGTAATTGTTTATCGGAAATTTTAAAGATATGCTCATTTTAAAATTATTTTGCGATATTGCTGTTGAACCTGAATTTTATGGTTTAGTACGAAGACCATGATATTTAATAAATAAAGGTAACACAGAAAACGTTAAAAAAAAAAAGCCCCTTTGGACGTTAATTTAAAGTCTGAAACCTTTCAGTTTTTTTTTTTTTCTTTTTCTTCAGATTTTTTTTTCTTTTACTTTTTCTTATTTATAAAATTTTTCTTCGAGACATAAATTAAAACAAATTTATTTGCATGTAAATAATTATAACTTTTGTATATAAATGCAAACTTTATTTTTACAATGCCAGTGCACTGGAGAAAAATTGCTAAAAACCATCTTCTTGACGGATTGTATACATTCATCGGTCAATCGGATTCTTTCCTTACTAATTTTCAACTGTGAGAAAAATGCTATTCATATATAAATATATTCCCAAGCAAAGCGATTATTCTAAGTGTAAAAATTCGTAACTGAGCAAGCACACTTATTTTTTGACAAGTACGAATATAAGTTAATCAAATATCTTTCTTTAAATGAAAGAATATGATTTGTATCACAATGTAAATTGCTCATCTTAAGAATTTCTGACGCGTTATTCACGTCTCCCCCTTTTTTTAAAGCCCAAAAGGGGCAATTTGCCCAGAAGGGCTATTAATTTCGTTTTGGCATTTTGTGTCGGCTCACAATTCAACTTGTTGCCACCAAATATTACAGCCCTGCATTATATTTAAAGAAATTAAATAATAAGAATCTGCATGAATGCATGTATGTTTCTCGCACTGTAAAAAACAGCGGACATTACCTGGAGACATCGAATCTTGAATAGCTTAGTCCTTCATTCGAATATGGGCATCTCGAAGCCCACATTTCGAATATGGAATTTGTTTCGTTATTTGTTTCATATTTTGTCAAACATAAAAGAATTTCTGATTAACACACTCAACGATTTCAAAGCGAACAACGGCAGCAATGTACGAGGTGGGGAGGATTATCTCCAACGCGCGAGATTGTGTATCGGAAATTCTAAAAATACGCTCTTTTCAAATTATTTTGTGATTTTGATGTTGAACTGAATTTTATGGTTTAAGTGCGAAGAACATGATATTTAATAACTAACGGTAACACACAAAACGTTAAAAAAACATTTTTTTGGGCGTAATATAAAATCTGAAATCTTGAAGATTAAAAAAAAAATGTTTTTAAAATTATATTATTATTATTATCCTTTTTAAATATAAATACTAAAGAAAATAATGCAAACTCGGACTTCAAATAACTAAAATCATGAAATCTTTAAATGAAGTTGTATATTTACAACAAATACTTAACTGAAAGGCATTCGTGGGCGGCATAAAATTGTTTCGGTATTCATGCGAACCGCCAGTTTTAGACCACTGCGACAGAAGACCTTGTTTTACGAAAAGAATTGTTCGAATCAAAACCTTATAGTGCTCGTTATGAAGATGGGTTGATTATTTGAGTCGAGTCATTGCTCAGAATTTAATTAATCGCATTGAGCTTTCGACTCAGAAATGAACATATTACTCTTTTGACTTGAAATAAATAAATGATCGATAAACGAGCCTTGAAAAGACGTAAGTTAGCCAAAGTACACAGACCTATAGGAAAAATTCTTGATAAAAAACAGCACATATTACACCTATATTTTACCAACAATTTAAAAATAAGGACTTTTCTTTCAGGTCAGAAAAAATTTAAAAAAGCGATTTAATCGATAACCAGACAATTTTCAATCAAGTTTCACAATAAATAAATGAATTCTCTGACTCACCGATACGGCATCTTGTTTAAGAAAAATGCAATTAAAAAATAAACTAACACTTACTTATTCTTATGCATCAACTGCATTATTTCACGTTTCATTTACGAAGACCGTCCCGATTAAATCAAATGCTAATTATTTCAATGAAGCATCAAGTTACAAAATTGTTGGGCAGAAAGTAACTAGCAAAAATTCCTCTTTTTTTTATTAAACAGAAAAGTAATGCAAGCATAGAAATTTAAGGCCCGCTACGTTCGATTCAGTTAAATAGCTTTCTAAAATAAACAGTTCAGCATACAAAGAGTTAAAAAAATCAAGAAGATAAAAACTAAAACATTTATCGAATGTATACAAATAAAAGAAACACAGGCTACTATAATTTACTTTTTAACACCCAAGATTCAGAAGAACAGTTTTTAGTTTCTTGCACTCTGACCTGTGATAGCTACGTTGATTGCAATATCAGATACAAAAGTAGGTCAATGGACTCCTTCTTTAACGGAAAATGCATATTTTCTAATGCAATTGGAATTAACTAGTTAAATGGACTATATTGTAAATTTGTAAGATTTATGCTGCCATGCACATTGTCTTTCACAAATATGAAACATTATACAGACAAAAGATTTGCTTAAGGGAGGGGGGGAAGACTACAGAAAAAGTCGCTTAACGCGATCGTGATTAATGTTACTGTTCGGATACTGTTACCGAACTGCCGTTTTGTACATGAAAACATGGAAGATTCATCGCTTATTATGATAATCAATTCGCTTAATATGATCAGAATATTATAGAGTAATTTTTTTAAACTCAAGTCGCCAAATAAAAGGTAAAATTGCTAAATAAATTTAAAATGCATTATAAAAGTTGCTAAGTTACGCAGAAATGTCGCCAAGTAAGGGATTAAGTCGCCTTTTCAATAACTCTATAGATTTTGAGAGGATCAGACAAAAGTGTCTTTTCTTCAGGAGCAAACACTCAAAAAACTCTCTGCAGAATTTTCCCCGAGAACGTTTATCCAAACTAAGGTTGCATTTTCGCTTAATTTTCAATTTTAGATCGGCAAGTTTTATTCCAATGAGGAATGTCCTCCGACTATGAAGAAAGAAAAAACGAAGTCATGAACCAGCTATAAATGAACTTTTACATTTTCCTAATAAATATGCAGCAAAAGTGTCTATTTATAAGTTTCTAGTTATATTAAGTTAGCTAAATTCCATTGCTTTTTTGCAGGATATCAAATAGCCGTGGACAAACGTGATTGTATTAAGCGACGCGTACCGTAATCAAATGAGCTATATCATCAGTTTATACAATTTATACTGCCGTGCACAAGATTCTTCGCAAATATGAAATGCTACACAGACAAAAGGTTTGTTTAACGGGCAAAAAGACTACTAAACGAATACCTGAATTATGAGCATTATTTTCTCAGTTATAAGCCTCAAATTAATACCTAGCGCAATACTAAGTTCACGCTCTAATAACGAGCTTATTTACTCATCAAACAGTAAACTTCGACATGACTCCGAAATAATTAACGGATTAAAATGAAATAAAAATAATTTGAAAGTTTTCAGCCACAGAATAGTCTAATTGCCATGTTTTGTACGACCAAAAGGGACTCGAATTCGCTCAAAATAAACCATCTTCAACAGTTAAACAAGGCTATTAGAACACAGAAAAGCACGCGAGGACTATCTGCCTAAAGGAAGTGATGCCTTCATGGAGTGCTTTCTAAGCGAAACTAAATCGTATCCGCATTGTGCATGGGGCGGCATGAAAACCAACGATGCAGACAGCCGTTTCACCAGAGTTCGAATCCAGTCGAATTCAGCAATCTTAACCACTCAGCCACTGGTGAGGTCCGTTTCCAACTAATTAAAATAACAATTCCACAGAGAAGATAATGCAGGAGGTAATCCAGTGTACCTCCTGCATTATTACTGCAGTAATATTATTAAATATTAACTATTAATTTTTAAAAAATCACGGACAATTTTTACTGATCAAATAATGAATATTAAAAAGTTATATAAAATATTCATTACAACTTCGGTTTTAAACCACACGCTCTTACACTGCAAAAAGTTACAGGATATTAAAGCAAATAAACAATACATTTATCTCTTTGCTTGGATAAATTGAAATTTTCTATTAATTTACAAATATAGGATATCCAAAAACACTATATACACGCTTTTTAACAGCTGATAAATTATTTAATTTCCCTTTCTTTTAGATTTACCCGATTCGATATAACGGATGGAATTAAGACTATATTTTGAATAATAAATTGCTAGTGAAGTTTTAAAATGCAATTAAAGAGCAAAGACAGTTCAGTAGATGGAAATGCTTAGAATACTCACAAAAGTATTCTGGAAGACTGCAGACATCAACGAGCCCTACAGAGCAAGAAAACTTGTTGGAACTATATTAGCTAGTGGGTAGTAAGAGAGAAATTTTAAAATCACGTTCCATCGTATTTGGAATCGCCGCCATCGAAAAATACACATTAAAAAAATAATCCATATTCTTAGACAAGATAATCCCAATCGAAAACTGCAGTTTTGCAAGGGCACAGAATGAGCAGTTTCCAAGAAAGAATGTTTAGAGCAATGGGCATAATTAAAAAATAGGTTTTTTGGGGAAGAAAAAAAAACTTTAGTTTACTTTAAATTTCGAAAATAAAATATATGTTAATAAATACTGACTTTATGATCATTCAAAATATGCGTATGCATTGGACACGCTGCATTGGAAGAATAAATTTCAAGTGTCCTTAACTATTTGCTAAATAATTATCTGATATCTTTTTTTTTTAAAAATTATGTCATGAAATTGCAACATTAAAATATGTCATTAATCTTGAAAAGTAGGCACATTAAAAGGTAACTAACTAACTAGTCACCAAGCTTTGAAGACGCTAAGAAAATAAATAAAGCGCTATCATAAATAATTTCTATATCTAACTGAATTTTATCATGAACTCTCACAAGTTTCAAAGAATACGTAATCTTCGCGGTTATCAAATAGAACACGGCTTGTCATCATCACTTGATTCCGACCACGAAAAGCGTTTGCTAGTAAGATAACAATCTGTGAAGAGAGAGCTATGAATCGCGTTATCGAAAAAGGTCAGCTGAGAGCTGAAACGTATCATCATGTCATTATGAGATGAAATCAGAAATCAATCATACGAGCGACACTTTATCGGCAACTTCATTCATCATTTATTTCTCCAAGGCTATAAAAACTCAAGATAATGTAACGAGTTTATCCAGAAAAAAAAAAAAAATTGGAAGTTTCTGCTCCTCCTCCCCATCCACTACAACTATTAAGGTGCAACAGATGTCAAATTTAAAAGATGATTTCAAGAGGGCTAGGAATAAAAACTGCGATATGATACGAAGATTAATTTAGGAATATTCGTGATACAAGAAAAAGTAAACTGAACGATTAAACATTATCAACAGCATCTGCCACCCAGACGGGATAGTAATTAGTGACTCTGATTGTTGCAGTGAAAAGCTCGGGTTCGAATCCCAGAGAAGGCATGGATGATTGTAAATATATAATATCTGTGCGGCCAGGGGGCATTCAAAATATTCTACAAGGCGAAATTCTCTCGAGAGGTTAATGGTCGAAAAAGAGGGGCGGGAGATTCTTGGACTGTCTTCCGGAGTCTCCTTCGGAATTTCATCCAGGGAGAATATTTAACAGATAGCAAGGACCGCTCATACCTAATATGCTTAGATGGATGCACTGTGCCGGCATTGCAGCGATTACCTGTTCCTGTCAACGGCATGTACAGCGAAACCTCAGTTCAGGAAATTAGTTTGTTTTCGAAGGTCGTTCGTCAACCGAAATTTTCGCAAACGGACACAATTTTCCTCCTCGTATGAATACACTTAAAAATGGACTAACACTACACAATACATTATGCACAAAATCATAACCCAAAACCAATGGAAATCATTGAATACAAATATATATATATATATATATATATATATATACATATAAAGGACAAATATGACATTAAACAGACGAAAACTTAATTTTACTGTATCTGAACGAATGAGAGTATAAATAGCATAAGTCGGAAATGATGAGGAAGATATTATCGTTTGTATGAGGTGTCCAATTTCATAGGAAAACACCAGGTAACTATCATTAGGTGGCATCTTCTTTTACCTTTTCTTGGTCTTCAGGAGCCATTCGATTCCGCATGAGATTCCCTGGGCCTCAGTTTCATTCAAAAAATGTCCTATGTAATTTGTTGTTCTCTACTTGATGCTTCTAAATAAGATGCTTCTAAAGTGAGACATAGTATTGTTATTGAAACTACTTCTGCTGTGACTGGCTATAGCTTTATCAGAATGATATCTTTGCGTGAAAAACTCCGCATTTTATCCAAATTTTGCTCAAATTATGCAAATCAGAGAAATTATGTTCATTTTTCTTTCTTACACAACCGCTTGCTGTTGCAGTTCTTTCTCGTCAAGTTCATTTTTAAGTTCTCTAGACACTTCGTCAAGTCTCCACTGTTAACTTCCTAGCTCATGTTTTTTCAAAGGAAAAATATCTTAGATAAAAAATTTCTGTAGTAGTGTCAAAGCGCTCAAAGCCTCTGCCTGCAACCAAGTTAAGTCATAATTCCCTTCACGACGAATTCATGGTTTTGCAAGTCACTTGCCTCGCTTTGTTAATGGCTGCCAAGCAATGAAAAGTATTAAAATGATGGTTGCAGAAGGCGCTGAGTAAAAAATATCTCTCACAACCTTCTGCAAAGTTACTTTAAAATATACTTACTGAATAGGTTACTTTAAAAACATCTTTGAAAATATATGCTGTCGACTTCAGAGTTTGTATCTTTAGAGAATACTTGTTATCCGAGATGCTTTTGTTCAGGTAATTTATTCATTTATTTGTAAAGTGAGGCATTCGTGATCCGAGGCTCCGCATAATTCCTAAAGGATAGCAACATTTATTCCCTCCTCTATAAGAGCTCATCACGATGGTGATATTCGTTTATTTTAATCTTATTACTATTTATCTTATTATATCCCTCGAAAACGTTACCCATATGAATGACAGTTCGTATCGTATGATTTAGCATTCATATTGAGAGCTGATATGCAGCATTTTTTACGGATTACACTTCTGAGGATAAAGCTAATTTAGGATTAGATATCTTTCCTGCATCCATTATGTTCCTAAACACAGCCAACAATTATCGCCAGTTTTTGTGATTAGTACTGACAATATTTCTGGCAGCCTTTTACCCGGATTCCATACATCAAATGACAGATTTCAGTGATAAGGTACATGTCATCTTTCAGGATGCGAAAGTAAGCAACATCATACCATCAAGTTTCTTCCGTTACTGAAAGGAATTAAAAATATATAAATAAAAATAATAATAAAATGAAGAAGGCCAAACGGCTTTGATAACAGACGCAGATGCCTCGGATTTAGTTTTTCGTGTAAAGCAGATTAATCATTTAAAGTTTTACTTCAATTAACTCGTAATATTATCATTTTGTTTTTTTTAAACTACTTACATTTTCTGCAACTATGTTTTTATAATTACTCACCGTCATGGCTTTTTTATAACCGCACATTTTAATTAACCAGTTACCTTATTATTTTGGCATTTCTACTTTAATCAACTTCCAACAAAATGCAAATTAGTTCCCAGTATTAATGTTTATCAGAGACACTTGGCAGCATTGGAGGCCATCATTCTTAGACTTTCTGTCGTTCACAATTAGCTTGATAGCAAAAGTTTTCCTTCGGCAGTTCATTCAAGAGTGATTAGATAGGAGGAACTAAAGCTTAGACCAAGCTTAAGTTTTCAAATGGCTGCTACGGGAAAAAAGATTGGGCTTAGCCGCACTTAAACAACTTTTAAATTGTTGATAATTCTATAAATCTTGCAAGCAGACTTACTATTTACAAACATATAAGAATAAAGAAACTGAGCTCACTAAGCCGAGTAACAGAGTGGATATATATATACATATATTTATATACTTTTGGTGCGGTCGATTGCAACCAAAATAGGAGGTGCACATCTACATGTTATAGCAGTCCTATATACAAAATTTCACCGTTCCGAGGCTACTCGTTTTTAACTTATGCGAGATACATACATAAATACGTACGTACGCACAGGCGCCACGAAATAATCTCTTCAGAATCCATTTCAAATCAGTTTTATAATTTTTTTGGGGAAAAAGAGTCCTTTATTCTGTCCTTATGTACGGATGTCACGCAAAAACATCGTTATATTGCATTCGATAGCGGTCAAAATGGATATTTTCGTTGAACTAGGATATCCGAAATTTTTCGCAGTTACAATACTTCCTTTTTACTTCGAGTAAAAAAACTTGTGTTCATACTCTTAGCTTAAAAGCGTTGTAGAACCACTGTTTCAACAAACCACTGAAACTTTGCAACAATTTCCTTTTGCATATGCTGAAACTCTCTCGATTTCCCACTGCAGATACTTTCGAAGGGGGGAAGTAAAATACCTGCTTTCACATATTTAGGGCCAAATGTAATACCTAACCTATCAATTTTTAGTCCTCAGAAAACATATTGACCCCTCTAACCCTAGCTTACGTGCTTATCTGAACGGAAGAAACAGTAAATTTGCACTAAAAAGTATGGAACTTCAATCGCCCGTTGCTTATTCTCGAAACTGGAATTGCCTTGCCACGAAGATGTTTAAACGCGAACAGTAAACGCAAGGCGCAGAACAGAGGTAGGTATATTGAGACACGAGCGTCGACTCAGAGGGATTTCTTCTCTGAAGGAAGAGAAAAACGAATGAAAAGAGGGTTACAAAACCGTGAAGAAAGGGTTCAACGAATTCTCCTGGCCTAAATGCATTTTACTTCCCTCGGACACACACGCTTAAAACTTAGCAGAACCGGTGCTGCTCTGTCGGACTAAAAGAGTGGATTAAAACTAATCTATTCAAGGCTACGTTGATTCAGGTGCGTGAGCTGGCTGAGCAACTTCCGCAGAAGGTCAGAGAGATACGGATGGATATCATATGCTGAGCAAGGATTAACGGACGCCAATTTATTGGCGAGGTAAATGGTAACTGGCTGTAAAAGTTCTCCGCCAAGCTTGATCACTTGCTTGCAAATTTAGCCCACTTGTTGAACGTAAATGATAGGTAAAAATATTTTCACAGCAGATTTTTTAAGAACAATGAACTAATAAGTTTTTAAAGAAAGTATTCTGTTCATGACTCTAATTTTATCACGGACATGAAAAATAAAATTTTAGTACTTTTCTTTTTCTAGGTCGAATGCAATCAAATGAATGAAAATCCCTTTCAGACATTTACGAGAAACTTCTAACTAAATCAATAAAGTTACAAATTTTGCAATAAGCCTATATACAACATTACAGCTTGTATATTTTATTTGCCTTTGTCGTAGCACCGGAAAAAAAAAAATATGGGTTAAATATATACATAGTAGTTAGAAGAACAAAATGTGAACCGTTCGCAAAAGAAAATCAGAACACATTAATCATTGCATTCGACGTCAAACTGCACTGACTGCTTTACCTGTAACTTCCAACAATTAATGAATTCCATAGGGAGATCTGGATACTTCAATGCCAGTACATTCAATTTAGTTGTAGATTCATAAGGATGTTTTAGAATGCAGAAAGCATGAAAAGCAATGCTCTCGCCTGGTCTCGAATCTGGACCTCTCAGTTACGCGCTGAGTGTGCTGCCGTTACAACACGAAGGCATGCAGAAAGGAGAGAGAAAATACCTTATATACTCCCCCCTTTTCAAGGTCGACTGGGGATTAGGGGACCCAATCGCCAAATCCTTGAGAAATTAAACTATGAAATATGAATACCTTTGAGATAAAAAGACAGAAGAGAAAATGAAGTTTAAAATTATTTTTAAATTAAATTTGATTTGAAAATGAAATTATCCGATGAGCAACAAGAATAGATCCTGTTTTTGGTATATTTCTTAATTATTTTTAAAAATTAAATTTTTTAAACAATACTTGTAATTTTTTTAAAATTTTAATTGTAAATTTTTAAAATTCTACCTTGGAAGATGTAGTTTCCCCTCTTTTTTTAAATTTCTACCAGGGACAGGTGGGTGTTTCCCTCCCTATCCTCCATCATGTTCCAGAAACAACAGGGGCATTGCAAAAGAAGTCACGGCCTTCCGTATGATGCACTAAACGGCTTTTCTGACCGCGGGTTAAACGTATTTACCCACCGTGATGCTCACCTATGAGCGATCTGATCATTTGGCAGATTCCACTATTATTTGTCTATGACACACAGCTATTTACTATAGGATCAGAGTTCAAGGTGACATAACCATAAAGAGGATAGTGAGTATAACAATGGCAGACGCGTGAATGACTTCGACATCTCCTATTACTGTATTTTCAGAGATATTAAACACAATTTTCCTTCATGAAAATAACTACCACAGCAGAGACGAGCGCAAAACATCTACGCACTTTCATGGACAGTCACCGTCATTCTTGGCAGAGGATGATGGTCGTTCTCCGTGGAAAATCTGAATGTTATTTAATATCGAATAAAATCTCCATCAGATACGCCATAAATATAAAAAAGTTGTCACTATACTTAATACCACATTGCCATTTCGTGCTACCGAATATACCAACCAACTAGATTACACTGTGCAGTTAGCTACTGCGTCCATACAAAAATTAAGAAAAAAATAACTTATTTATAAACTAATGTTATATTTAGCTATTAAGTTTTTTCTCATTTAAGCACCGCCGTCAAAGTATATCAATATCTCTATAAAGCACGGCATAAAAATTACGAAATTATCTCACACTCAAATAATATGTAAATAAAAATCTTCGCAATGTCACAATAAAAATCTTTATATGTCACAATAGAAATTTTTATAGTACCACAAGGAAGGAGTCTGCACGAGTCGCAGAGTTCAAGATGGAAGATATAAGGATTTACGGTTAAATTCACAAAATCATGGGAAACAGCTGAGGGTTAATGTCTGAAAGCACCGTGTATGACATTAACTGTTTCTTTTAACTTCAAGGATCAGCGGGCTAAGGAAAAGTTGAATTAGGCAGTTAAGGAATACGCTATCAACGCTTCAACAGCAAAGTTGTGGAGGGTTTAATTCGCAAATTCTTAAGAATCTGCAATATTCACATCTATATGTTAAAAATTTTCAGTCTTTTATCTTATATCGAAAACTAAAAATATTAAAATAGAGGTTTAGACATAACTGCGCCCGTGGTCAAGCATTAAGAGAAAAAAATGGTGACCAGATGAAGCTAACAGACATTTGACTACGCCTATGAAAGCGAAACAGCATTCAGTTTTGAAACAATTTACACATGAAACGCTTTGTGTGAATATGAAAAGATGCATACTGCAACAAAAACATTACGCGTATTTACAAAGTACATTACAGAAATCAACGGAAATTGATGACAATAGTATCTTCGCACCCTATGGTAAATCCTCTACCATCCACATTCTTATGAAAGAAAAAAAATATTAATGTATATAAAACTTGGAAGATCATCATCTAATAAGAGATCTTTTTTTTAAATAATAAATAAAACATCATTTTTAATAAATAAAACATCATTTCATCAGTTCCGCAAAAGATCACTTAAATTTTTGTGCATATCAATCATAAATATGTGAACTGACGGTCAACTGAAACGACGCACAAAATTTTCACAATTATGCGTATGAACTGTTCGAAAACAATATACATATATTCAAAGGAAATACAGTTGTAGTCTTTCAAACATTTCCTTTGAGAAATCAGTAATTTATGAACCAAAGGAAATATCCAGTTCACATTTAAATACAAGGCGTAGTAAATGTTTTCCTAATAAGCCTTTTGACAATCAACGCTGTTACCTCTCTAAAATAGTACCTATGCTTCAAGATAACTTTGGGTCTTCTGCGGAGATAGTTGCATTGTGTCGGCGACTGTTAACTTTTTTAGCGCTGAACGTAACAGTTCGACTTCACATTTGAACCTGAGGAACCGCTTGGTAAATTAGTTTTCCTCAGAAAATCCTTTATGATGGCATCCTTTCCTTAGGGCAGGTAGTTTTCGTCCTTTTCTTAAGGCAGGTAGTTTTCGTCCTTTCCCACAGATAACTAAATCGCATAACTTCAGGTATACTAATCATTTTTAAAGGCGATCTAAGTTTCCCAGTACATAAATAATTAAGGAACTACAATTCACATATTTTATGAACAGCCAAAATTTCAGAGGTATTCTGTAAAACAAAGAACATGGTATTCAAAGAGTACGATGACTTACACAATTTTATTCGTACAAAACTTTACTCCACACCGATGACTTAAGACAATGAAAATTAGAATGCAGCAGACAAATAAACTGCTTACGCTCTGAGCAAAATGTCTGCATCATGATAATTACATAGGCGTAGTTGTTCTCGATACTTATCTCATTGACCACAATGCTGAACGCATCTACATTGCCAACAACCTGCATGTACACAGTCCAGTCACATTAATGTGACCACCACGTACTTTCCATGTCAGAGTTAAATAACCAATCACAGAAGGCAGGTGGCAGCACAGTGCAGTTGAGCGTATATAAAAGGTGTGTGAAGGCTTCGGAAAACATTTCAATCGTTGGCGTAATGCAGAAACGAAGCGATTTATCCGACTTCCAAAAGGGCATGATCATTGGCTTTCGGGCCAAGGGTGGAAGCATTTCCGAAACGGCTGAGTTTGTGAACTGTTCGCGTGCCGCCGTGGTAAAAGTGTACCGTGCATGGCAAAATGGGACTGTCCAAAATCAGCGACGTGGCAAATGTGGTGCACCACGGGCCATAGATGACAGAGGCGAACGACGGTTGCGGAGATGCGTTCGGGCAGATAGACGGGCTACCGTTGAGCAACTGACCACCAAAATGAACCAAGGGGCTACCAAAAGTGTCTCCCAAAGTACTATTCAGCGAACATTGCTGCGTCTGGGCCTCCGAAGCAGACGCCTGGTTCGTGCACCTATGCTGACTGCTGTTCATCGACGGCGAAGGCTAGAATTTGCACGCCAGTACAGCAGCTGGACGTCCACTGAGTGGCGACAGGTTGCGTTTTCGGATGAATCGCGTTTTATGCTCCATCGGACAGATGGACGTTGGCGTATAAGGCGTGAAACCTCTGAAAGGAACCACCCTGCAACCATTGCCGGAACGGTCCAAGCTGGAGGCGGGAGCATTATGGTCTGGGGAATGTTTTCCTGGCATTCTCTAGGTTCACTGATCATTGTGGAAGGCACAATGGATCAATACAAGTACGCATCTGTCCTTGCGGACCATGTTCACCCCTACATGCGCATTGTTTTTCCTCAGGATGATGGCATCTTCCAGCAGGACAATGCGAGGTGCCATACAGCTGCCAGTGTACGTGCGTGGTTCGAAGAGCACCAGGATGAGTTTACCGTCCTCCCCTGGCCAGCAAACTCACCTGACTTAAACCCAATCGAGCATCTGTGGGACCATCTCGATCGAGTTGTTCGCGCCATGGATCCTCAACCGCGTAATCTAGCGCAGCTGGCCACGGCATTAGAGTCGGCATGGCTCAACATCCCAGAGAACACCTTCAGGGACCTATGTGACTCTCTTCCTGCACGTCTCGCAGCAGTCCGCTCTGCGAAAGGTGGTTATTCTGGCTTTTGACAGATGGTCACATTAATGTGACTGGACTGTGTATATAGTCCCGTAAAGGTAGTCAAAGCAATGGAATTTGAAGACAATATAACGAAATCCACAGCTAAAAAAAAAAAAAATGTCAGATATGTTTTGCAATATACATTGCCCTCCAAAAGTTAAGGAACAGTATGTTTTTTTTTTTTTTTTTGTGTCTTATTTGAGAATGAAGCAACACAGAAACAACATTTTTGTAATGGTGAGCTTTGAAAAACATGCTGTCCCTAACTTTTTGCAGGGCATTTACATTTAAAGCAACGCAAAGTCCCAGATGGCAGAAAACTTCCACTCAACTTATCGCTTAAACATTCCGCACTTATTTTTAAGCATGATTTATGCATATATAAGTACATAAGGGTATTTTACCACCTCGTCGTCAATTAAAGTAAACTTATTTTATTATGTTATTCTTTTGAAGAATTCTATGACATGTTTTCGTAGCTAAACGAAACTGTTTTAAACGGTGTCGCAGAATTTTAAGTTCATTTATAAGAATTAGGACCATGCAGCAATAATACAGTAATTAAATTAAAAAGTGACATCTGATCATGTAAACATTTGGTCTTCCAGCTGATGCAGCAACATTTTGTTATACAATACCTTAAGCTTAATTCAAAGAAATAAATAGCTAACTGTCAGTAAGATAAGAGGACTCAGTATCGGAAAAAATAATTAAACTATCGAAATTCTTCATTGATTTAATTTCAGGTTGCCACATTTTTAAATATATAGTTAAAAACCTGAAAGCTATACCTTTAGTAGTTCAGAAGTTATTCAGATACTGATTTTCAGTGGTAGCCATTTAAATACATATTATCTTTAAAAGCCTATTTGTTAATATCACAATATAATAAATTATTTTAATTCTTTTTGAGAAAAAACGCGCGAATGAAGTGACGATTGAAAAAAAAAAAAAAAAAAAGGAAAATATAGACAGGTTCGCAGTTAACAGCTAATTTTTACAACCTAAATATAAACTGACTTTTCTCGATGCTCACTTTTTGTTTCCACGCATGTTTTGAAATCAATTTTTGAAACAGGCATCATTAAAAACTTTTTTTTGTGTGTGGGGGGGGGGAGATAATTAAGACGGAAGTTTACGGAATTAACATTAACATTCGTAGTCATTTTTTAAAAAATATTTAAGCTATCAATCAGTTAGATTTTCTCAATTTTTCAATAGGTATGGCAGCAAAAATTTTTTATTAAATGTAATAAAGAGGTATTCAGTAATCCACACATGGTTTTCTGCAGTATACCTCAAAGAATGCTTGAATGACGAGCAAAAATATTGATATTTGAAAATGCACTAGTAAGTATAAAAAATGCATTTTTAGATAAATTTTATTTAAACAAACTATTTAATAATTGTTCTTTTCGAATTCTTTTTGTAATTCTTCTTTAAAATTCATATCATAAAAAAATACACAAATGGAAATTGTAATTTTAGTTTTACTTATTTCGCATTTTTGAAAATTCAACATTTTAAAACGTTATAAAATCTTTTTGGAAGTTAAATATGTGAAATATTTTATATATATTTCCATTTATTTGTTTGATAAAATTATGCGCAAAATCTGCAGAGACTTATTGCTAAATTGATTAATTTTACAATTGAAAAAGTTAAATCTGATCTTCATTTTCTGCTCATAGGTATGTTTTAAAAATAATAAAGCATTTTTTGTAATTAAGATAGAAATTTCTGGCGCATGCTTATTTTGACAAAACTGCATGAAATTAACATTAGGATTTGTTATTAAAAATATTTAAATACAAAATTAGTTAAGCTTCTCGTTGTTTTAAAATAATGAATTACACAGGAAAAAATATTAAATCTAATAATAAAAGCATAAAAAATTCAGGCACAGTTTTGTGTAGTGTATTTCAAGAAATGCAGCCTCCCCCCAAAAAAAATCAATATTAAAAAATGTAGTAGTAATACATTAATTTAAATACATTAAAATTTTATTTAAACAAGCAGTTTCGTAATTTTTTTTTTCAAATTCCATTTTAAATTTCTTTTTAAAATACAACATTCACTATAAATTTGAAAACGTAAATTTGTTTTATAATTAATAAATCTCTACTATTAAAAAATAAGGAACCTATGAGTACATGAATTTATATAGCCCTCTAGGACGATAGTAGCACGACACCAAAAAATCCACCAAATTATGAAAGCATGGGACACTTGCATCCGAACATAAGTATATCGTAGGCTGAATTTTTAATTTAATTTTTATTTATTTCATATTTTGTAGGAATCTAACAAATTTTTACTTTACAAAATTCATAAAGTCAATATACTATTTCTACACATATGTTGTTACAATGATGCTCGAGTACAAAAGATTAAAGGCTGAAAACTCTATGCAATAGAAGTATATACTATATACATATATCGGAAAAAACTTTTCTTAGAACCATGCTCTCGTATTTTGTATTTTTTTAGTGAATAAACTAAAAGTTTTTTTTTTATAAATATTTTTTACTTATTTACGATAATTTACCAAAATTATTTTAGATAAGTAATTTTATTCTTTTGCATATAAAAACTTCCTATTGCTTAACAATTAAACACGGAGAATAAAATATGAATCAGCTTGTTTCTTTCCTTCAGATCTTTTTAACTATTATATTACTTTTTGGTATGTTATTCTATTTAACTGTATTTGAGAGCACAGATGTTAACTCAAATAGCGATTACTTGAGTTCTTATCTTTTGTTTTTATTGAAGAATTCGATGACAGAGGACAGAATAATCATTCTGAATCAATCATCATATATATTATTAATTATCTACATCCCCGATTTCAACATTTGGTAGAACTACTGTTTCTGCAGTGTTCAAGCAAATACACAACTATAAACTAACCGACATATGCGAGTATTACGCGTGTTTAAATATACACGTAGATTTATTCAGTCACAGATTAACCGTAATCCCATGGCTATAAAAATATAGATAATGGAAATAAATAACATCTAGAGTTTTCTGGAATGATTGGCAAGAAAATGAATTTTCTCGGCTATCAATAAAATCCATGGTTCGCTTCTTAAAGATTCCATTTCTGATTTTTAATTCTTGGGGATTTTAGTGTAGTTTGAGATATATCACCCAAACTAAAACAGCGTTAAAGTTTCGCATTAAGGAACACGAATCTTATGCCCGAAATAGCGAACTAACAAGTCCTCCACAGCTAATCATAGTTGGAAATTTAATCAAAATTTTAATTTTGGATCTGTAAAAATTATCAAAAAAACTTCTTCTATTGGTGAATTCGATTTTCTTGAAGCTTTTCACACTCACAAAGATTTAGCTTAGTTAAGGACTTTGATTCCAATCCAGTCCTTTCTAACGCTTTTAAAATTCTATTAATTTAATTTTTCAATTTTCGTTACTATTTCTACTCATAGATGGCGCTATCTTCTGGTTCGCTGTACTCTTTTTGGATATAAATAAAACCGTAGCTTTCAAAAATCCTAGTGGTTGTATGCTTGATGAACTTGTGCATGTCATAAATCCTTCGTTGCAGATTTCCTTGCTTCTGATGAAGACAGACGTATACCTGTTTTCCCTTGAAATCGATAACGTCTTAAATCAGAGCCAATCTACATCTACGTTGTTGCTTTGCCTAATGCACTCACTTCCAAAAGTTAAGCACGAAGATGTAAAATGCAAAAAAATCAACAAATACTGCTTTCATTGACACAAAATTCGGCAGGAAAGTAGCATAGGTATTTATGCATAAATCAATAATTATATACAGAAATGAAAACAATATTAAATTTTTGTACGTTATTAGATAATGACAATATGAAGACTTAAACACAATTATGTATAAAGTGAAAATAAACAGCATAAAATGAAAAAAAGGACATTAATAGGGTATGTGATTCCCCCTCATATGTATACAAAGTTTACACCTTGTGACTATGCTTTCAATTAGGTGGTCAACCACCGCAGAATTAAGCAATCGCCATTCTTCTTGTAAAGCAGTTTCCATCATAATAAAAGTGGCTGGAGAAGGGAAACGTGAAGATACAACACGGCCGAGAGCATCCCAAAGATTTTCAACGGGATTAAGGTCAGGCGAATATACTGGCCACGCCATACGCGCAATCCCTTCACCCTCCAGGTAGTCATCGACGATGTCAGCTCTATGGGGACGCATGTTATCGTCCATTAAAACAAAAGTAGGGCCAACCGCTGCAGCGTACAATCTCACAATGGGTTCTAGGACTTCATCTCGATACCGGACAGCCGTTAAAGAACCCCGTTTAAAGATGTGCAGGTCGGTGCGATATCCTAATGAAATCCCTGCCCACACCATAATGCTTCCGCCTCGGAATGCGTGTTGTTCAGTGATGTTTTGGGACTGATTGCGTGTTCGTTGTTCACGCCATATCCTTATACGCTTGTCATCTGGCTCCAGAGCAAATCTTGACTCATCAGTAAACATGACATTGCCCCAGTCAGACACATTCCAATTGACATGTTACCGGCACCACTGTAATCGTGCTCCTCTTGATTGAACGGATAGAGGAACACAAACTCGAGGTACCTCGGCGTACAGTCCACTCATATGTAATCTTCGGCGTACAGTAGCTGCAGATATCGCCTTAGCAATAGACCCTGTAACCATAGATATCACAAGTTGGGAGGTCGCTCTGCGATTCCGCTTGGCTACAATAGCAATATATCGATCTTCCGCGCCCCTTGTAACCCTTGGGCGACCGGGTACGGGCCTTCGGACAACTGTCTGTGTGGTTTGGAACTGTTTCCATAAACGTAAAATTACAGAATGACGAACGCTGAAGAAAAGAGCATCTGTGATCGACTGTCCTGCTTCAATGCGCCCCACAGTACGCCAGCGCTCGGAATCTTCCATTCGTCTTCTGGAAGTCATAGAAACACGTATGTCTTGAAAACAAACTGTACGAAAGTTTTAAACACCTTCTAACAGCATTTTATTAATTAGCTCCATCTATACTTAACATCTATACTTATACTATCTTTTAAAATTTGAAATCTCTGCATCATCGCATTTACAACAATTAGATAATTGAAATATATTCACGGGAAGCCAGTTTCAGACCACTGCTGTACGACTATCTCCTTACATCGGCTTTTAGTCAAGCTTATACATAAAAACCACTGACCTTAGGGCAAAAGAAAGTTTGCCAAGAGGGGTTGGCTGCGGCTTCAATGTACCCCTCAGCTATGTTTCGGAAGAACCATTAATTATTTCTGCAGCGACTTTTCCAGGGTCATGGAAACTCGAAATTAATACCTAAGATGCTGGACTTATCGATGTTAACTTCATGACTGTAGTTACTTACTGAAGCAACGGCAGCTGAAAAGAATAACGAAATTTCCGGAAAGAATTTTAGGACACAAAAGTTGGAAGGGGGGATGAGTGTTCTGTTAAAAAAGTAACCTAAAACGATATGTTGAAAGACAAACCGTTTTAATCGAAACATACTCTAAAACACTTTTTCTTGTACACTGCGGGGGGGGGAGACACATAGTTCTATATCTTCCGTTCTACTGGACCGATTGACGAAATTCAAATTCCGTTTTTCATGTATGGAATGCGCGACGTACGATATATATTAGATTTATATATAGCATTATTCTAACATAGGTATTTTGACACAAAATCGGACTTTTTCTGAAATAACAAGCCAATTTTTTTCCATATTTCGATTCTACGACTCAAATTATGCCTAGATATTAAATTTTGTAATTATTGGTGAGAAATTTATGGAGAAATTTTTAAATTTATCTTGGCGCATTTTTTCACTTTGAGCCAAGATTAATTCACTTGACGAACTTCTTAATTTATAGCAACCTATTTTCCTTTCCCTTTTTTCATTGTACAGGAGCGGGAAAAGAGTCATCGTTCATATTTTCAAATAATTTTACCAAAACGCGTAAAACACATTTGGCGTTATTATGGCTTATAATAAACATGCCAAATTTCAAAGCTCGCCAGTATGTAAATTCACGTATAGCTTAGGAAATTCTGAATAAAAAACTTTAATTTTGTGTAGGTATGCTTATAAATACATCTACTTTAAGATGCTGGTAAAAATTTTAGAAGTTACAATTCAAAAGTTTTTTCGAAAAATTAAAAAAAAATTATTTAAAAATACAAATTTTTGAAAATAAATCATAAAAAATGGGCGAATGTTATTTGGAATGAACCTAAATTTTGAAATGTGAAAGGAAGAATAAAAAATTTTTAATAAAAAAAGGCATATTAATAAATATATACCAAATTTAATTAATATGGAGGAGCTACAATTTTGTGAGCTAATTTTTTAAAAACTACTCGCGTGATTTTCGCAAAACTTGGCACTTTGGCATAATTTGAGCCGTAGAATCGAAATGTGGAAAAAAAATCGGTATGTTATTTCAGAAAAAGTCCGAAATTTGTGTCAAAATACTTATGTTAGAACAATGCTATATATAAATCTAATAGATACAAAAACATTATCTGATTTTTTCCCATATCTTTGGATGCCGGGCACTTGATTTGGACATGCTTTCTTAATTTAAATGATATTGCAAATTAGTTCGCAGAAATATTAATCTTTTATTTGTTTACAACTAAATTTTCATATTTAAAATTTAAATTTGATTTATATGAATGAGATCATGTTTTTTGTATCTGTTAAATTCAAATTTTATTCCGTACAGGAATGGCGCAAGAGAATTATTGGGTTTTATTTAACGTTACGTTAGTTTCCTATAAATTAACTGGAGCTTTCGAGACATGAAAAATGCAGTTTGAATTTCGTCAATCGGTCCGGTAGAACGGAAGACATAGAACTGTCTTCCTCCCCCCGCAGTGTACAGATTTAAATTATAGTCATCACTGAGCTTAAGGGGGATTAGCTACAGCTGTACGGATATAATTAAAGTTCTCAGCTACGGTTGTTCACATAATGTATTGAAACATATGTAATCAATGACAGGTCCATTTTATGCCACGATCTGTTGGTTCTCCAAATAGCTTTTTTGGAACATTTAAAAGCCTTGTTTTCTCCCACGTTAAAAAAAAAATGACCTCAAAATTAGACCCATTTTCTGAATTGAAAATTACCTACCTTCTCAAACTCAAAATTGATTTGAACTTAAAATAGCCTTCCCTAGCAATCAAACCTTACATTTAAAAATACTGACTCAATTCAAATTTGACGAAGGTCTTGCACCCCCCCTCCCGACAAATTCATTCAACTGTAAAAAGCGCTTGCTCAACGCATTCAAATTGAAAGTTTTCAGTGTGCGATCAAAGCTTTTCCAAGAAACAATGAACGGATCATACAAGTGTGCATTAAAAAGTGAAAGTTTGTTTCAAGAAAATACGTCGATTAGATAAGGAGGATTGGAATGATGCTAGATTTCCTGAATACAATAAATTGATGAATCAAATGTCAAGGATTAATGAATTTTCATTTAAAGAGCTTCTCAGAATTAATGACAGAGATAAAAATAATTTTATAGAAATTCTGGAATTAGAAATATACTTTTACAGATTCTATTTTTTAACGCAAGTAGAAAAACAGTTCGATTTAACTTATTATCAGTTAATGAAAAAAGTTTCCTCCACCTCAGATTAATATTCCAAACTCTATTCACCTTCCCAGAAAAGTCTTATTTCAGTTACAAATTAAGAAGTACATCGCACTAAGCTTTTCAAAAAAGAAACAATGGAAAATTAGGCTGTTACAATTTACCAGAAAACTCCATAACAAACATAAAATCCCACGATCTAATTAATTACGATGATGACCTATGGTTCCAGAAGACTTCAGTCTTCTTTGGTATGGGCGCTTTACGAAGGCGTGACTGAATTATGTTAATCTGTATTCTCAGAAATACCAATTTCGTTCAGAGGCGATCATCTTACAACGGTTAGTGCAATGGCAGGTTTCATTGATCTTTTAAGAGGACAAAATGGTAAATTATTTACTTTAATTTCAAACGTACCAATAAAATTTCGGCTTTACAAAATCGTAACATTGAACTATTCATCATATCCCTATGTTTTTCAAGAAAAAGAAAAATCTTTGCTAAAAATTTGGTTTGGGGCAATTTGCTATGCCCTTGAAAACAACAGCACTTTTTTCGGATTTTGTTAAAATATAATCCAAAGGATTTAAAAAAAAGTTGTTGGAGAAGCAGAGAGAAGAAAAAAGTATGCTTCAAGAATACAAGATGTAAGCTGATAACAAACCATAAACGATGATTATTGCAAATGGAAGCCATAAACTATAATACACAGAACTTAATTATTTAAGACAAGCCTAATTGAACCTTTAAATTCTACTTTTAACAGTAGTGGTGTCGCTGGCACATTTTACGGACGACATTTTCTATGTGAAACATTATTTTATAGGGTTTAGTCATGTGGATAGTCCGAGCAGATGAAAAATAACGAGATTCTGCCGTACAAAACTGGATTACCATACGAAAATAAATACAGAAAAATAGTGTTTTACTCTAGATAAAGTAGTCAAGGAAATCATTACGAGATTTCAATGGCTACATACTCTTGTTACACCCCTTTTGTTTTCTCTCGGTGGAAACTTTTGAATGAAAATTACGAATACCAACTAAATTATGATCACGGTGAGAAAGAATACGAGTTGCTCTTTCAGAGAGACGTATTTAAGAGTTTTATCTCCGTTACTGCCAGGGAAAATAGAACAGGAAAGTGGAAGATCGGTACTTTTGAATTTCTGCAATTCATTCTAAAATACGATCTCCAAAACAAAGTTTCAAATATTGTAATACCACTACAAACCTTCCTTATAGTGGCTATAAGCTATAAGCTGTCAGAAGAATTTCTAAATAATAAGTAAATACATAAAAGTCATATAAGAAGCACTAAGGACTACAAATGTACAGTTTGCATTTAAGAACCTTTTTATACTGTCAGCATAACAGCACCTGGAGCAATCAAATAGACCTCTGCATTGTCGTCGATGGTTTTGAAAACAAAAAAAATAAACAAAATAATAAAACAATTTTGAAATATTGGAATTAAAAGTCTTTCTTCAAAAATAAGCGTACAGTTTTAATAGCACATTGATTTACTGATAATCAGTGCTGTACCGTATATAAAGTAAATGCTTGTTAATGTTTAGAATTTAGAGCGACATTTGACTAGTGATGGAAATATTTTAATTAATGGCCACATGACAGAACTTAAAAGTTTACGTGTGGCCTAGTGACTCAATGTAAGTTACAGGCTGAGCTGTTGAAGTGTAACCAGTAAAATACACAACAATTATACAGTGATTCCAAAAATTGAGAAAAGGTTTCTTTTTTTTTTAAATTAAACTTTATTTGCTAAATTTCAAAAGCTGTAAAATTTCATAACTATGCATAAAAGCGATGGTCTATAGTTATCTATTTGATTATCTATATACATAAAAGTAAAAATATTAGATTAAAATGTATTCATTCACGAAATTTAAAAACATCATTTATACTCTTTTACAATAGAAAAATTTTTAAATACATTTCTGGAAAAAAAGTGTTTAACCTCCCCATTTTTTTTTTTTAAAGCTGCAGACTTGACGCAAAATTCGTATCACTATTGTTTATTCCTCGACAGAGCCTCATTGTTATAATTTAACCTCTGATTTTTTCAGATAATATGACGAAATCACATTGTATCCAGGAAGTGATTGAAGAACACATTGGAAAGGGACTGGTCGAAAACCAAACAGGAAGAAAAGAAAGTCTGAGCACAGCTGAAAAAGAAAAGTGCTGACAGAAATCAAATCGAATCCCAATTGTACATGCCACTAAACTTGCCTAAAGAAACATCTACAAGAGTTCGTAAGTATATTTACGCGAAACTGCACGAAATGACATCAGAAAAGAAGTTATAACGGTAGCAAGATAGAACCATCTTGATAGAATCAAGTCTTCAGAATCAGAAAAGATTTTACAGTTTGCTAAATCACATCAATTAAACACACAAAATTTTTGCAGAAAGGTTATTTTCAACGATAAAAGCATATTTAATGTGTTTGGTCGTCGCACTCTTTGAAGAAGGTCAAATACTGATTTTAGTCCTAGAAACTTATGTCCGATGAGCAAAACTTGAGAGCAAATCCATTGCAATTTGGGGGATTGTCTTCCATTTGGAACATTTTAAAGAACAGGCAACAACAAATCACAGAAAATAAATTTTCAATGGGTCAAAGGCTCAGCAATTCTCAAGAAGAGAAGAGCAGTGTCAAGAGAAACAAAAAGAAACAGAAGAAATACCAGAAAGACAGCAGTTAGATGATATTTTTATGGAATAGGATTTCACTTTCACACAAAAGCACTTTACATCTGCCCAGCCGGGATAGTTGTTAGCGACGCTGACTGCCGTACCGAAGAGCTTAGAAGGCATAGATGTTTGTAAATGTACAGTGCCTGTGCGGCATGGGATACTCTAAAAAAGGGGTAGTCCAAGATCTTCTCCAAAAGGTTGGTGATAGGGAAA
>KK119034.1:0-23359 GCA_000611955.2 Stegodyphus mimosarum
TTAAAAGTAAATTAATAAGCCCAAGACTTGCGCTAAAGCTGCAATAATTCACTATAAATTATATATATATATATATATATATACACACCCACTCTGTTACTCGGCTCAATGGGCTTAGTTTTTTTTTATTCTTATATATTGGTAAATTGTACATTTTTTGCTTTAAAAATTATTGAATTATGTTGTTCTTATCTTCCGGCTAAGGTTTTGATATCTTTAGTAAATCTGCATGCAAGATTTGTAGAATTATCAACAATTCAAAAGTTGTTTAAGTGCGGCTAAGCCTAATCGTATTTCTCATGGTGTCCATATTTTTTTACATTTGAAACTTAGCAGAATAGTCTTTCTGCACCTTCTGTGTCTTTTGCCGAGTGGAACGAAAACGAAAGTTTTAGTTTTGCGCACCGAAAAATCTGCCTTGTCCCTGCTGGCCGAATCGCTTGTTGTTGAGTAGAAATTGTAATTTTAATTGTAAAAATTTTTTTTAATCGCTTTAACTGTATTTGGTGCTTTATGTTTTTCTATATCTTTGAATTTTTAATGAAGGTAATTTGAGTTTTTATGCATTTTTGCCTTTTCACGAAGTGAGAATGAATTGAATGAGAAATATATCTCTAATGAAATTCGAGGAAATAAGTTTAAATGAAATGCAACAAAAATGCGTGTAATTTAATATTCCATACAAAGAAGTCATGTGGTGTATACATTAGATTTGTTTAATTTACGGACAACGCACGTTTCGAGAGCATTTGAGCTAACGCCACTTTGGTCTAAATTGTTTAAAATAGCGTATCATTAGAATTTCCGATAGACAGTCTCACGCACTGGAGATGAAAATGTTTTAAACCGCACAGCGAAGATTCCCAAATTTTTAAATACGCGGCGCACTTGCAATTTTGTTATTTTTTCACGGCGCCCCGTTTGCAATATTTCTATTACAACATTAATCAGGCACAGACATGAAAGCGAGTGAAAAACTATAATTTTAATTAATAAGAAAACATACAAATAAATACAAATAAAAGAAACTTTCATTGACAAATTAAAAAGGTCAATGTGACAGGTGAGTTTGTTGACCCGCACACAGTATTTCAATTCGGAAGAAGGCTTGATACAGCTATTCTCATTTCTTACTCCACGCTCGTTTTCGAAAGATATTTGGTCTTTATTACGGCAGTAGCTTAAAATCTAGCTTTGTAGATAGGATGTCGCAAAGGAAATGATGATCCTTAGATCTTTAGAACTTGATTGAAATCAAAATTCCATTAAGTCTGAGCAAACAAGTTTTGTTTTCAGAATGTTATTGCAAAATAGTTCATTTAAACTCTTGTAGACATTAAGTTCTTTCGAAGCAGGGCAAAATGTGCAATGCCCTCGCCGAGACTCGAACCACGGACCTCTCGAATACGTGCCGAGTGTGCTTGACCCTTACACCACAAAGGCATGCTAAGAAGGTGGGAGAAATACCTTATATACTCCCCCTTTTAAAGGGTGACTGGGGATTAGGGGGCCCAATCGCCAAATCCTGGTGGTAGAGAATCATCATCCGCCACCTTTTAGTTCGGACGCCACTGTAGAGACATTAGGTTATTCCGAAGCAGCAGACGTAAAAAATATGCAGTACCCTCGGACCACGGACCTCTGGAATACACGCCGAGTGTGCTTTACCATTACACTACGAAGGCATGCTAAGAAGGCGGGAGAAATACTTTGTGCTCTTTTCGTCCTACAAAGTAAAGTGCTAGGTACTTGAGAATGAAAAGAATATTAGATCAGCATAAATTTCTTTACATTATCTTCCACACAGCGAACCAGTCAGTGAGCTTTCAGAGGTGTTCAATGAAAATGGACAGAAATTCCTGTAGAATAACAACTTGGTACAATGTAGAAAACAATCTTGAGCAGCGGAGTCATTCGATTTTCTTATCCACAACTGCGGCTTTTTCCTAAACTCTGAAATCTTTTCTACAATTTTCCACATGTACATACACTGCCCTGCAGAAACAAATTCAAGACATTTAGTTTCTCAAATATGCCCCACTAATATGCTAGTTTCAGCGAAATGTCTGGTTCGGCAAAATATTTAGCGATCGCATGACCTTCTCTTTGCAGAAAAGTGAGAATTTCTTGATACAGCTCAAATGCCCGAGACAGGACGTTGCCAGCGAAATGCATCATGAACTGCAATAATATAAACAAGGTTGCGTATTCAACTTCCATGTCCTAGTATAGCTTCTTTTATAACTTGCTTTCAGCGGTCTAGTTTTTATATACTTTACTACGTCTATGACACATTCTAACGCCAAATTCAAATGAGGACTAAGCGATTTCGATGAAAGCGCTCTTCTGTGGTCCACACAGGACACTGTGTTTGCAGCAAATAAGAGCCTGCGGGCTGCTGTCACAGCGACTGGACATTGATCGAGTGCCATCCGGGCATCCGAACCGATGCATCGTTTCCAAAGTAAACCATTTTCCGCTGTGAACTTGTCAAGCATTTCGAACAAGTCGAGCTTTCGCGCTTCCGATAATACTCTTACAGAACAGATCTTCAGAAATAATATTACCCTCCACGAAGAGTACATGCCGTATAAAATTTGAATCTCTGTTACTGTCAGTAGCCTCAACTAACTGCAAACTGAATTCATTTCAGTTCATTTTCCCTGGCAACTGAACATTGAGATTCTGAGCTATACATTAAATTCTTCGACTTATAATGTTGTTGGATTAGACGTAATATAAAAATTAGTTTTCCTGCAACTTTTGCCACATAATAATAGCTATTCTACGACAGTGTGCAGTTTTTTGCAGTTCGCTCTTCGCAAACTCTAACTGTGTGTTATTCGGAACTAACACTTTTTTAGTGAGCACACAGCTTTTTTTTTTGTGTCTTGCAACTTCTTTCTAAACAAACGCGAGATTTGTCTACCAGGTTAGAAAGAATGGTCTCAAGGTGTCGGTTTAGCTTACTTGGGAGCATAGTTTCGAGTGTAAAGATTATTTTAAGCGGACAACACATTTGTCATCGTTGTTTACTTCCACTGAAGTTTAAAAAAAAGTGAAAGGTTTCAGATTTTAAATTACGGCCAAAGGTTTTTTTTTTTTTTTTTAGCATTTTGTGTGTTACCTTTATTAAATATCATGTTCTTCGCACTTAAACCATAAAATTCAGCTCAAGAGCAATATCGCAAAATAATTTTAAATTGAGCATATCTTTAGAATTTCCGGTACACAATTTCATGCACTGGAGATAAAATTGTTTTTTTCTGCACAACGTTGCCATGGCTGGCTTTGAAATCCTTGAGTTTGTTCATCAAAAATTAGTTAATGTTTTACAAAGTATGAAATCGATAATAAAGCAAATTCCAAATTTTAAATTTGGGCTTCCAGATGCCCATATTTGGGTGGTAACGTCAATATTCAAAATTTGAAAAATTTGATGGTTCTAGGTACCGTTGTTTTATCCCAATGAGAGAAATATAGATACATTTATGCAGATTCTTCATTATTTAATTTTCTTTAAATATAATACAGGGCGATAATATTTGGTGGCAACAATTTGAAAAGTGAAACAACGCTTTTAGTAAATCGACGGAAAAATGCGAAAACGAAATTATTACTCCTTCTAGGCAAACTGCTCTTTTGGATTTAAAAAAAAGAAGTATTTCTCCTTGTAGTTACGAAATTTTTGCTTCTGTTTTCTTCCGCCAATTGTTCATGGCTTATCACTTGAACAATCATTACTATCTGTTTGCTCGTTTAATAAAAATAGTTTCATTTACGAAATATTAGTAAGGACTCGTTGGTTTATCGCAATATTTAATCGAGATCACCACTTTTTTTTCACAGACATATTGGAATGCACGGCTTTTCCACACGTAGGAGTTCGGTTCGATACTAACGGCAGCTAGCGGAAAAAAGAAATGTCAACAGATGCCAGTACTGAGAAGACAACCATAGCAATCTTGTGAAAGGAAGTAACAGATGAAAAAAAAAAAAAATTACAAAACTAATTTGATACAAATCTGAAAGCGAAAGCACAGAACTATTTGCAAATTGAAAGAAGCAAGTCAGAGAATAAATGTCGCTTTAAGAAATAAAATTGAGAGCAAGAATTACTTTAGATGAAAAGAAGAAATAAAATGTTAAATTTATCATTTAAAGGACGTTAGATGAACAAATGAAATATAAGTATTAAGAAAACCTTAAGGAACTGTGATTTCAAGAAATAGAATAAAAATTAATGAAACACATTAATGAATGAAAATATGGCCACCGCAAGTTCAACGCAAGTCTTGTCTCTCCTTGATGCAAGGCAAAAGTCCTCTCGCGCAGCTCCTAGACTTACTTTACGGCACCCCAGGGCCCCGGGGCGCGCACTTTGTGAACCCCTGCTCTGCAGTGCTGCCTCTGCTCGCTTTGAAATCGTTGAGGTTTTTAATCAAAAATTCGTTAGAGATTTACAAAACATGAATTAGACGAGTAAATAAATTCCAAATTCGGGCTGCCAGGTGCCCATGTTCGGGTTCAGGACTATGCTATTCAAAATTAGATGACTGACGATTCTAGGTAACGTTGTTTTTTCACACTCCGAGACACATACATACATGCATGAAGATTCTTCATTATTTGGTTTCTTTAAATATATACGGGGTGATAGTATTTGGAGTTAACAATTTGAAAAGTGATACATCGCATTTAAGTGATTAATTGAGTGACACGCCCAATTAGGTTAAAAAAATGTAAAAATAAAAAAAAAAAAATCTGAAAGTTTATAGGAGCATTTTTTTTCATCTACATACTTCAACGCAAAATTCCATTTCGAGACTAATAACCCTTCTGGGCTGTCGCCCCTTTGGGCAAAAAAAAAAGTGAAATAATAATTTAATTTAAGAATTCTTAGAATTAAAATTTTATCTAAAATACAAACAGAATCTTGTTTTATTTGATTATTATGTCATTCTGACTTTTTTTAGTTTGCTTGTGTATCGAAATCTGTGGAACATTTGGGAACTTCAAAAGCTCTGGCTATGCTACTGCATAAACTCGAAGATTTTTATCTTATGGATTTTCGTTTCATGGAGATTTTTGTCTTCGTCGAAAATGGCTAACTTGCATGTGTATGAAAACATTTATTCCAAAGTACCATTATGAAACACGCCTGGATAAATAGCGCAGCAGTAGTGTGTGTGTCGCTGATAAAATTGAAATCTTCGACTCGAGTTCCATTCCCCTTCTCGAAAAGATTAATGAAAAAGTAACTTTGGATGACCGTCACAACTGAGTTAATGCACGCATCAAAGTCATCTAACATAATTATATTTTCTGCACCAGATGGCGCTATGAGAAGAAAGAAAACCGTCTGAATGAAAGTAGCAATATGTTGAAGAGATGAAGCAATTGAAAATGCAAATCCTTTGGGGGGGATCAGTCTCGTAAGAAATGACGCTCAATAATTTACTTCCTCTGAACATGAAAATGATGATAACAAGTAAATATACGAGCCAGAAAATATGAGCTTCCCTAAAGGGGATCTGAAATCTAACATTTGGGTGTATTCAAATCGATGTCTTATGAAAAAATAATGGCAAACTTGCAACAGAAACGAACGAAAAAGAAAGTTTTTTGTAGCTAAGCCTTGTGACCAGCTCTTATTTTGCAGCATCACTAATGCCTCACAAAATCTCTAAAATAAACATTACGTATTATTAACACATTTATCCATGATTAGCCTAAGTTGAAAATGAACACTATGAAATCACCTTAAATTTATCTTTTGCGGAATGGCAACAAAATTTTTTGTTTACTTTTGAATTCTTCACGGCAGTTGAGTATGATAGCTTCGTTTTTGTATTTAATTTAACATAACACCGTAGTATGTGAAACCGGCTAAGGGGAATTTATTATTCTTAGGGCCACTTCTCCCTGTTCATGATTACTGCCCATTGAACGCTAGGTTTAAGAAGCAACACGGTAGACTATAGTTCAATTACTTAATCTGCAAAAACGTGTTTGGATAATTCTAAAGTTATATGAAAAGAGAATTTGAGATATGTACTAAAGTACAGAAGGTTTCAGATCATTCAAAATTTGTAAAAATGTAAATAATAACCAGTGGCGGATCGTAATAAGCACTGTGGAACTGCAGCACCCCGTGTTTCCACTTATTATTATTTTTAATATTTAATATAATGAGCCCTTTTTTCTTTAATTCTTTCTTTATACTTCTACAATATATAATCCTTAAACTTAATGTCAGTAGCCATCTTCCAGTTTATGAAAAAGGTACGAAAGTTTTTGTATGGAACTCCGCTTCACAAGGCTGTTCTGCGCAAGCGCGCACAGAAAGCAGCACTGTCGCTCTTTCAGTGCCGAAATTCTGGAAACGTGATTATTTCTTACTCCGCGTGTGTGGTATTTGGCTGTTCTGCGCATGCGCTCTTAGGAAGGAGCGTACGAGCCTGAGAAGGAGTTTACTCCGCGTGTGCTGTGTTTAAAAATCATACACCATATTCTTGGTTAGATTATTTTTCAGCTATTCTATTTGATTCATTTTTTTTCGGTTCTTTTATTTTACAGAAAACTTTAACCATGTCCTTGTATCCTCAAGTAATAAATTCTGTGACTGTAAGTGAACTTCAAGAGCTTTCGTTTTCATGCGCTTGCAATGCTTTCAATATAGAAAAATTTCCTCGGTTGATAAATGAATAAAAGCTTGAACTGTAACAATTTAAGTTAAAGTAATTAAGAAATGTTTAATTTTTCTTTTGTAAAATTTCATGGAAGTTTCAAAATAAATTTTCTTTTTTATACATGTTTGTTTCCCTTTACACAGGTTTAAAATAAAGGTTAAATTTTTTTGGAAATGCACCCCCACTAATTTTAGCTACGAGCCGCCACTGATAATAACAAAGGGAAGAGTTAAAATCTGGTAATACAGCTCGTAAAAATGTAATAGAGGATAAATACTAAATGAAATATTATCTCCTATGAAATGTGAAGTGAAGTTTGGATAGTAAATGTGTACTATTAAGTAAATTAAAAGTTGGTATTTGTAAATAATTAAACAAGAATTGTTAATAAAATGCAAAAATAAAAATTAAAAACAAGAGAATTATTCCTTATTCCTTAGAAAGAATTCTCTTGTTTTTAGTCTTTATTTTTCCATTTTATTAACGATTCAACTTTAATTACTTACAACTTCCAATTTTTAATTTCCTTAACAGATATTTTATAATAAGTTTTTAATTTACTATCTAAATTTCACTTTAGATTTCATTGGTGATAATTTTTTTTTATTTATTCATTTTCTGGTAAATTAAATTTTATGTTTGCAGCAATAGCGTAGGATTTTACTTTTAAGTCCTTTTTAAATAAACTTAAATTTAAGATACCTTGTAAAAATCCTGTAACCTAGAAATCAGCTGCCAGATATTTTGGATTTCGTCAAGGTATCTTGTAGGTAATAACAACGGGAAGAGTTCAGATCCATTAATATAGCTTGTAAAGAGCGCACATAATTAAAGACATTATACGAGTTCTACTCTGCTGAGTTCTACTCTGTTAACTACTCTGTTATCTGTTCGTAAAATACTTGCGCTTGCAGGTCACATAGTCAAAGTCGCATTTTCAAGTTTCATTTCTGAGTAGAAAATATGAAAACCAACTCCCAGTTCCAGATACTTAAGCGATCAGCAAGCTGTTTCGTGTAACAAAACGTTAATGTTTTCAGATCTCATCCTGAATACGCGCATTTACACTTTTAATGATGCATTTGATGTTTCTAATAATTACTTGGTTGCACAAAGTAAAGGAAGTATTGTAATCGCGAAGAATTTCGGGTATCATATTTCAACGAAAATATCCATTTTGACCACCTATAGAATCCATCTGAATGATGTTTTTACGTGACAACTGTACTTAGGACAGAATAAGGAACTCCTTTTCCCAAAACGGATTGTAAAAGGGATTTAAAATACATTCAGAACAGATTTTTTTTTCGTGACGTCTGTATGCATATGTATTTATCTGGCACAACTCAAAACCTGTAGCGTCAGAACGTATAAATTTTGTATGTGGGGACTGCTATAACATATAGTTGCGTATCTCCCTTTCCGGTTGCAATCATCCGCGCCATGTATATGCCCACTCTGTTATCTGGCTCGGTGAACTCAGTTTTTGTTTTCTTATATGTTGGTAAATTGTGCATTTTATATTTTAAAAATGATTGAATTATGTTCTTATGTTGCGATTAATGTTTTTATACTTTTGGGTAATCTGAATGCAATAGTTGTAGAATTATCAACAATTTAAAAGTTATTTGAGTGCGGCTAAACCTAATCTTGTTTACCATGGCAGCCATATTTGTTTACATTTGAAACTTAGAACTTTTAGTTTTGTGCACCGAAAAATCTGCCTTCTTGCCTGCTGGCCAAGTTCCTCGTTTTTGAGTAGAAACTGTAATTTTAAATGTAAAAATTATTTCTTTAATTGTTTTAACAGTATTTGCTGTTTTATGTTTTTCTTCCAATTTTTAATGAAGATATTTCAAGTTTTTATGTATTTTTCCTTGCCGCGAAGTGACAACTGAAATAATTGAATGAGAAATACATCTCTAATGAAATTCGAGGAAATAAATGTAAATGAAAGGCAGGAAAAAATGCGTATAATAATAATTTAACATTCCGTACAAGAAAGTCATGTGGTGTACACATCAGATTTTTTAAAGTAGGATTACATTCCTCAATAACGGTCCGATGGGAAAGCAAAAATTAAGACGCTATTTGAAGTAAACGCCAAATTTTATATCTTCGAAACTACAAATGTTACAATCAATCTAAATACATCATTAGAAATATGAAAGAGCCCATTGGGAAACACACACAAGCAAAAATTAAATAATTAAAAATTGGACAAAAGGTATACGCATAGTAACGCGTTAAAAATAGGGAAATTTTGGTTCTCTGTGCGCGTGGGCGACCGCGTGTGAGTGGCAAGGTTATCTGGTAGACAGTCGCGCGTGGACAGTCAGTATGTTCAGGTGGTATTTGCTGTATTTTATATTATTTCGCCAAAAATAATTAACACTGATTTCGGAAAAGGAAAAATTAAGGCGATCGAAGCAAAGAGAAGCAGAACGATATAAACGATATGGCGATGTGAAACAAGCAAACGAAGAAGGAAAGAAATGCTTGCAAAAAGAACGTAATAAACGATACTATGAGAAAACTAAGTCGAAATCATTTACACTCTAGCCTACCAGCAGCCGAGCGGTAAAATCGCTGAACACTGGTAGCTCGTTTTGGGTTCAAATCTCGGCGAACGGGCTGGCTGCAATGGGCGCTTTTGTGGTATTTTTCGTGTGTAACGTGTATACAAGCCAGTTTCCCTTAGAAAGCCCTCCACGAAAGCATCCTTTCCCTTAAGCAGCTAGCCCTCGAGTGCTTTGCAGTAATTAAAGAAACCAAATCATTACCAAACCAAAATACTAAGTATTTTGTTGTGGAGGAAGCAGCATCAACTTCGTGTAGCGCAATAACACCAGTCAACCTCGGGTTGCCGCTTGTGTACACTTTCAGTGAAAAGATTTAAGAGGATTTCAGATTTGCGATGTCTGCAGTTATATTCCTAGTAAATATTAAATCTATAAATGAATTGTCAATTGTACTTGGATAGTTACTTGGCATTATGTTGAGATTAAAAAGGTATTTCATAAAATCAAATGCCTTTTCATTTCGTTTGACGTCTACATTGAAATCTCCCATTATTAATGATAGGAACATCTGTATCTACAGTAAATTCTTCATTGATCAATAAAGACATCTTCAATTATGAGTCTTACTTCTCATAGCGTTTACCAGTTTAACACAGGGTCATTTTGAATGAATAAATGTGAGAAATAAATATTTGATGTGGACACCACATGACTTCCTTGCACAGCCTATTAAATTATGCACATTTTTTGCTGCATTTCGTTTAAACTTATTTCCCTGAATTTCATTAGAGATATAGTTCTCGTTCAATAATTCAGTTATTACTTATACAGTTAAAAATAGTTTAAAAACAACTTTTACAATCAAAATTATAGTTTGTAGGCAAAAATAAGCAATTCGGCCAGCAGGCAGGAAGACAGATTTTTCGGTACACCAAACTGAAAGTTTAATTTTGGTCTCACTCATTCTCTTCTTACAGCGATCAGAATATTTGAATTAAAATTTATTCTATTCCAAATTTAAACAAAAAAATTAAAACACCTAAAAGGTTTCAGATTTTAAATTACGTCCAAAGGGGCGTTTTTCGAACATTATATGTGTTACCTTTATTTATTAAATATCATGTTCTTCGCACTTAAACCATAAAATTCAGTTCAAGAGCAATATCGCAAAATAATTTTAAAATGAACAAATGTTTAGAATTTCCGATACATAGTATCATGCGCTGGAGATAAAAATTTATTTGATTTTCCGTTTTGAAATCGTTTAGTTTGTTAATCAAAAATTCTTTAAAATTTTACAAAATATTGAATAAATAATAAAACAAATTCCAAATTTCAAATTTGGGCTTGCAGATGCCCATATTCGGGTGGAAACGTTCAATATTTAAAATTGGATGGCTTTAGGTACCGTTGTTTTATCACAAAGCGAGAAATATATATACATTTATGCAGATTCTTCATTATTTAGTTTCTTTAAATATAATACGGGGCGATAATATTTGGTGGCAACTATTTGAAAAGTGAAGCAAGGCTTTTAGTGAATTAACGCAAAATGCCAAAACGCATTTTGAACATGTATGCGTTTTTAGTACTTCTGGGCAAATTGCTCCTTTGGATTAAAAACGCATACATGTTCAAAATGCACTCTGGTAAGAGAATTTGCTAATTTTATATGATTTTTTGAAAAGCGGGCAAATATATGGGACTTCCTGTATTTGTTTATTTATACGTGATAAGTGATTGTAAACAAACTTCAGTGAGGTCTGATAAAAAAAAATAATAATAATAAAAGCTATTTCTGTGTAGCTAACTTAACTTAAGGATTTTACACATTTAAAAAAAGGACTTTAGGAATTATCTCAGTTGACTGTTATATGTCAAATTATAACGATATTCCACTTTTTTTAAAAAAAATTTCCCTTAATTACTGTGTAAGAAAGAGAGATTTTTTTAAGATAATTTATAATGTGATTTTAAACAGAGAGACGAATAGAATAAAAATATTATACTAATCACAGTAGCAATTTTTTTTAACATACAAAATATTTTTAATAAATTTAAATGGTCTTAAACGAAGAACTGTTAATTTTTTTTTTTTTTTTTTTTTTTTTTGCGCTGTTTGTTTCTGTGTTACTACCCTTGGGCGGTAGCAGACGAATTCTTTTAATAGTTTTCTTTCACCTTCATTTAGTATCAGGTGACACATGTGGCAGCTTCAATTTTCTGTCTGGAGACAAACCGTAAGGTTATTCACTTTGAACCTCGTGCTTTCTTCCTAACCAAGGCCTTTTCTATTACAGAAAAACAAAAAATGTTTGAAAATTCAGACTGTCTCGCAGCCTGACGTTTATACCGCCCCCTTCCCCCTTCTCATGGAACGTGGATAGCCGCCTGCATTTGGCCATCCATTGCTGTGACGTCACATGGTCGACGACCAATGAATGACCAGGTGCTACCGGCTGCAGCGCCGGCTGTCGCCAAATCGTATCCTATACACCACATTTTGCAAGTAATCGCTCATTTTGGCAATGATTTTAAATTCTTCTCGTAATGTTTTGATGAAACCAAATACTGAGAAGTTGCTTGTGAAGTGAGGTAATCAAACGTAATCTGAAATGCACATTTTTATTAGCTGCGTATGTTGATGCATTTCCAGAAAGGAATCGAAATATTTCTCAGAATTTCTCAAGACATATCAATTTATCGGATAATCTGAATCCTAACTCCTTAAATATGATTATTATTTTTGAAATAATTTAGCTTCTCCCCTCGCTGAAACAGGTGGTATGGGAAGAAAATCATGTTTGGGCAAGAAAGGTAGCGTTTCTATATCCATTAAAAGAAGAGATTATCTGGTTGTATTAGTCCGAAGGGGCTTTGTTTTCATTTTGCGTCGGTTCACCCTGAATGCCCGTTTCACTTTTCAAATTATTGCCATTAAATATTATCGCCCTGTATTACATTTAAAGAAATTAAATAACGAAGAATGTGCATAAATGTATGTACTATGTTTCTCGAATTGTGATAAAACGATGGTACCTAGAGCCATCCAGTTTTGAATGACGTAATCCTACTGGGAATATGGGCATCTGGAAGCCCAAAATTGAAATTTGGAATTTGTTTTATTACCGATTTCATACTTTGTAAAACTTTAACGAATTTTTGATTACCAAACTCAAAAGATTTCAAAGCGAGCAATGGCAACGCTGTACAGAAAAAAACATTTTTATCTCCAGGGCGTGAGACTGTGTATCGGAAATTCTAAAGATATGCTCAATTTAAAATTATTTTTCGATATTGCTGTTGAACTGAATTTTATGTTTTAAGTGCGAAGAATAAAGGTAACACACAAAATGTTAAAAAAAAAAAAAAAGCTCCTTTGGACGTAATTTAAAATCTGAAACCTTTCAGTTTTTTTTTATATATATATCTGGTATATGGCATAAAGTCTTCCATTTACTGTTCGAATTGAACAGTACATCGTTTATTAATGCAGCAAAAATAGCTATTTCAAAAGCGTGGAAAAAATTTTGTTACTTTTTGCAGAAATATTTAGAGTGCCCCCATGCTACACAGACACTATACGTTTACAAACATCCATGCCTTCTCCGGGATTCGAACCGGGATCTTTCGGTGCGGCAGTCAGCGTCGCTAACCGCTATTCCGGTTGGGCGGCATTATGATAATCTTACTTAATTCAATATTTTAAGATCGATTTGCTGGATAAGCAATTTTCGCTCGCAAACTTGAACAGATGTGCAATATGCCTGTTTTATTTGGGTAGACTGAACACGTCCTCAAGTGCCCTGTCTAAGAAAAGATTAAAATATCTGCATTTAATCGATATGAAGAACCTTCGAGTATAAATGTAATCCAACAATGTGATTTTCAATGCGAATTCAACGCTTTGGATTTCAAAGATGTGAACCGCTAAGCGCAATCCAAAACTCTACAAAACAGAAAATTTTCTGCTTAGTATTGGATCTGATATGCGAAAATTACTTCAATAAAAATGTTTTCCAATTATTATAAAATAGATTCTTTAAAGATTACTACATATTTAATAATATTTATTGACACTCATGAGACAACATTTCCCGTCATGAAATTTTTTAAACCGAGATCAAGAAATAGGTAAAATGAAGAGATAGTCAAATTTTCAAGATTAAGACTGTAGGGTTCCCCTTATTCTGCATAACAAGTTTATTTTAAGTTTGATACCTTTCCTGAATCTCTCCCTAGTATTTTCTCGCCAGGATATAAATTTAAATTAAGTCAACTGAATATTTAAACGGGTGAATCTCTGAGTTTATTCAGAACGTGTTTTCGTTAGCCAGTGTACGTTTCGTTGCTATCTCGGATTATCATGTCGAGCCTGTTAGGTTTCTGAGAGTCAACCTGTTAGATATAAATTAACATGCTAATCCTGCACTATTCTATTTTCGATTCGACTCGAATTATATTTTAGAATTAAATTTCACCGCAAGTTGAAGGCGTTTTGGGGTAACGCACGAAGATCGTGCCTTTTCTGTTAAACTTTGAACTTATAAAAGATTACTTTTCACCCTTCTAATGTGCTGGTAATTCGTTTACGCCTGTGCGAGAATTCGCCAGGTTCATTGTAGGATCTAGACCTAGTTTATGTGGAGTAAAAAGAAACGATAAAGTAAAGACAGATCTTACAAGACATCAAAAATTGGAAGTGGACTTCAAATCTCAAACAAAAAAGTTTAACATTGCCCAGTGCTTATATTAAAAAATCCAAATAATTTTTTAAACAAACAAGTTGCATTACTGTTATTAATACATAAAGCTGCGATACACAGCTAAAAACGTCTATATTGTTAATATAGAATTTAAAAAAAACAAGAGTAAACATTTTTTTTCGTTTGTCCTACTGATGATAATTTTTGCTCAGTTTTAAATGATCATCATTACCTCAAAAGATGCTGCAAAGTATTTCTGTCAGTATGTCTTCGCCGTCGTGTATGCGAATATGAAAATGGCTCTCACTATAAATGAGCATTTATTGTGATTTCAAAGTAAAGAACGTCAACAGAATTTTGTTTATGGGTTTATTTCACGTCTGGGGCTTCATTTGTTATGTCTAAATTTATGGATACTCTAGCTACTCAGTCAACGTTATAGCAATGATTGACATACTTGTTAAGACAGGTAAACAACTTTAAACAACGGAAGAAGCAGCCACCAACAAGGGAATATTCTGGTAACCATTTCCAATAACTTTCTTTTTACACAAAGCATTTCTTTTCCTTTGAACTCTTGAAGCACAATACCCAATCCAAGACCAAGAAGAGCTGAACGGAAATGTTTTTAAATACAGGAAAATTCCCGTCAACAAATGCTCAGCAACAATGCCGTCGAAGAACACACATGGGGTCGAAACCTGTTTAGCCAGAGGGTTACCCTTACAATAGCTTAGAACCCGGTATGCGAGAGGTGTTACCGCTATGTTCCAGTGGACCACCTACAACTTCAGTACAAGGGCGCGAATTGAGACAAAGCACTTAGAGGCGTTAAAGCTGCCTGATAACATCCCAAGAAAGGTGCGAGATGGTGTTAACGGGAGGTTTGGCTTTAGTGTAGGGTTGATCCTCTATCGCTGATGCAGATGAACATCTGTACATTAGTTGTCCATTATGCGCAGCATGCGGTGGCTGTTCTATCAGAATTGGTATAATGAGTTCAAAATGAACTTAGATATAAGTAAATTACTATCTCACGTTAACAGGAAATTTCAGAAACCACAACTAAGGTTTTGCCATCTTCCTCCCAATTTTAAGGAATAAATTTGGAATGGAAAGGAAACTCACACGCTTTGTTAGAAGTGCCGATGGATCAACAAGAGATTAAATTTTGTAAGTGTTTATAAATTAAATTTTATAAGTAACTACAAATTGCAGCTAGTAGTTATTGTTTGCCTCAACTTACGAATATTTTCATTCTTAATTAGAATACAACTCTTCGCGAATAGCAATTTATTATATTATGGTAAGCACATTAAGGCAGTACGTCTAACAGAAATTATGTTTCCGTAGAGGATTTTCTAAGAGTAACTGTGTGCTGTTTATGTTATACATGGAGGAAACACTTGTACACTAGCCCGTACACAAGGGTTTGAACCAGATCGAACTATCTTTTTTCTTATCTGCCTGACTGTGGTGAGCATTTGTAGCTGGATGTTAGTAAATTAGATTTGGTTTGATTTATGTGATTGCGGCCAAGCCTCGAGCGCTAGCTGCCTAAGGGGAGGTATGCCTTTGTAGAGCTCTTTCTAAGGGTAACTGGTTCGAATACACGTTGCACATGAGAAAAACCACAAAAACGCCCGTGCAACCAGATCGCTCGAAGATTCGAGCTTCGTACCGAATTACCAGTGTTAGCAACTTTATCGTTCGCCCGCTGGTGGAGTAAATTGGAAGAAACAAAACCGTATGCTTGAAAACTATTGTCATTTCAATATGCTAGTGATGATTTCTTGTATTTCGTGTTTCTGAAAGACTGATGAGGACACTGTTAAAAAAAAAAAAAAAAAATCTGAAAGGTTTCAGATTTTAAATTGTGTACAAAGGGACGTTTATTTAACATTTTGTGTGTTACCTTTATTTGTTAAATACCATGTTCTTCGCACTTAAACCATAAAATTCAGTTCAACAGCAATATCGCAAAATAATTTTAAATTGAGCATATCTTCAGAAATTTCGGTACACGCTCTCACGCGCTGGAGATAAAAATGTTTTTCTGTACAACGTTGGTATTGCTGGCTTTGAAATCTTTGAGTTTGTTAATGAAAAATTCGTTAAAGTTTTAGAGAATATTGTTACGAAAAAAACATGCATACATTTATGCAGATTTTTCATTTTTTTAAAATTTAATGCAGAGCGATAACATTTAGTGGCAACAATTTGAAAAGTGATACGCCGTTTTTGTGTTTCGGACGCAAAATCGCAAAACGAAAGTAATAGTCCTTCGGGACTAAATCCCTTTGGACTAAAAAAAAGAAGAAGACTCTTCTATCGAGCAACTTAGGATATATATTAGATTTATATGTAGCATTGTTCTAATATAGGTATTTTGACACAAAATCGGACTTTTTCTGAAATCACATACCAATATTTTTCCATATTGCGAATGTACGACTCAAATGACGCCAAGCTGCCAAGTTTTATAAAAATCGCAAGAGTAGTTTTTTAAAAAAATTAGCTCTTAAAATTTGAGCTCGTCAATGTTAATTGAATTTAGTATATATTTGATAATATCTTTTTTTTTAATTAAACTTATTTAATTCTTCCTTTCACATTTCAAAATTTAGGTTCATTCCCAATAAAATTCGTCCATTTTTTATGATTTATTTTTAAATTTGTATTTTTAAATAATTTTTTCACGTCTTTCGAAAAAATTTTTGAATTATAAAGTATAAAATGTTTAACATCCGTTTAAAGTAGATATATTTCTAGGCACACCTGTAAAAAATTAGTTTTTTTTTTTTCAAAATTTTCTAAGATATACTTGAATTTACATATCGGCACATTTTGAAATTTGGCATATTTGTCATAAGCGATAATAACTCCAAATGTGGTTTACGCAATTAGTTAAGATTATTTGAAAGTATGAACGTTGACATTTTTTCAGTTCGTCTGCAATGAAAAAGAGGAAAAGAAAATACGTTACTGTAAATTAAGAAGTTCGCAGAGTGAATTAATTATTCTTGGCACAAACTGAAGAAAATCAGCCAAGATAAATTTTTGAATTTTTCCATAAATTTCGCACTAATTTTTACAAAATTTAATATTTAATCATAATTTTTAGTCGCAGATACGAAATATGGAAAAAATTGGCATGTCATTTCAGAAAAAGTTCGAATTTTGTATCAAAATACCTCTGTTAGAACAGTGTTATGTATAAATCTAGTATATATCCTAAGTCGCGCTTTCTAGATATCGAAAACGTAATTTGAATTTCGTCAATCGGCCCAATAGAACGGGGGATATAGAACTGTCGTTTTGTTGTTTTCTTTTTTTTCCAGCAGTGTACAGGGAAACTCGAACAGACATCATCTAGTCTGATAACACTTTTGAGTATCTTTAGAGTTTCGTGTTTGACAAAGGCAGGAATCTTAAAATTAATTGTATTTGCATTATTAAAAATACTGCTGAAATATGAAGACTGTTTATAAATTTTTAGACTGAATTTTCTGCTTTATAATTAATGTTTGAAGGAAAAAATTCTTATTTTTTCATTGCTTGTCTTATAACCATTCCTCTGCAGTGTCAATCTACACTATTGTGAAAAACTTAAACAACAATGTAAATTTTAATCAGATAGCCATGAAATTGCAGAAAAGGCGTTCTTGCGATCAGTACTATGAACACGCCATTCAGTGGAAAGGTCATACGTATGCAAATGGCAGGAACAAAACGTCACGAGCGGCGTGAGAGTACGCAAAACGAGTGCAGTCGGAGAGCTCAGCTTAGGACTACAATAAAAGGAAGGATGGAGACACAATTAAAGACATTCGCTGCGAGTGAGTTCTTTCGTGAACCTGGATGACTTCACACGTGGAAGAATGATCGGAAAGCTGGAAGAGAGGAGTAGTGTGACAGGTGTAGCTGGAAGAGTTCGGATTCAACATAAGTGTCGTTTCGCGTGCTTGGAAAGGCCTTCCAAGTCATAGGTACAGCAGTTAGAAAGGTTAGTGGTGGCCACCCTAAGAAAACAACTGCAGTGGTTGACCGATATATCGTCCTACAGGCGAAAAGAGCCCGAAACCAGTTAGCAAGCGCCATGGCTCAGCAACTGTGTACAGCAACGGGGCGACAAGTGTCGCAGTTTACTGTGTGCAGGCGCCTTTACAAAGGTGGCCTACTCGCCCGCCGTCCTGAACGTTACGTCCTTTTGATAGTTGGCCATTGGCGCACCGTTTAGAGTGGTGCAAGGAGCATGAAAACTGGAAATCTCATCAATGAAGTCGTGTACTCTTTACGAATGAGAGTCGTTTTAGTGCCACAAGCGATTTTCAACGCCAGCTGATTTGGAGAGAAGTCGGGACACGGTTTCATCCCAGTAACATCACGGAAAGAGACCGTTACGGTGGTTCTGGAGTTTTTGTCTGGGGAAGTACTATGCTGAACGAGCGGACAGAGCTCCACGTATTCGACAGAGGTTCTGTAACCGGAGATCGCTATTGTCAGAAGGTGATCCTTTCCCATGTGCGTCTGTTTCCAGATGTCGTTGGAGGAGACTTCGTTTTTATGGATGACAATGCACGGCGACACCGGACTGCTGCTGTTCAGAAGCTACTGGAAAGTGAAGATATCACTCGAATGGATTGGCCAGCGTACTCCTCTGATTTAAATCTCATAGAACATGTGTAGGATGTTTTGCGGAGACGCCTTTCGGCACTTTTACATTCTCTGGGAAACAACCAACAACTGAAACAGATGCTGATTGAGGAATGGACACTCTTACCTCAAGATCTGATGGGCAATCTGGTGCTGAGTATGGACAGACGGTGCGAAGCAACCATTGCGGTAAAGGAAGGGTATATCCTATACTAAGGAACGTCTGCTTGGTGGTATTCCTCTTGTACAGGCAAACATGTGTAACAGTACAATGAGTTCAATAAAGCCTTTTTTGTTTGATTGCATACTGTATGCATTGCACTTATTTTTGCGCTACTATGCTTTCGTCATCGTTTAAGTACAAAATGCTGTCTCTTGTTTCTGAATTTCATGTCTCTTAGATGATTTCTCGTGGAGTTTGGCAAAAAGAACACCTGTTGCTTATGTTTTGCACACCAGTGTACATCTTACCTCCTACTGTTTCTTACAGTTACCAATATATTTTGCTTCACTTCCTTTTTCCATAGTTCCAGTTCAATTTTACGTCTGCGTTTCAAAACTTTCTCTGTATCAGCCCAAGCGACACTACCTTTCATTAGCGAGGAAACAGACAACTTTGAAAAAATATGAACGAAACGTTTAGATCTAATTCCTACGTTTTTTCATGTTTTAACAAGAAATTTAGCAGTGGATTTGGATTCATAAATGAGAGCCTAATCGGGGTATTTTGGTTTGGTGTACTTTGATTACGACAAAGACTCAAGCGCTTATCTGCCTAAAGGAAGAGGTGCTTTCACGGAGGACTTGCTTTGATACTTTGTTGCTTATTCTGGCATGCAGCGAGAGATGCATTACTCCTGCTCTTTCCAGTTTCCTGAATGAGTCTCTTTAGGGTCCTGGCCAGGACTTAATTTCTAAAATTAGAAATGCCGGAGCCCTGTGGAAGATTGTGAGGAGCGTAAGAATAATAAATAAATAAAATAGCTAAAAATTAAAATAATTAAATTTTATCCCTTAGAACCCTTATTTTAAGAGAAATTGAAAGAGAAACCTAATAAATCATTAAATTAGTTTTAAATAGTTAAATTTAAAAAAAAATAGATCTTGTCTTATTTGAGGCACTGGCTGGAATTACAATTCCACTTAGAAGCTAAGAAGCAGCTTTGCCGATCTCCATCTGAGTTTAAGCTCTGATTATACGTAGAACGGGCTCTTCCAAGGGATGACAGGTAGCACTCTTTTTTTGCAGCACACCAAGGAAAAAAAAGATAAAACTATTAAAGCTCCACTAAGGAGAATAGTGAGAATTCTAGAAACACAATGAGGATATGGAAAAAATTTTAATGGAAAAGTGTAGTTTTCAAAATAAAGAGGTAAGAGTTCAAGACTTTCTGATCGCGATGCCCTGCAGATATAATCCTAACCGTCAAGCAGAAATTTTCCCCGAGTACGATTCGGTAAGAACATGAGAATAAACGGAAGCCTTCTTTGTACAAGTGGCAGCAGTAGTCTCACCGTTTGGTTACATCGTTCAGAATGTCTTCAATAGGAAGTCACTAGCTTGGAACGTGCACGACCAGGGTATCACTTTTAGTACTTTCAGGAACACAAAATTTCATTCCAGGTATTGGAGAACAAGCTTTTGACATTGACTGGGAGATGGGCTTCTCTTTCCTTAAGTATCTGAAGACCAAAGCGCCCGAGATGGCCTTTCATTCAAACGACCGTAACCGCCCGAAACGGCCGAGATTGCGATGCTGATTTCTTCTCTCCCCTAAGCTAGGCAGTAGCAGATGCAGTTTCTCCAAAAGCATTGTATCTGTTTACTCCAGACAGCTTGTCCTGAAAGGCTAATAGAAGATCCTTTGTTAGGAAGTAGAAAGGATGTCATTTGAAACCTTCGCATCTCTTTGTGCGGTAATGGGCAGAGAGAGGAGGAAACGGATGGGACGGCGAAGTCTTCGGTTTTCTAAGGGTTAAAAGTCTGAACCTCTGTGCAAGGCTTCAGTACGAGGGAAAGAAAGGCCTGCATTCAAAAGTTAGAATTGATTTTTAAGGAATGTTCACTATTTAAAAAATATTTATCTGCTAAAATTGTGGTTCATTTACACAAAAGAAGTGCCGAAGCCGTTTTACTTAGGGCTCCGGTGCGCTCTGTCTGATATTATAATTTATCTAGCAAACTGAGATATACCGGAGCCGCCGGAGCCGGGCTCCAGTGGGCTCCTTCGCAATTTAAGCTCTGGTCCTGGCGTATGTAAAAGTCCAAAGATGAAACTTCTTCAGTTGAGATAGCCTTGTAAAAGAAAAAGAGAGGTGAAGCCCCGAGCATCATCGTTGATCAGCAAGCCACGTCTGGGGCAGCTGCACAAGGGCAGGTAGATGGCGAAAGCTGGCCGGAAGCACGTAATGAGGTCTGTCGAATCCGAAACGTGGTGAGCTTGTAAGAAAAACATTTCATGTATACAGAAACATTAAAGAAAAATTCTCAGTACAGTATAAAATAATATCTGTCCTGACAAAACAGTAATTAATTGGTAGTGATGGCTTCTAAATGATTTCATTCATATTTTTCTTTTTATTTAAAGAAAGAGAAATCCTCGTGCACCATAAGGTATCACACGTATTGAAATGTGGTGTACGTAGAACCTATAATTTTTTCTTTTCAGATGCAAATACATTTTTCACTCATTGCATGCATTTGTGCACAGACACACACGCATATATATATATATATATATATAATTGCATTTAATAAATATATTGACGCAATTTTGTGTGTGATTCTGTTGAAGTTTACTAAAAAGAATTTAAATAAAGGAATCTTAATAACGAATTTATAGTTGGAATAATAAATCCAAAAATTTTCGCGATTACACTTCGTACAACAGCCCATTAGTGGCTGAGGGGTAAAGTCAATGGACACTGGTAGTTCGGTCCAACTTTCGAATCCTGGTGAACGGCTGGCTGCATGGGTGTTTTTGTGATTTTCCCCATGGGTAACGCGTACACGACCCAGTTTCCCTTACAAAATCCTCCACGAAGGCATCCCACCCCTTAGGCAGATTGCCGTAGAGTGCTTTGCCATAGTTGAATGCACTACACCACTACTTCGCGCAAGCAGGTAAAAATGTCACTTCCTGGCCTGGTTGCCATAGGTACGAAAATTCGGCCACAGTTTAGTGTTATGAAACAAAATTACAAAAGAGATGGTGGGTATAAAATTTATAGATAGAAGTTGAACTTTACGAAAAGGAATTTTAATTACGAATCTACTGTTGGAATATCATACCCGAAAATTTTGGCGATTACACTTCGTACAAGGGCCATTAGTGGCTGAGCGGTAAAATCGCTGAGCACTGGTAGTTGGTGTTTTCGTGGTTGGTGTTCATGGGTGTTTTCGTGATCGTGCAGTATCTTGTGGATGCATAATAAAGTGAGCGTTGCCCGCTAGTATAAAATAATATCTGTTCTATCAAAACAGCAATTAATTGATAACGATGGCTTGTTGAGTAAATAACAGGAAGAAATAATATGCGATAACCTATCTACAACAACAAAATTTTGAAGCTACTTTTTTAAGGGCAAAACAATCAAAGCAAGTTTTGATGCTGGTCTCTGGTAGCCAGGGGTTACTTGGTCTATCGGCAGCCTAGGAATGTCCAGATGTTCACAGCACTAGAAACGCAAAGATTGTGCTTTGCGAGGAAAACATTATCACAAATGCAGGACTTGCTAAGGGAAACTGGCTCATATACATCGGAAAAGCACGAAAACTCCCATGCAGCCATCCCCTTCGCTGGAATTCGAACCTAAGCCGAACTATCAGCATTCAGCGAGTTCACGGCCGCTGTGGGTCTCGGCTACTCGGGATGCAGCTGTAGGCTTTAACAACTCTATGAGTAGGAAAGCAAAATATATCTTCTTAAATAGTAGCTTTTTTTTTTTTAATAGTGCAAAGTTAAGACTTTTCCGACTTTTTTTTAACTTTAATTTCTCTTTGGAAGAGAGGCCAGTCAAAATGATATATTCTTTACTGAAACGTTCTATGAATTATTAAAACCAGGTTTTTAGTCTTTTTCCTTCCTTTTTCACCACGATAAATTGATTTTTTTTTTCTTCTTTAAGCCACTTGCATAATTCCGTACTACACGAACAGTTACAACGTATTTTTCTTTTTCTCTAGATAAATGGTTTTGATAAATAGTTGTGCATGCAACGGGTTTTGCGTTAGATCATATCCGTAAGCAGATGGCAATGAACTTTATGCTTTTAGCTTTTTCAAGCTATAAATCTTATGCCTCGCCCCCTTTTTTTAATGTGTGTGTGTGTGTTTGGTGTACGTGCGTGTGTTTTCGCGTATTCTTAGCAGAAGCCTTTAAAGGTTTAAAGACTTCAAAGCTATTCTTTAAGGCCCTGGATTTTCCTCAGAGACCGAGGACTTTTCTTTTGAAGTACTAGTTGTAAAAATATGCAATTCCAAGGATCCAATGATTAATTATTACGGAGTCCCTAGGGTAAAGAACTCTCTACCTCCACATCATAGTTAATAAAAGGGAGAAGAAATAGGAAAAAATACACGAAAAACGTTAAGGAAAAATAAAAAGGAATGCAACATAACTTGAGAAAAATTACAGAGACAAAAAGAAGAACTTATAAAAATATTATAAGTTCGAAAAAATTAAGCTGCGATTAGCGAGATTCGATCTCGGGACCTTTCGGTCTCAAGTCTAACGCGCTAACCACTGCGCTTGGGAGAATACAGAAATTTTTTTTTTTTTTT
>KK119034.1:23469-40027 GCA_000611955.2 Stegodyphus mimosarum
CAACACCAAAGATAAAATAGATAGGAAAGATTTTACGATTAATAGGCTCCTTAATACGCAATTCTTTTAAATATCCTTTTGTTGTTACTTTTCCATATAAAAGCTGTGTTCAGCGATTTTTCACTTTACTATGAATGATATTATTGCACAAATAACGGCGTCTAAAAATTTTTAAGTCTCGAATTTTTCGCTGCGTAATTTCTTTTTAATTATAAAGTTCTAGTTGAAGAAAAGTGTAGCGACTATTCGCTGTTCTTCTTACAGCTATAAAAATAAAATTTAAAGAAGAGTTAAAATACCCTTTTAATTTCACACATAGAATAATACGATTGGCCCCTCTTGGGCTTGCAGGAGAGCTTCCACTTGGGCTTTAACTTAAGATAGAAAATAAGGGACTAACTTAATTTTAATTAACTAAAACTTAGCCGAAGCTGTAAGGAGAGCTTAAAGCAACTACGTGCCCGAAAGCACAACTAGCTGTAATCAGAACTTCTGAATTCTTCTACAGAACTTCACATTAAATAATGGTTCTATCTCATTTACATAAAATGCGATACTGAAAACTCATTCTGGCCGGAAGTTATAGGCGGGAAAAATTTAAATAATCCTTACAAAATGACAGTACAGTCACAAATTCCCTAGAGTTTCCAGTTGCTCTCGTTTACCAACGTTCAGTTTCTCTCACCATTTGAAGCAGAATACAATTTATAAATTACAAAACATTAGCCAGAAGAAAACCACATCTAAACATGATGAGATACAATAAAATATTTGTCCTCTACTATTTTCTTACAGCAGCTGGAACAGTATTAGCCAAACACACATGCACACTGCACATCGGACAGGGTGGCTCTGTTCTTTAGCCATGACAGGTCACTTCATTTAACATGCAAACCATGACATTAAAAGCATGATCTACGAGAATTTTTTAAAGTCCAAGGACGATCTACTAGCTAGACTGTCAATTGCCGCAAGGAATGTGCATAAAATGACCACGCACACAAACCATGAACCGCTATTGCGAATCTTGTACTGCCGTTGGCATATTTTGAGCACAGTTTCGAACCCTTGTTCTAAAAATCTGATGTACCACATGACTTCCTTGTACGAAATGTTAAGTTATCCGCATTTTTTACTCCATTTCGTTTAAACTTATTTGCTCGAATTTCATTAGAGATAGATTTCTCATTCGATTGATTCAGGTCTACATAAAACCACTAAATATCTTCATTAGAGATTGAAAAATATAGGGGAAAAATACAGTTAAAATAATAAAAAGTTTTTTTTTTTACAATTAAAATTAGTTTCTACGCAAAAACAAGCAATTCGGCCAGCAGGCAACAAGGCAGAGTTTTCGGTGCACAAAAATCAAAGTTTAATTTTCGTCCTACTAGCCAAAAAGACGCTGAAGGTGCAGAAACTGAATTCACTATTCTGCTAAGTTTCAAATGTAAACAAATATGGCTGCTATAATAAACAAGAATTAGGCTTAGCCGCACTTAAACAACTTTTAAATTGTTGATAATTCTACAAATATTGCATGCAGATTAACTAAAGATATAAAAACCATAACCGGAAGATAAGAGCAACATAATTTAATCATTTTTAAAGCAAAAAATGCGCAATTTACCAGCATATAAGCAGTTAAAGAACTGAGCTCACGGTGCCGAGTAATAGAGTGGGTTATATACTATATATAGATCTATATATACTTTTGGTGCGGCCGATTGCAACCAAAAAGGGAGGTGCACAAATATATATTATAGTGTCCTATATACAAAATTTTAACGTTCTGAGGGTACTCGTTTTTGAGTTATGCGAGATACATGCATACATACGTACATGTAAGTACAGATGCCACGAAAAAGTTTCTTCTGAATCCATTTTAAATCAGTTTTATAGTTCGTCTGAAAAAAAAAAGAGTTCTGTTCTTGTGTACGGATATCACGCAAAAACGTCGTTAAATTGCGTTTGATAACGGCCAAAATGGATATTTTCTTTGAAATATGATACCCAGAATTTTTCGTGATTACAATAATTCGTTTGCTTCGTAAAAGGAAGTAAAAATATGAATCATTAAAATGTTCTCTTTCTTTTGATTTTACTTGTGTTTCTTATTTGCCCAGTTGTTTTTATATTTCTTACGCGCCAGCATGAGCCACTTCCACACCAATATGCCATGACAAAATCTGTTTATTTCGGTTCCGTAAATGTAAGATTTAATTTAAGTACATTATATTATTAAATTTTTTAACGTTGGAAGTATATTATTGCGTGTAATTGTCAGTTAAGATGTACTATACACAAATATAAACATTCGATAATGTCTGCGATTTCCCTTAATGGCGATCGGTCTTGGTTAGGTTAGGTTACCTGAATATGCCAAAGCGAAGGGAATTATCTCCAATTTTCTGAGGGAAACCGACTCGTATTTATGTTATACATAGAGAAAAGAACGGAAACGAATTACGAAGCCATCATGTTCGCCTGAGATCAAGCCAAAACCCGGTGAAACTACTAGTATTCAGCGGTCTTAACTTCTCAGCCATTGGTGAAGCCCGGTCAGTCTCGCAACGCGTAGGTATTACTGCGCTTCTTTTTAGAAGCAACAAAAATATAAAATGTTGACCCTAAATTTGTTTACATGTGCAAGTTATAAAGCAGACGATATTTAACTACACCAATAAAGTACGGCTATCAATAGTCCTCTTTTCTTTTACTATTCTCCTATCAAAGGCCGAGTAGTTAAGATCACTGAATACTGGTAATTCAACCCAGATTCAAACTCAACAGAATAGGTTGGCCGCACTTTTCGGGGATTTTCTATGTGCAACAAGAATACAATTTAGTTTCCCTTAGAAAAATCTTCCTCGAATTCATCTCTTTCTATATATAGATAGCCTCTGTGGACTTTGTCATATCCAAAGTAATCTACCTTTCCTTGTTACATCCTCTTTTCTGAGACAAATTTCTATGCGGACTTTTTTTTTTTTTTTTTTTTGATTTTTTCACTTAATGTTTTTGTTTGACATAAAATTTAGAGAGAAGTATAAATATATTTAGAATAGGTCAAGATTTTACTTTCCATTATTTTATATTAAAATCGTAAAGTGTAATTAAAACTATTAAAACTACAAGTGCGATCTACCGGGAAAAATGAGAACTCAAAATTTGAATGCATAATGCAAGAATTCTTGGAATTCTGAAAATGATATCAATTGTCATTTCTATATATTTGTACATCATTTTTCCTGTGGATTTGAGCATTTTCAGTTTCCAAAATTTCTATTCATTTTCAAATATTAATTATATAGTTAGTTTTTTTTTGTTTTTGTTTTTGCCAAAGAGAAGTAATAAAAATCACTTTTGAAATACGATAACAATAATCAATTGATTTTTGCTATTGTATTTCAGTAAAAGCAAAGCGAACTAATATAAAACAAACAACAGCCTACGCGTGAGAAGAAAAGAAATCAAGTGCATGTTAAACAATAGAAGCATCGAATTCTCTTTGTTTCTCTGTTTGGAGAAATTGGTTGCCATTGACAGAGGTTTATCTCCCAAAGTTATTGATAAATAAATAAAAAAAATAATAATAAAAACCTCTTTGCCGTTATAAAAAACATTTCAGTGTTAGAAATAACAACAACAATACTTTTGCTTTCCCATATTTTAATACTTACAAAATTGCTTATACTCTACACAACAAGCTCAGATTTCATATCATTCTCTCGTCTCTGAATAAATTCATTCTTAAGATTCAAATGTGACCAGTGTCGTGTCTTGTATACAGATAATGACTCCAGGATTGATCTTTTCCGTTTATTTACAACTCAGGTGAAAGGTTACAAACACTTCACACAAACAGAAAATTTTATTAATTAGGGCAGAATTGCTGATTTTATTAATTAGGGCAGAATTGTTGATTTTATTAATTAGGGCAGAATTGCTAATTTTATAATCACTACACTGAACATTCAGCCGCTCTGGCCGAAAGTCAGTCTAAAACTTTGTCTTTTTCTCTACCTAAAGAGCCCTAGTTAAATTTAAGATTATTAAATTTTAGGAGAACGAGGCATATTAAAAGATTCAGAGAGATGAGACGGAGATTTTTATTGTTTTATTCTTAAAGAGAGTGTCAGGTTTTACTAATTTAATTCTAAAGTTCTGTCTTAGAAGCCCACGAACACTAACAAGCGAATAATCGCTTAAGTGTGTGAACAAAACACGTAAAACTTAAGAAGGGTTCAATAGCCTTTATTCTTCAGAATATTTACAATCAGTTCCTATTTGGAAATTTACACAAAGTCTCCACTCGGGCTTGAACTTAAATAGTAATGAATTTAAATTAAAGTAAGTTTAACTAAAGCTATCTGAAAGGTACAGCCGAAGCTATCAGCAATTTAAATAGTTGGCCTCTAAATATTAATCGGCGAAGCCAAGCATGGGCCTAAGGTATGGCCGAGTGTAGTAACTAAGAGAGAACGTAGCCAAAGGCAAACGCTCGCTAGTCAGGAAATCAGACTCTCTCTCTCTCGAAGTCGGTAAAACATCGACTTAAATAGTACTCTTACTTATTTACTGCGTTTCTGAATTTACATTCTGGCAGGAAATTGTAAGCTGAAATTAGAATAAGATCGGAAAGATACAAAACTTAAAGTAACTGTTCATAAACTTAGAATAAACCTTACAAGACATTGTTTGATTCTTAAAGGTCAACCTCTGATTTTAATTCTTAGAGAATATACAGGATATCTTAAAAGGTTGTTGCTAAGCTTAACATGCTGACCTGCCATACCATGACAAACAAGATACACAGGAACTTGTGTCCGAAAATGCAGACGGTGCCCGCTAGAGGGCAAAGTTCGCAGGCATAGAGGGGGAGAAAGAAAGTAAGTCCAAAAGTCTAAAGAAGTGTTATAGGATTTTTATTAAAGAATATGGTTAAATCAAAGAAAATGCTCAAAATTTCTTCCATTCGCGACAATGCATACTTCATAACATCGATGCATGGATTCACAGACCCGTTCAAAATGGGCAGGCGTGTCAAGGACACGTGCCGTCGCTTCCACTATCTTGGCGACGAGATCAATACCCGATGTTACGGTCGTCTTGTATACCATGGACTTCATATATCCCCATAGGTAGAAATCCAAGGGAGTCAGGTCGGGAGATTGCGGTGGCCATGCGACTAGTTCGCGGCATTATACGAGTAATATATATCGCCCAATTCTGAGTTAGTAAACTGATTCATCCTTATCCTGCACAATCCTCGCCTGAAATGACTCCACTTCTCATTCTTTCATAAGCCTGCGAACAACGCCCTTTAGCTGTCGCCGTTCGCATTTTCGGACACAAGTTCCTATGTAAATCTTGTTTATTATGATATGACACACCAGCGTGTTAAATTTGGCAGAGTCTCAAGGTCTTTTGGCAAGGACCTTTTGAGACACCCTGTATAATCGCATATCTTGCGACTGTGGTCTCGGCCAAACTAGAAATTTCATAGCCAAGAACACGAATCCTATAATCGAAAAGGAGAAACAGGAAAAAATTTTGATAGCTAATGATAGTTGCTTTCCTGATCATAATTTTGAATTTACACAAAGTTTCTTCAACTTGTGAACTGGATTTCCTTGAAGCCTTTATAATTTGCATTCTTCAGTTAATGCCATGAACTCCAATTATTTCTTCCCGAAGCTTCAGAATTCTAGCATCTTAGCTTTTACACATTTTGTGTAAATTGTCTGTCAGCCAAAAATAACTTTGATGGTTTGAGAGAACTCCAGAGCCATTGTAAATTTAAACATCAGTTAAAATCATTTTAGTTTAAAAGTCATCAACTTTAGAAGCAAAACATTTTCACAGCGATAAAACATATACAAATAAAATACATAAAAACCGACAAAATACAAGTACGCAAACAAAACAGGTATAAACAATAATAATGATACATATCCTCCGGACTCATTTTCATATACCTGCCTGAAAGCAGCCTATATCATTCGCCTGAGGAAAATTCTAATCCTAATTGTCTCTGGTATACTGGTACACAATCACATTAGGATTTTAACCAGTTCGCTTTATATATGCCTTAGGCCAATTGCGTATGTAAATAAATCAAAGTGCGAACGCACCCACCCTAAGGCGAAGATACTACGGCCGTGGAAAGGGGAGTCGTGGTTTCGTGAAAACAATTAAGTTGCATGAGGAGAACGAGCATAATATCTTACTAGTTGAAATTCACAATTAAATAATATGAGTTGAACATAGAACGCAATATAGTACGTTGAGTAGTAATAATATGAATGAGATAAACCAGTGAAATTTTCAAATTCTTAAATATTATTTAAAATTTATGGCAAAGTTCTTGTAAGTACTGACTAAATTTGTAACTGAGAGAATTTCAGGTCGAGTCTTGAGCACATGTGGGTTGAACTGGAGAATTCCTACTGTGAGAGGCAGTTGACACGCAAATATTTATAATATAATAATGATAATAAGCATGATAAGAATAATATAAAAGTTATTAGCACTCTCCATAGCCTGCTCTACCGAGCACAAAGTCTATACCTTTGCAAATATTCATATATATATATATAATATAACACATGTTTTTAAAAATTTTTACCAATAAATTTTAAGCAGAGTCTATAATTGGCTCTATCAAGCCACAAAGTCCATAAGCTTTGTCAGTAAGTAGTTTAAAATAATTAATGAATGAAATGATAGTAAAAGTATAATACATGTATACAATCATCAATTAATATTATGGTGAACAGACCTAGGTCGCTTCGCTACACTCTCAACAGTAGAATCGTAATTAATTGATTTCACATTAATTATTAGTTAATTTCACATTAGTGAGGATATGAAGAATTTTCCATTTTTTCAAAAAAAAAAAATGTGTGAATCCATAAATATTTGCTCCGGAATTGGACAAAAAACAGAAACATTAGAGGAAAACAGAAAGCAGAAATTTGCGAACAAACAGAAAACACTCTTCAGCGCTTTAACCGTTTAACGGACAATCATGCATTCTGTGATGAAAAGTGTTTGTTTCCGTGCATTCTATCACTTTTTAAAGTTTGTTCTATTAGTTTTGAAATACTTCTTACACACAGTCTTTTAATATGTTTTAACACACACTAACCTCTTTCAATATGATTTATAAACTATACTTGCTTTTTTGTACTTTTTCGGATTGAACAGACGTTTGTTTCTGGCGTAAAATTGAGTCAGATAAAAAGATAATTAACCGGGTGTTTTCTGCAGTTACTTTTACTAAACTTATTATACTAGTTTGGTTTATGTGATTACGGCAAAGCCTATCTGTTTAAAGAGAGGGACGCCTTCGTAGAGGACTTTCTAAGGGAAACTGACTCGTGTATACGTTACACATGGGAAAAACAACGAAAACGTCCATGCAGCCAGCTCGTTCTCGGAATTTGAACTAAACTACCAGTGTTTAGCGACTTTACCGCTCTGCCAATGGTGGACTTTATTATACTAGTAACTCTGTAGTCAGTGTGCATTGAGAATATAATTAATTATCTAACAATTATTGGATAAATAACTGCCCCACAAGAAACCAGCGAGACTGTGATAACAGAGAGATAGAAATTACCTATGCTCATCTTTTAGGTAATGCGCAGGAAGATTAAAATAACAAGAAAAGATCATTAGGTTATTAATATAAAATATTTTAACATCTTCTTTATGTATTTTAATGTAACTTTCAGTAGTAATAAAATCTAATTTTTATCCTAAAGAGGTTAGTGTAAATCTGAGACATAAATATAGCATTTTATTTTTAAAAAACGAAATTTATTAGTCCAAAGGGATTTAGTCCCAAAGGACTATTACTTTCGTTTTGCGATTTTGCGTCGGAAACACAAAAACGGCGTATCACTTTTCAAATTGTTGCCACTAAATGTTATCGCTCTGCATTAAATTTTAAAAAATGAAAAATCTGCATAAATGTATGCATGTTTTTTTTTGACGTAGCTTTCTCTTCAAAAATCGTCTGCGTGCGTTGCACGGGAAAATAAAAAGGAATTCTAATTACAGTTCTAAATAAATAGCCAAATAAATGTGAAATTCGTAACAATATTCTCTAAAACTTTAACGAATTTTTTATTAACAAACTAAAAGATTTCAAAGCCAGCAATACCAACGTTGTACAGAAAAACATTTTTATCTCCAGCGCGTGAGAGCGTGTACCGAAATTTCTAAAGATATGCTCAATTTAAAATTATTTTTTGCGATATTGCTGTTGAACTGAATTTTATGGTTTAAGTGCGAAGAACATGGTATTTAACAAATAAAGGTAACACACAAAATGTTAAATAAACGTCCCTTTGGACGTAATTTAAAATCTGAAACATTTCAGATTTTTTTTTTTCCCACGTTTATTTGTTTAACAGGTATGTTTTAAGTGCAGAGCAATTTCGATGAGTCATTTTCTAAACTTCGTTGAAAGAACGGTGAATACACAATGATAAAAGATAAGATTCCAGACATGTGAAATTACTTCCCACGTCATTTTAAGTTTCTTTTAAACTCAAGTTTTAACCAAGTTTCTAACTCTGTCTGATTCTTTTTCCCTTGGCTTCCTGGAAACCTATCGATTATCTTAGCATGGTTAAATATTTAACTAACTATCCGTTTCAAAACTTTCAGCATCCGTTGTAGTTTATCTTCTGTGACACGCTTTCTCCGGCAGAACTTCCCACGTTTCTTTGCATAAGTTTCAGAAGAGCACATTTGTTCCGAAACTCGTACCGAAACGATTATTTTCTTGAAAACGAAGCCACATGAGACGGTTATAAGATCGCCTATCCAATTCGCAGGAGCAGGTGTTTCTGTATTTCGTTGCCTGTTTTAATGTATATAGAGAATTTCTAACTGTTGTTTCTTTTACAGAGAATAATGAAGAATAGTTTACTTAGTACATTAGCTTGGGCGAGTAATAATTAAATGAAGTGGACTTTTTGAAATTCTCCAAGAGTTCAGCAAAGTCTTTTCAGGAATTAACAGGCTTTTTTTTACTATTTTTACTTCCACGTACGAAGTAAAGAAAGTACTATAATCTCAAAAAAAAATTCTGGTATCATATTTCAACGAAAATATCGTTTTGGCACCTATCGAATGCAATTTAACGATGTTTTTGAGTGTCGTCTGTACGTAAGGACAGAATAAAGAACTCTTTTTCCAAAACGAATTGTAAAATTGATTTAAAATGGATTCAGAAGAGATTTTTTCTTCACGTCTGTACGTACGTCTGCATGACTCAACAACGAGTAGCCTCAGACCGATGAAATTTTGTATATAAGATTGCTACAACAAATAGCTGAGCACCTTCCTTTTTGGTTAAAATCTGCCGCGTCGAAAGTATGTAAATATATATATATATAATTACAAAACATTTTTTTAAAAACAAAATATAAATATGCCAAGTATGTTTAAAAGAAGTTTAAAAAACTCAAAGAAGGGGAATTCAGTTAACTTCAATGGCACTTCATCAGGGGAAAGAAACATTGAAACCAACCGAAATCTCTCTTCTTCAATTGGTTTCAATGTTTGAGTCTTTTAAATTTCTTTAAATTTCATAAATTTTTGAATTGGGGTGTGCTTGTTTAAAAGTTTTAGTTTTAACAATTTTAAAAATTCTTTGTCGCATTTCTAGGTTTATCTGAAATTTATTAATTATGAATTTCAATTTTCGTCTTAGTGAAAGACTGGTTCTAAATTTCTTACTTGTGTCTTTACTAAATATATATATATATATAGATATTCATAAGAAAGAAAACCCGCTCTGTTACTCGGATCCCTTTTTTTTTTTTTTAATTCTTATACGTTGGTAAGTTGTGCATTTTTTGCTTTAAAAATGATTGATTTATGTTATTCTTATGTTCCGATTAAGGTTTCTATCCCTTTAGTTAATTTACATGCAGTAGCTGTAGAATCATCCAATATTAAAAAAAAAATTGTTTAAGTTTTGTTTTGTTTACATTTGAAACTTAGCAGAATAGTGAATTAAGTTAGTTTCTGCACTTTCAGTGTCTTTTTGCCGAGTGGAACCAAAAGTAACCTCTCAGTTTTGCGCACTAAAAAAATCTGCCTTCTTGCCTGCTGGCCGAATAGCTTGTTTTTGCGTAGAAATTGTAATTTTAACTGCAAAAATTGCTTTTTAATTGTATTTTGTGTTTTATGTTTTTCTATATTTTTCAATTTTTAATGAAGCTTTTTTGAGTTTGTATGTATTTTTGCTCTGCCGCGAAGTGAGAAGTGAATTAATTGAATGAGAAATCTATCTCCAGTTAAATTCTAGGAAATAAGTTTAAATGAAAGGCAGAAAAAAATGTGTATAATTTAATAGGCCGCACAAGGAAGTCGTATGCTGCTCATATCAGATTTTTCTAATTTCTGTTGTACAATCTTATTCTTTTATTAAATATTTTATTCAAATATTTTTTTGATAACCCCATGTTAAATTTTAATAGAATTTTTAAATGTTCATGTGCTATTTAACAGTCAGGTATGGGAAAGAACATCTTTCCGCAGACGATTATTCTGTAACTAAGTGCGTATTATATGACAATGAAAACAGCTGCACTCTATAAATGTTATTAATTAGATACTTACCCATTACATTTTTAATGATCAGTTTTAGATAACAGCCCTTCGTTAGCCACTGAGAAACTTCGAAGAAAAGAATGAATCCATTAAAAAAAAAGTTAGACTTAAAAAATTCGTATTTTAAAATAGGCCCCTTTGTACAATAAAATATAGTCGTTTTGTCATTTTATTTAGAATAAAATGTTAAAGTACAGCTTAAATAAATAGAATACTATCAAATAACTAAGCAGGAAAATGTTCTAATGTTTGGGATAATTAAATAAAGTATCTCAAATATGTATAACTGCCACATGTATGTGTGTGTGTAAGATAAAAATATGTAAAATAAAATTCTACCAGCTAAGTAATATAATATAAATTTTGTAAATACTTGATGATCCTTTACTGCAGATAGAGAATAATACAATTGCGTAGATTCCTAAGATGTATAAGGCACAGCACAGGACATGTGCCGTTGATTTGAGCACATAATTTTAATTTCTTGATAACTAATTTTTAGGACACATATTCTTGCTTGCACATCATTATGGGTGCGATATGCAGCCATAATCATTCCTTGGAACATGCTTAGATAATAAAAGAAGCGGAGCGGACACAATGCGTGTTTCGCAAGAAGTGAGTGAAGCAGGAAAAAGGATTGCACAATAGTAGGAGCGATATTTATAGACAAAAATTTCTTGAATCTGATTGGATGAGAGCCGTCTGCAGTGCAGCAGGATTACATAAAGCCATAAACCATGATAGATTAATTTTGAGACGAATCACTTTAGATTCATTAAGGCAGGAATGGAAACAGCCAAATTAAAATGAGCAATAAAAAGAACTGTTAATGCCAAATTAAAGTTAATAATTTTCTTTCAAATTTTATATCTTACATGTATATATGTGTAGGTTAAAAACTATCAGATATGTAATTATGGGTAATATGCTTTTTATTATTAATCTATGTACCAATGTCAGTAAAACTTCATGTATTAAGAGGAATTTGTATAACATATCTATATACAGTTCTGACAAAATCGATGGGTGATATCCGAAAGTAATGTCAAATATTTTAGAACTGAAATTACGGAATGTAGTTTCTTTGAAGTATATGCCTACTCTTTTACACTAAACATCACCCCCCCTAAAATTTTGGGTTAAAAATTAAATATTTTCTGTTATTCTATCAAATACAAATAAATAAAAGAAAAATCTTAAAAAGCTTTCAGTATTTTGCTGTATTATTAATAGCTTTACAATTTAATCTTTTTTTGGTATGGATTCAGCTAGAATTTTTCTTTTTTTCTTTTATAGATTAGTCCTATCTTCAGCCTAATTTTGCTCAATCTTTTTTATATCACTAATTAGATATGTTGCTTTAAAAAATATGTATATTTGTTTTAGAGTTTTAATTTTTTTTTCTTATCAAATATTTGCGACAGGGTTTGAAATGAACACTGAGGAGGTCTTCTGAGTATTCCAAGAATATTAAACAGCATTTAGAGCCACACGTTAGTAGCGGTTTGCTCAGAGTTGTTCTTTTGGTTTTATTTTGCAAGTTAAAGTTTTCTGAGGATGAATTCAAATTTCATTTTAAAATGCCATATGGTTTTACTGATCCATTATGAACATCAATAAACTTAATTTCACAGAGCGACATGTACCTTATACCTTATGTCATAACTCCTCTCCTTTCTCCAGTTTCAACTGCTGCAACTATTTTCATTTTCTTGAAATTCATATTTTTTTCTCTGGGCATTAAAACCTGACGAAAATTATTAAGTTAACTTTTTTAATCAAATCTGATATATTATATGGTGCTTAAGTGTCTGTTTGTCGTGTCGCCTATAGTTTATTGGCTGCTTGTGTAAGTGTACTAGCCAATGAGGTGAAGTTGCTACGGCATTCAATCAGTAAAATAAATTTTATCACAATAGTTATCATTGTTTTAATTAAATTATCGTGGTATTTAAATATTTTCAATTCATACAGTTGTTGCTTATTATGCATTTAACTATATTTACATATGAATTACCTAGAAACTTGCAAACGTTGAGAAATGAAAGGAGACGAAACCAACTAACGAGTTGTGTGTAGTACATCTCATCAGGTAGGTTCACCCACACTCCTATGTTAAATATCCTTTCGTATAAAGAGTTTCAAATATTGCCCAATTTTATTCCGACATTGTATTTTAAACTGAATTTTCAGCTGAACGCCAATTGAGCGTGTCAGGGGGGACGCGAACATTTGTTTGCATTAGCAATCATCTGTTTTTGAAATGGTTTACAAATAAACGCAAATTGAGCGTGTCAGAGGGAAGGTGAACATTAGTTTACATTAGCAATCATCTATTTTTGAAACACTTTAAGGCTGAACGCAAATTGAGCGGGTCAGGGAGAAGGTGAACATTTGTTTGCATTGGGAATCATCTGTTTTACATAAAAACTATGTCTTAACGTAATTTAAGAATCCCTCCTAGAAAATACAGCACTGAAGAGGAGAGAAAAGGAGCTAAAGTTGCACAAAAATGGCTTTCGCGTCAAAAATAAACCACTGAGCAAAGAAAGAAATGTACCGCCAGTGGTTTCCTTCATTGCACTCTATTTTAAGCAATTAAGCAAGTAGAAGGGGAAAACCCCGTGGGGCAGTAAGCAAAGGGACGTCCTCGCCGCCTGCCCTGGGTAATTCAGTTTGAATTAGCAAACAAATGCTTTGCCCAAATCAATTTAATTACAGTTTATAATATCTAGAACAGCGGTCATTTCGTATGACTGCCGGGTTTTCTAGTATTACTATAAGCGAGTGTTCAGAATTCTTATCTATAGTACTAAAATCTGTGCCCGTCTGTCGTTTGTTTGTGGCTCCAGCGGAACGGCGGCCATTTGAGTTTCGAGAGATGTACAGCCGGATTCCAAAAATTCGTGGGAATCCATTTCGACCATTCTCATCTTTGTGAGACTTTAATTAACCTAGATATTAATTCAAAACTCTGAAAACGCTAATTTTCACACTTATTTTTCCGAGGGTCAACAGTCTCGCGTGCTGGAGATAAAAATCTGCTTTATTTCGAAAAGTGTTTCCACTACTCGCTTTCAAATCGTAGATTTTTAATCAAAAATTTGTTAAGTTTTATAAAAATATGAAATAAAAGTAGCATTGCCAAACATTAACTATATTATTATTATATAAGGTCATAATCTGACATTGAAGAAAGCACGGGACTGCATGTGACGCCATTGAAAGTCGAAAATTTTTTGTTAATGTCAGCATTTTAAATAAATAGCTGCTGTTAGCCACTTTTTTGTTTCAGGTTAGAATAACTGGTACGCTGTTTTATTGCCCCGTTAATTCTTTCATTGATATTGAGAAAAAGTTATGTTACAATACCTTTAAATAAAGACGTCATACGTATTAACCAGAAGTGTCAGCCTAGATTTCCATACAGGTGACAGCCCGACTTTATGTTCTGTTCTGCCCCAATTTTGAAGGAGAGCAACCCGGAGGGCAGATCCGAGGAACTCCCATCTCTCTTTCACTACATCTTGCCCTAACAACCTCTCGAGAAGACCTTCCGTTTGCCGTCTACTTTGAGAACCTTGACATCACATACACAGACACTGCATATTTAATCTAATGATTAAATGACACTACACATTTAAACTATCGAATAAAATCTAATGATTATGATAAAACATTACAATTCTTTACAAATTGCAAGCCTCTTTACATATTTTTATTTTATTTTATTTTTTTTTTTTTAGCCAAAGGAGCGTTAGCCCAGATGGGCAATAGTCTCGAAATGCCAATTTGTGTTGAAGCACCCTAAAGTCTGAATCACTTTTCGAAATGTTGTCACCAAATATTATCGCACTCTATTATATTTAAAGAAATTAAATTATGAAGAATCTGCATGAATGTATGTGTTTCGCATTGTGAAAGAACGACGGTACCTAGAGCCATCAAATTTTGGAGTACGTAATCCTCCACCCGAACATGGGCACCTGGAAGTCCGAATTTTGAATTTCGAATTTGTTCCATTATCTCTTCCATATTTTGTAAAACTTTAACGAATTTTTGATTAACAAACTCAACGATTTCAAAGCGAGCAATGGCAAAACTGTACGAAAAAAAAAAAAAAAAAAAAAGATTTTAATCTCTAGTGCTGGAGTCTGTCTATCAGCAGTTCCAAAGCTATGTTGTTTTCAAATATTTTGTGATATTGCTGTTGAATTGAAATTTGTGTGGTCTAAGCGAAAAAAATATGATATTTAATAAATAAAAGTAACACATAAAACGTTAAAAAAACCCTTTGAGCGTAATATAAAATGTGAAAGCTTTCAGATTTTTTTTAAAATTTGTTCAGATATATATTTTTAATATTTTGATACTTTCATTTTATACAATTTTAAATTCAAATTATGAATGCCAAAACAAGTGCCTGAATTCTCAAAAATTGAAATTATTTTTCAGTTGAGTTTAAATGCTATTTATATTAAAGTTTCAGTTTTGTGAACTGGAAGCAAGAAATATTATTTTATTTGAGATGAGAAGTAAAAAAAAAAAATTTTTACAAATTTTAATTTTAAAGAGCCTTGAAGGGAATTCTCTGAGGTGTCTAATGTTTTCAGCTCGCTGATTTCATTTGCTGATGTATCTATATAGAAAACGGAAAGTATTGCTACTTGCTCCATACGCAGGCGATCCATTGAAATAAATTCACTATGTCTGGAATAATAAATTCTTTTCTTTATTCAGTAAGTTCGCAAGTAACCAGATGGCGTTAACTTCCGATGAATTAACATTGTAGTACTTCTCAACCATTATTTGGCTTCGCCATTTTGAATAATTCATATACTATTTTAAGTTATGCACTCTTTAATGCCTCAAGGTCTTACTAGTAAGCGCTGGTAGCTGAAATCTATATTAGAATTACATTTTTTTATCATTTAAATATTTTAAAAATTTTCGGAAACTTGATAGAAAACTTTTCGGGGTGTTAAACTGTAGGCTGAAGTTTTCAAAAATTGCAAATTACTTTTATTTTTATAAATTTTGGCTTTTTCAAATTTTTAATAACAAACTCTCTTGCGAGATGTTAAACTATAATTTGAAATTTTAAGGTAGCAATTTTTTTCTTGTACCTGATTCCTATTATTCTCTTTTATTTTTAAAACGTTTATCTTTAATATGTACGCGCCACCTGGTTAACAATGTTACAAACATTTATTTGCAGAACATATATTTCTTGGCCAGAAAAAAAGTTCATTCTGCAGTTAGCTCAGATATTGAAAGTTCTACTATGTTTTTTTTTTTTTTTGAGCAGAATTTGCAGTAAATTCCATGTAATTAAAAATTTAAAGTAAACAAATAAATAATGGTATTTTTAATTAAAAAGCTTGTTTCAAAATTTTATTTTAATTTTTAATAAAAAACTTTAAAGTATAATTTTATTTGGTCTATGAAGATCAATTTACTGATCCGGATATTTAGAGTCCAAATAATCAGAATTTTGCTATTTAGTGCTTTGCTTGCACGTTTAAAAGGGTAACAAAAATACTAAACTAAATGGGTTTTTTTTTCTTTTTCTGTTTTACGACAGGCGATAGCTTTAGCATAGAGAAAGAAAGAAAGAAAAAGAAAACACATAACACACATGAAAATATTACTGAGTTAGAAATAGGTGGTAAGCAGTTCGGCGCCTATGGCTAGAACGTCTCTTCGACGCCACCGGTAAATAAAGATACCGGGAGGGTGACGGCGAATATACTATGAGACCGACGTGAGAGAATACAATCCTATTCTGCAACCCCGCCCGATTTTAAATTTATGATCACTTGGCGACATTCCAGAGAGAAAACCTCGCCACGGTATCCAAAGGCAAATGGCAACCATAATCCGTCTGGAAACAGTCGGTTGTAGGCTTGTGTCGTGT